>CM035097.1:20241426-20325996 GCA_020205505.1 Panax japonicus
AGAACTGGTAGAATAGCCTAGCCCAGCTGTTCCAGTTTACTTGGTTAATTGAATTGTGTACTTGATACCCTGGCATTTTTTAACCAGCCCTTGTCCCGGTTTATGACCCAATGACATCATTTCTTGAGTAGCCGACATTACCTCAGCAAAAATCTTGGGTTTGGGTAATGGCATTCTAATAGCATGGTATTGGGTATTGCTTATTTCCAAGGTATGAAAACTGACCGGTTCAACATCTGCATTGGTATTGATGAATGGCATGTCCTCGTGTTGAGGATACTATGGTTCAGCGTTGACCGTGACCAGGCTATTGTTGATAATGCATTTCAACTATTTGTGAAGAGTGGAGGGGACTGCCCCAGCCATATGAATCCATGGTTTCCCCAAGAGCAAGTTGTATCCTGAATCTATCTTGAGAACATGGAAAAATACGCAGAATGTATGAGGACCAATTTCGATTGACAGCTCAATTACTCCGACCGAATTTCGTCGGGCTCCATCAAAAGCTTTGATGATAGTATGGCTCCTCCGAATTCAGTTGAGATTGATATTCATCTTCACCAAAGTAGCATATGGACAGATATTAATAGATGAACCCCCATCTATCAAGACTTCAGCTAGCATGTATCCGGAGGACAAGACCGCAATGTGCAACGACTTGCAATAATCGGTCCCCTCGGGCGGTGTGCCAGATAAGGATATCACATTGTTGTTGAAAATGTGATCAACCAGATGTTGAAATTTTTCCGTATCAACTGATGTTGGTAGATAAGCTTCTTCTAAAACCTTCAACAAGACCTTCCGGTGATTCTCGGAAGTTAGGACCAAGTCCAGAATTGATATTTGTTGTGGAGCTTTTTTAAAGAGTATTACCACTGTGGCTTCGTTATGAACCATAGTGCAGAGGAATTTTTCAATCTTCTCTATGGGTATTTTCCACTTTGATTTGATGGTAGACTTCATCACTTGTTGGGGAAGATACAGTGGATTTTCCTTTGACACTGCAACAGTTGTATGTGAGGTGGATCGTTCACCTTCTCCATAATTCCATGGAACTTTGCGCAAGCTAATAATAGGATATTGTGCTCTGCACGGCAAGTTGATTGGGTCGAGAGCGGCCACTTTTAAAGGATTCTTGCTTCCCATAAGTTGAATTGTTGGCATTATGAGTGATTTATTAACCCCATCAGCTTTCGTGGATATGACTGATACAACACTCTTCCACTTAGTAGGACTTGAATTCTCTCTTGCACGTAACAAAGTATCGTCGTCCGCTAGGCGCCTGACACCACTGTCGATTAGATTTTTGATAAGGTGGCGGAGTGCCCAACATTCTTCTGTGTTGTGATTGCAAGATTGGGAGTGATATTGACATACTCCATCAGAGTTGTACCATTTTGAACGGGGGTTGATTAGAAGTAGAAGGGAACTAATCCGTCCTTCATTGATTAACATATGAAGGATTTCCTCCATAGGTTGGCCCAAATAGGTGAATTCCCTTTTGTTGGCAAAATCCCGACGGGCCTTGGCATTTGCTCTCTTTGTCACTTTGTATTCCAGCATTTCATTTTCTAAAAGTGATGAGGGAATATTCATAATGAGAGGTAGGAGACTGGCATTCTCTTGGCTGATTAATTGATGTGTCACTTGATGCTGATAAGTCACCAATTCCGCTAATTGCTCAATTTGCTTGCATAGATCTTTCATCTTTCGTTCCATTGTGAACTGGAACTTGGCATAATCCCATCTGTTATCACCATCTTTGAGGGTCTGGGAGGATTCACAACTGAAATTGGAACTCTGTCCGTTGCTCTAATTGATCATTTTGACCTCTTCTTCTTTGTGCTGAGGAAGAGGGTTGTCTTGAACGTGAGGTTGATCTGGTTTGGTGACCACGATCTCCCCATTGTCTATCAGGTCCTGGATCTTGTGTTTTAAGGCCCAACATTCCTAAGTATCATGTCCAGGTGCCCCCGCATGATAAGAACATTTTTGACCAACATTGAAACCCCGTCCATTAGGGCTGGCCGGTGGAAGAAGATGTGTAATTTTCTTTTGTGTTGTCAGAAGAGTGAGAATGTTCTCGAGTGCATCCCGTAAGGGTGTAAACACTCGAGGGCATTTGACTTTTCTACCTTTTGGTATTGGAGGGTTCGTAGACTGTACTTGAAAGGGAGTGTAGTTTCTCCTTTGAATAGGATTGTTTTGATTGCCTTTTTGACCCTGTAGTATCAAGAAAACATCTTCCTCTTTCTTTTTATAGACTCTCCGGGGGTTGTTTCCATAATTTCCGGATTGGATGTGATCCGCAACAACTTTAAGGGAAGCTAGGTCTTGAATCTTTCTAGACTTCAAACCCATCTCAGCCATCTCCCCATGTTTGACCATTTCAGAAAATGGTTTGCCGATGCTGGCTAAAACTCTCTCATAGAACGGAGCTTCTTTTATATCTATGAAAGTCATGACCATCTCTGATTCTATCATGGAAGGACTAACTTGGGCAGCCAGACATCTCCACTGTGACAACCCCAAAATAGGTCCATTCCACCCAACCCATTCTGAGTCGCCAAATACACATGGTACAGAAACAACTACAACTTTTACAACGCATAAGCTGTGAGTTTGAATACAAACATTATCATCTAGATAATATCCACATGCAAATAAATCCCCATCATAATTATTGATACATAATTTTACAAAAAAATGGTGAGGACTACTAAACAACTCTCTCTAGAACCTTCATTCCATACCCCGACTCGTACTCGCTACATTCTCGTCTCCTGAGAAGAAAGATGGAACAACAAGGAAAAGGGTGAGCTCAACTAGCCCAGTAAAGAATATTATGACTAAGATAATGTACAACAAATTATCCTTAGTCTTCAACAGGGAAAAATCTGATAGAATACGATAGACAACAAGTTTTAGATCAACAACTGCAGCGGAAACAACAATTCATTCGAAGAGTTAAGTAGAGAATGAAATCTACTACCATCTATGAATTTAAAAGTCCATCATCAATATTTTATCCCTGTAACATCAATCAATATATATCTCAAATCAAATCAAATATTCATCTTTGCACTACAGGCCAAAGATATTCATCAGTCGGTCATGTTCATCTAAACACCTGTTCATCTTTGTACTACGGGCCAAAGATATTCATCAATTGTTCATGTTCATCTCAACACCTGTACATCTTTGCACTACGGGCCAAAGATATTCATAATAAAATCAACCATCTTTGCACTACAGGCCAAAGATATTCATAATAAAATCAACCATCTTTGCACTACAGGCCAAAGATATTCAGTAACACCATCATTTAGGACTGAGGATGATGAAAAATATTTTAAAGAAAACGAATCCAGTGAAACAAAATAACAAGTATTAAGGATTCGTACTTTAAACAATCTGAGTTCAAAAATACTTCATAAATAATCATACTGAAGTAAAATTCAAGAATGATCAAAACATAGATCCAATCAAAGCTAGTATCCGGAATAGATATTTTGGACAAAAAGAAGAAATTTTATTTTTCGGTGAATAGTGTCGTATTCGTGAATAGTGCCGTATACGTGAATAGTGACGTATACGTGAATAATAACTCCGACACCAAAAGATAGAAATTTCACAAAAAACATCTTCACGCTTCGTGAATAGTACTCATGAATAGTAACTCGTGAATAGTAACTCATGAATAGTAACTCGTGAATAGTAACTCGTGAATAGTAACTCATGAATAGTAACCCCGACATGAAAAAGTTCCAAATTTGATAAAAAGTTCCAACCAACATTTCAGCATAATGATATTGAAGAAATAATATCATTTGAGAAGAAAATAACATCCTTTACCTCGAAAGACAGCACTTCTAGTTAAAACACCGGATATAGGCTATGACTTGAACTTCACCGTATAGCAATACTCAAAGTATACTCAAAATACTCACAAGAATACGCTCGATAATATAGAGAGAGAAAACTTCAGTTTCTGGTGTGATTTTCAATTCTAACCTAAGCACCTATTTATAGGAAAATGCTTAGAACACCAAAGCAGAAAATTTAATATAATATTATTATATAATTTAAATTTTCCTACGCCATCCTTTGAAGAACTGAAATCAGCCATCTTTGTTGCTCCACAATAATGACAAAAACAAAAAAAACGTTTTTGTTATTAAAAACAATTAAAACTTCCAAAAATCAATTATTTCGGAGCTTCGAAACTTCAATAATTCATAATAAATAGCCCTTTTGTCAGAAAATTCGAATCTCGCGAGTTTTTATAGGAAATTCAATTCTGCACAACTTTGCAGAAGGAAGTTTTTCCAAATTCCAAACAGAAATTGACCGAAATCCACAAACGGACGATTTTACAGGCTATAATCAAATTTCAGTCAATAAATAGGGTCTACCGACACATAAAACATGCTTTAAATATTTTTGGTAACAAAAATACTCCTCCTCCACATATACTCATATACCCCACATTCATCGTAAAAATATCACCGTTAATATATTATTAAAATAATATATTTAAATGAATTATTTTATCAGAAAAAGATAAAATATTAATTTTCAACAATTGTCACAATAAAAATTTTCTCCATCTATATCCACATAAAATCAATATTTTCCTCATCATATAAATCAATAATTTAATTATTCACAAATAATATTATAGAATCACAATACTAGCAACCAGGCCGTTCCCAGGAAAGAGGGGGCTTTCCAATAAGGATTTCTCCTTACTGGCGCGCAATTAGGTGACCAAACCTCTCCTTAGACAGAACTTTCTAGACATTGCCAATAATGTTTATCAAATAATATTATTCAGATAATATGAATTATTGCTTCGATAATGGAAAATACTGTGTAGTGACAATTATTGAAACAACAGTAATATAAAATATCAATGCAGTAATTATTGAATCAATAAAATAAAATACTGAACAGTAATTACTGTAACAATTATTGAGTAGTGCCTTCATACGTAAGAATCAATAATTGGTGCAATACCGTGTGCTACTGTTCAACAACGCGTATTACTGTGTCTTAACCACCGGGTATTCCAACAGTATTAACGGTAACAACTACGCCGTTATTTATAAACAACTATACTTGTCGTTTTCTTCATCCAATCGCTTTCCGTTATGGGACCCACAAAAGACTGCGCCGTCGTACGAATATTCCCCGACAGCAAGAATATTCCACGACCAAACGAATATTCCCCGACAACAATGAATATTTTATAACCACCTGTTTATTCGAAATATTTGCGCAGTTTACCCATAACTTTCCACATTAATCAAATCAACCCTTACTATTTTAAAATAATAAATAAAGGAAAATAAATTTCATTTATTAATAATTTGGGGTCTTACATCCACCTTTGAGCATACTCTCTAAAAGACTCGTTAAACTGTTTCTTGATCTTGGTAATTTGATACCGATCAGGAGCCATCTGAGTTTGAAAGCTATATTGAGTGAGGAAATCATGTGCTAGCTCTTCCCAGCTATGGATCTTCGAATTATCTAATCTTGTGTAGCACGAATGGGCTTCTCCAGTTAGACTCTTTTGGAACAATTGCATTCTGAGCTTTTCGTCCTCTGCATAATATCCAAGTTCTCCAATAAACACTTTTAAATGTGTGTAAGGATCTCCTAACCCGTCATATTTCTCGAAGTCAGGAGTTTTAAACTTTTCTGGATAATGAACACCAGGGAAAATGCAAAGATCAGCATATGAAACACTCCCGTGTGTTCAAATTCCTTTGATAGCACGAAGGGTCTCTTCCATTTGGAGGACATTCTTTTTGATGTCACCCGTGTCTAGATCTCCAGTGGGATAGGCAGCATCATGAGTTTTATTAGTCGTATAAAACTACAGTTCAGGTATTGTAATGACCTGGGTTCCCCCTTGTGTGGAGGATTCAGCATGTATGGGTATTTTTGGATCCCTGATTGGATTGGTGTAATTCTTTGAGTAGAACAGCCAAATCTATAATTTGTTTGCTTAATCCGTCGAATTCTTTGCGAGAAACTAGATTAAGTTCAGTCTGGTCGGATGATGACATGATTGACTGTAGGCCTGTTGCCTTTTTGGACTTTGACCGGGTAGTAGGTCTGATTGGTTCCCTGCGAAAGACTTGCATAGTTTAATCTTTAGGGAATATGTATACTAACAAGCTATATGATGTGTCCATTTTAGGAATTTTATCCTGCAAAACGGATGTCAGCTGTTTGTAGCATGTTTAAAGTATGTATGTGTAAACATTTCTTTATATTTATCATTACATGGAGATAGATATGGAATGAAATTACAAGTAATTGTGTTTACAAGTAATTTGAAATGAGAGCATGAAGAGACTTTCCTCCGTTTTGGGTTTATCAGAGGCTAACCTATCTTAGGTTACTCTCGCGGCTTTTTGGCATGAAGGTTCCCAAATCATCGCAATCTACTTGACGGGAAGTTAATCCGGTCTTTCAACTGGAGCGAATTTGGGTGGTGCCTTTCCAGAGCCTCGGAGAATTAGTTATCTCACGAGTCCAGTAATCAAACACCGACGGGATAGCCTCCTATGGGAGGGACCACACAACATACATTCACATACATCGCGTCTCACCGTTTGATAATGATGACATGTGCGAAGCACTAATATCATAAGCAGATATGGTGCAAAGAACTAATATCACAAGCAGTTATGGTTCGAAGCACTAAGTGCAATAAGGAAATGCATTCGTACACATTCATCAAATGTAAATGCAACAGCCACACACAAATAGATAACAATTTTGAAAAGATTGTAATAGCGGCTTAAGTCCTCTTACTGGAGTCCCCAGCAGAGTCGCCACCTGTCGACGTCGGGATTTGAAGATGTCCCTTTCCGTTACTTGTTCTTTGGTGTTCTCAATTTAGGTGAGATTTGTTTTAAAAAATAAGTGAAAAAGGTCTGACATGTATAATGTCGACGATGGACTGTTAAGAGTCGCTAGTTGGTTTTTTAAATTGTTGTACCAACACAACTGAGAAAAAGTTTTCACATTGACCCAGCGATGTGACACTGCTAAACTGGTCAGTTAAACAGAGATTAATTAGGGTCCGGGGACTTGGTTATGCGGAGGGAAGGAGTTAGGCACCCCCCGACATCCGTGTTACCATGGTGACCACCTCTTTTCAAGAAACTATTATCTGAATGTGTGTGTGTGTGTGTTGGTCAATGTGCTGTTATTTGGAAGTTGTGCGAGGCCTCATTCGCACCTATATACACAGGGTTTGAATTTATGTAAAAATTCAATTTTAAGCAAGATATGGCAGTGATGTTTTATAAAAGAGGTTTTTCAAACCCTGATGCTCAATAGTAATTGAGACCTTTTACCCTCCCATTTTATTAAGTGTTCGGCTTGATTGATTTTATTTAACAGATGTGAGGCATTCGTACGAAAATAATGTACAAAATAATGTCGACTTCCTCGTGGGTATGGAAACCATCTGAGGAAATTCAGACACTGTAGAATAATTTACAAGCTGCTTACAGCTGAAAATGTCCATCACGGGAACCGAATCTAGATCCAATGGGCTGAATCTGTGATCACATGATTCCTTGGCGCACGTGATACTACAATTTGTATGAAAGCAGTAAGTAGGTATATATATAAAAGTTGTATATATATATATATATATATATATATATATATATATATATATATATATATATACAGACATGATCACCAACCACGAAACACCTCCATGGAGTATCATAAATGTAAATAAAGCTGTTAAAAGCTATCAACCGCCACGGAGGAAACTCCAGGCGGGACAAAACATAAATAAAGTTGTAAAGATATCAACCGCAACGGAGGGAACTCCAGGCAGGACAAAATTTTAAGAAAGTTGTACAAAGCGATCAACTGCTACGAAGTAAACTCTAGGCAGAACAAAACGTAAAGAAAGCTATAAAAGCGATCAACCACCACGAACTGAACTCCAGGTGGGACGAAAAATGTATATATATATATATATATATATATATATATAATAAATGCACCGGATGTAAAATCTAGGCTCATCGAACAGAGTTCGACAACAATTCATATATATATATATAAAAGCGAATAAACGCACCAGATGTAAAATCTAGGCTAATCGAACAGAGTCCGACCACAGTTCATATAAATATATATATATATATATATATATATATATATATATATATATATATATATATAAAAGCGAATAAACGCACCGGATATAAAATTCAGGTTCATCGAACAGAGTTAGAACACAGTTCATATATATATAAATATATATATATATATATATATATATATATAAGTGATAAACACATCAGACCGAAGTCTGGGCTCAATCGAGGCATAACTCGATAATCTTAGTCAATATATATATAATTATGTATATATATTATATATATATATACAGACTGAAATGAAACCACGGACCGAAGTCCGGGAAAAAGCAAGCAACACGACTCTCAACGTTAAGAAGGGTGTGTGCAAAGATGAAGAGAAAGACTCTAAAGTGTGTGAGAAGACTTACAGTTGGCTACCAAAGAAGACTTCTATATCTTTAAAGTGGGTAAAAACTAGCTTTTGTAGGTATAAAAGAGGCTATATATGAGCTCACATGTGTTTAAAATGAGAAAGTACACTGTATGGGGTGAGTGCAGAGCAAATTGGCCAGGGCTTCCTCGCCATTTTCTCTTGCAAAATGGGCAGCCCAAGCCCTTTATTTATAGACGAAGTAGCCACAGGTGTACCTTCCGCTGAGCCGCAGGAGTACCAGAGGCAACCCGGATGGGCTCGAGATTTTTGGGTCGGGTAATCTCGTAGTACGTGAACTTGGGCACTGTAATGTCCACTCGGACTTTCAGAAGTGCAATCCGGGCATCCGTTTGAGGTATACATGACCTATTTCGGACCGTCGTTGTTGAGAGTTATACGATGGCATGGGATTAGAGTTTGTACGAAGTCATTAAAGATGGGACGGTGCCCTCCGGTCTTCAAGCTTAAACTTCCATCCGTTACCCCACACAATAGTCACTCGGGATTGATTAGTCTTTTGGGACATCGTTGTGTGGAGATGTTGAGACGACGTGGAGTGGCATCGCGTTGACTAGATGATGATGTTGCCCCTCACCGTTGTTTTCGCCGGATTGGGCTGATAAAGTAGACATTTCTCAGGCTTCACTGAGATTGGACTGCTGCAATTGTTGAAGGCCCTCATTGTCATCTTTGAGGTGTGACTGTCCTCCCAACATTATCTCTGAGCTGGTACAGTGTATATCGTTGTGAGCGCCGAGATTGAAGCCGGTCGCATTTGAAACAAGCATTTTTGGGGTTATCGCCGAAACTGCATTCCTTGGGGTTATAACCAAGGTTGGTGGCTATTCCCATGGTTGGGACTGAGACTGGATAATTCAGGGTTATCTCCGAGAATAATCTGTCTTCTCCGGTGTGTGTTCCGGTATTGGATCTGCACGCCTCGGGGTTATCTTTGAGGTTGGAATTTTTACTCCCAGTGTGTGTTCTGGGGTTGACGCTGAACTTTTGATAGTATCCAATATGGATATGAATTATCTTTCAAGGTTCCTTCTTAAAAGAAGAATCTGTCCTCCTACAATGTTAATGACAGTAGTACAGAAACTTTTGAGTGTCTTCATGTACCTGCGTCTGCCCGGGGTGCCCCGAGCTCTGCGGGTCCCACCTTCTCAAAGTACGTATATGCATGCACTGTGATGTCTGCTCAAACTTTCAGAATTGTAATTCGGGCACCCGATTGAGGTATGTAAGACCTATTTAGGACTACCATTGTTGAGAGTTATACAATGACATGAGATTAGAGGCTGTACAAAGTCAGGAAGATGGGACCATGCCTTCTGGTCTTCCAGCTTCAAATTCTATCTATTGCCCTGCGTAATAGTCACTCTGGATTCGACCTCCTTGGTTCTTGTAGGACATTATTGTGTATAAATGTATATATGAGATGTTAGGACGACACAATTTGGGTTCAAGGTGTCAAGATGATGCTTTTTCCCCTCACCGGGATTATCTCCGGTTTGTGCTGATAAAGCAGACGTTGCTCAGGGTTATCTCTGAGATTGGACTTTGGAAAGTGTTGAAGGTCCTCAATGTCATCTCTGGTGTGTGCCTGTCTTCCCGGTGTTATCTCCAGGTCTTGTACTGAGTGCTAAGGTTGAAGCTTATTTCATGCATTTGAAACAAGCATTTCCAGGGTTATCTCTGGAACTGAAACTGCATTCCTTAGGTTTATCTCCAAGGTTATCACTACTATTCCTAGTGTTATTTTTAGGACTGAGACTAAATATCTCGGGGATTATCTCCGAGATTAATCGGCCTTCTTTGGTGGAATTTCTGGTATTTGAAATCCATGCCTCGGGGTTATCTCCGAGGTTGGAACTGATACTCCCGGTGTAAGACCCCAAATTTTGTGAATAAAGATTAATTTTCTCAAAATAGGTTTTTAGTATTATGGTGTGGATTTGATATAATGCTATAGTTGTGGGTAGTATTTATAAGGTTTGCAAAGTATGCAAGTTGTCATAAAATATACGATTGGTCATGGAATATTCGTTTTACCAGGGAATATTCGTACGACGGCACAATCACTGGTGGAACCCACAACAAAATTATTGTCGGAATGAGAAAAAGATAGAAACATCTTTTTATAAAAATAACGACGGAAGTTTTACCGTTAAACGTTTGAACTACCCGGTGGAAGAAGTACAGTAATACGCGTGTTTGCATAGTAGCACACAATATTGATTATTGATGATTACGTGAGAAGTCACTCAGTTATACTTAAATATTGCTACAATAATTGTTGCATAATATCTCTTATTTTATTGATTCAATTATTGTCACAATATCAATAGTTTTTATATTATTAAATCAATTATTGAGACGACAAAGTTATTCATATTATTATTTGCAATATTGACGATGTCTAGAAAGTTCTGTCGAGGAGAGGTTTGGTCACCTAATTACGCGCCAATAGGGAAAAATCATTATCGGAAAGTCCCCTCTTTCCTGGGAATGATCTGGTTTTTAAATATTGTGAGTTATAATATTAATGATGAATAAGTTCGTATTGATTAAAGATGAAATTGATATTTTCACTATGTTGGATTATTAGTGTTAATGGAAACCGACATCTATTTCGATAGTAATTGATGTCTGGAGGTTATATTTACCAATCAAGTAATTAATCAGATAAATGAGCAATTAATTTCTATTAATTCACATGCTTATAACTAGTTGTTCACATGTATGTACTATTGATTCACATGCGTGTACTATTATGGGAGGTGGTGCAAGATTAATAATACTTGCATGACTAAATTAAAAATAGAGGTATAGATGAATGCTCTATATCGTAACTATTTTTTTCAAATGTGTGTACTATTGATTCACACGATGTACTATTAGGGGAGGTGGTGCAAGTTTGATAATACTTGCATTACTAAATTAAAAATGAAAGAAAAGATGAAGGTATTATACTGTAATATTTTGAGCCCCAAAAAGTACAATTATCAAAACTATATTTTTCTATAAATAGAAGCTCATTCTTCTCTTATTCTCAGCAATTCACTAAGACTCACAAGAGCAATTATAGATAGAGAAGCTATAGAGAGAAAGAAGAAGAGAAATCTGCTACCTCAGTATTATCTATCCAGTCTTCTTCTGAGGTAAGGGATATTTTTTTTTCTAGTATTCATAAGGAATAATATTTTCTTCCATACTATGTACTATATGAGTAATATTATTTATTCTCGTATTCCTGATTATACCCTCATTTTGTTTAAGTATTGCTTCTATACTCCGTGAAATTAGTAGAATATCCTTGAAATTTGCGCTTCATCTAGTATCGTTTCACAAGGATATTTTTTGCACATTCTTGTTAATTTTAAGTTTTTCATGCCGGAGTACTGTCCATGAGTAGTATTCATTTTTACGGTACTATTCACAAAGTACTTTTCATGGGGTACTATTCACAAAGTACTATTCACGGGTACAATTCACAAAGTACTATTCACAAATACTATTCACGCAGTACTATTCTTGAAGTACTATTCACTGGGTATTATTCACTCAGATACTATTCACTCGAGGAATTATTCATAACAAAAATTGATTTCTTTGATGTCCAAATCATTTATGATACAATATTGTTCTTGAATTTTACTCCACAAAGCAGTATCATGTTAACAATTTGAACATTATTGAATTCTGGATAAATTAAATTATAAATCTTTACAAATTTATCCCTTGCTTTCTTTTAATTGAATTTTTATATCATTGTCATCATCCTCATGCTTATTTTGTGATGAAAGCCATCTTTGGCTTACGTGCATAGATGACGATTGATTGGTATGATTATAACCAGGGATCATTCAGTATAATCATGACTCGTAATGTTAGAAATGATGTGGTAAAAGTCATCATTCGCTGGTAGTGGACTGATGGACAGTTTTTGGTATGATTATAACCAGGGATTATTCGGTATAATTATGACCATTGATGATTACATGAATATCCTTGGCCGCCAACCAGGGATGATTCGATGATGTGGCTTATTTATTAAGCTGAGTCTCTGCGATAAAGTTAATGAAAAATCTTTTTAAATCAGAGAAGATAGTAGATATCATGCTCTACTTGACTTTTCTAATGGATTGCTTGTTCCACTGCAGTTAAAATTGATATTTATTGTATTTTATCAGTTTAACACTGTTGAAGGCTAACGATAATTTATTCTGCATTATCTTAGTCATATTATTTCTTACTGGCCTAGTTGAGCTCACCCTTTTGCTTTCATTGTTCTCTTCAGGAAATTAGAATGTAGCCTGGACTAGTCGGGGAACAGAGTGACGGTCCAAGATGGTGGCTATAGTAGTCCTCACTATTTTATGAAATAGTGTGATAATAAATGTAATGAAGACTTCATTTGAGTTTGAATACTGTCTATGAGACAATATTCGTGTAAAAACTCTAAGCTACGCTTTTTTCGTATTGTATAAAAGAAGTTTGTATTTGATTGATGTACCATGTATTTGGCGACTCGAAATGGCTGATGTATACCTATTTTGGGGGCGTCACAGTTGGTATCAAAGCTTAGGGATATGATCCCTGGCTAAGATGTGAGACTAGAACTACGAGGGGAGAGTCGGGTAATTCCTTCGCTAGTATGACATACCTAAGTTTACTTGTTATTTAATTGGTCTGTCAGAATATAGGGATAATATGTTGAATTTCAACTAACCCTTGTTTTGTTGCAGTATTTGAGAATGGCAGCTAAGAATGTTAACAATGAAGTGAATGAGACCATGGAGACACCTCTAATCACCAACCAGGATAATGCAATGTCAGGCGAAGAACGAATTAGAGATATCCCTGTGGTTAGGGAAGAATTAATAGTTGCACCCGAGCTAGTCGCAGAGGTTGCAGGTGAGAGTGAGGAAGAAGATGAACTTGAGGAGAATTTATTAGAAGAATTTTTTGATCGAAATGTAGAACTAAAAATTCGTATTTGTGAGTTAGAAGAACAGGTTGAAGAACGGAAGGCAATCGTGGATAAAAGGGATGCAATAATTCAAAATTGTGTTACCCGATATGTGATGCTTGAACAGAAGCACTCGTTGGAAAAGTGTAAGATATTAAAGCTGGAATCTGAGAATTCAAATGTCAAGGATCAGCTGAAAGAAGAAACAACTAAACGAGTGAAAATGGAGGATGCATGGGTAAAAGCCGCATGACGTGTTGATATTGTAGAAAGATACGTCTAATCCAAAAAGGCTAAAATAGATGATGTGTATTTCTCTTTTTGGACAGCAATTGGGAGAACCCAACATCGAGTTTTGAATTACCCTGTAAAGAGCGGTCAACCCCAATTCAATATTGATCAAAGGTTGATGATTTTGATCATGAATCAGGAGTACGATGAAGCAGTTGTGGGTGGAATATGCCCTATAGAAAAGTTAATTCCAACGGTAGTGATGACACCAAATGCTATCCTAGACAAGTTAAAGCCGAGTAGTTTAAGGGAGAGCGGTTGTCATGACTTCCCAACAAGTGAGGAAACTAAATGAAGTTATCACATGTAAGCTAATCATAAACTCTTTCAAAGTTTATACCTTATTCGATACCGGTTCTACCCACTCTTTTATTTCTCTTACTTGGGCTCAACGTTTAAATTTGACTCCGGAGAAATTAGACTTTGACTTATTTGTTGAAACTCTATTAGGTGAAGCCTTCATTACATCCACTGTATATATAAATCTGGTTTGATTCAAATCGACACTTTCACGTTACCTGTCGATCTCATCTCTTTGAAAATACTTGTAATTGATGTGATTTTAGGAATCGACTAGTTAATTACTCATCATGCTAAAATTGATTGTTTTCGTAAGGTTGTTAGCTTTCATATTCTTAACTAACCTGTTATGCGAATTCAAGTAACCAAACCAATAAAGTCAATCACTGTCATATCAAGCTATAAGTAAAGAGCTATGAGCCTTTCGTTGGTGACTTCCAAGTCTTGGAATGCATCGAAGCCGGACTTTCTGTGATGCCCCCAAAACAGGAATAGAAAACCCATCTTGGGTCGCCAGATACAAA
The DNA here is from genome assembly GCA_020205505.1 of Panax japonicus. Classification (NCBI taxonomy): domain Eukaryota; kingdom Viridiplantae; phylum Streptophyta; class Magnoliopsida; order Apiales; family Araliaceae; genus Panax; species Panax japonicus. Next base: position 20,256,079 of record CM035097.1, read on the forward strand.
GTACTGAATACAAATACAAACTAATTATACAACAGTCGTGTAAAATACGACAAAATATAGGCTGTGAGTTTTAATACAAATATTATCATGTAGCCAATATCCACACTCAATGAAGACCTCATTACATTTATTATCACACTATTTCACATAATAGCGAGGACTACTAATGCACCATCTAGGACCATCACTCTGTTCCCTGACTAGTCCCAGCTACGTTCTCATTTTCTGAAGAAAACAGTGAAAGAAAGGGTGAGCTCAACTTGCCCAGTAAGAAATATTATGATTAAGATAATGCAGAATAAATTATCATTAGCCTTCAACAATGTTAAACTGATAGAATATAATAGACAACAAGTTTAACTGCAGTGGAACAAGCAATCCATTAGAAGAGTCAAGTAAAGTATAAAATTACTATCTTCTATGATTTAAAAAGTTTTTCATCAACTTTATCGCTGAGACTCAGCTTAATAAATAAAATCGAATTATCCCTGCTCCACGGCCAAGGATATTCAAGTAATCATAAATGGTCATGACTATACCGAATAATCTCTGGTCATAATCATACCAACAACTGTCCACCAATGAACTAGAGGCCAATGAGGACTTTTACCACATCATTTGTCACATTACTGTCATGATTATACCGCATAATCCATGGTCATAATCATACCAAGTCCATCTATGCACATAAGCCAAAGATGACTTTCAACATAATATAAGCATGATGATGATGACAATTCAATAAAACAAGTTCAAGAATAAATTTTAAAGATTTATAAGTTAATTTATCCTGAACTCAATAACATCCAAATTGTCAACATGATAAGCACGGAAGAATATTTTCATGAAAAGATACCGGGTTAAGCGCAAATATCAAGGAAATTCTACTAATTTAATGCAGTATAGAAGACAAAACTTTAACCAACTAAGTATAATAGAACATATGAAACCGCAAATGGATTTTTGCAGCCATGCGGTAATCCACGTACACAGATTATTCCAACATAATAATAAAGAATATAATAACAGAAGAATTCACCAGGCGTGCGTAATCCGTACAGACAGGTAATTCTAACAGAATAATAAAGAATGGAATAACAAAAGAATTCACCAGGCGTGCGTAATTCGCACAGACAGGTTATTCCAACATAATAATAAAGAATAGAACCAGGTCATGCGTAATCCGCACATGCAGGATATTCCAACAGAATAATAAAGAATAGAACCAGGTCATGCGTAATCCGTACAGACAGGATGTTCCAACAGAATAATAAAGAATGGAATAACAACAGAATTCACCAGGCATGCGATATACCGCATAGACAAGTTATTCTAACAGAATAATAAAGAATGGAATAATAGAAGAATTTCACCGGGTATGCAGTACTTCGCATAGACAGGTTATTCCAACATAATTATAAAGAATGGAATAATAACCCTTACGAGTATAGAAAGAAAATAACTCTCTTCGTGAATACGAGAGAATAATACCCCTTACGAGTATAACAAATAATATCTCTTACGAGTAAAACAAATAATATCCCTTACCTTAGAAAATTGAATACTGGAGTAGTGAAGTAGCAGAATACTTTTCTTCTTTCTCTCTATAGTTTTTCTATCTAGAGTTTCAGTGAATTTGTAAGAAATAATGAAGGAATGCGTTTCTATTTATAGGAGAATGGACTAAATAGTAAATAATTCATGAACGATCCAAATTTATTTACTTTTAAACGGACGATCCATATTGATTTACTATTAAAACTTAAAGCAACGGTCCATACTGATTTACTATTAAAATTTTAAACCAGCGATCCATATTAATTTACTATTATAACTTTCCACCAGCGCTCCATATTGATTTACTATTATATATTCAACTAACGATCCATATTGATTTACTATTATAACTTCAACCAACGATCCATATTGATTTACTATTATAACTTCAACCAATGGTCTGAAAAATTATCACATCTCCTCATGGAATAATATTGTACCCAAAAATGATTTGGACCGAAAAGAAAAATATTTTTCAGGTGAATAGTACCCCGTGAATAGTACTTCGGGAATAGTACCCTAACACAAAAAGTGTCCCAAATACCCGAGTGAACAATACTGGTGTGAATAGTAACCCATGAATAGTACTCTGACACAAAAAGTGTCCCAAATACCCGAGTGAACAATACTAGAGTGAATAGTAACTGGGTGAATAGTAACTCGTGAATAGTACTCTGACACGAAAAGTGCCCCGAATACCCGATTGGTCAATATAACCTCCATACATCAATTATTATCGAAATAAATGTCAATTTTCACTAACACTAATAACTCCAACACAATGGAGCTATCAATTTAATCTTTAATCAACACGAACTTATTCATCATTAATATTATAACTCACAATATTTAACAACCTGGATGTTCCCAGAAAAGAGGGGGCTTTTCGATAAGGATTTCTCCTTATTGGCACGCAATTAGGTGGCCAAACCTCTCTTTGACAGAACTTCTAGACATTGTCAATATTGTAAATAATAATATGAATAACTTTCCCGTCTCAATTATTGATTTAATAATAATAAATATTATGCAGATGATACTATAACAATAATTGAATCAATAATATGAGAGATATAACGCATCAATTACTGTAGCAAATAATTGAGTATAACTAAGTGACTTCTTACGTAAGCATCAATAATCAATACCGTGTGCTACTATGCAACCACGCGTATTACTGTACTTTTACTACCGGGTAGTTCAACAGTTTTAACGGTAACACTTTTGCCGGTATTTTTATAAAAAGATAATTCTATCATTTTCTAACTACGACAATACTTCCGTTTTGGGGTCCACCAATGATTGTGTCATCGTACGGATATTTTCCGACTAAAAAAAATATTTCCCGACCAAATGAATATTTTATAACAACTTGCATACTTTGAAAAATTTATAAATATTACCCACAAATATAACATTATATCAAATCCACAGCATAATATTTAAAATAATATTTCGAGAAATTTAAATATTTATTCATAAAATTTTGGGTCTCACAATCTCCCCTCCTTATGAAATTTCACCCTCGAAATTTATGTACGTAACTAGTATGCCGAAGAAATGAGGATACCTTGACTTCATTTCAGATTCTAACTCTTGAGGTATAACCTTTGAGTGTTGAATACGATCCTTCTTATCTAAGATTTTAACACGTAGCTCCACATACTTTAAATCTTCTGCTATCTCGTCTAGTTCTAATTTAATAACGTGGTTCGGGTCATCCACATATTTACGTAACATCGATACGTAAAAAAAATGTTATGAACACACGACATACTTGGGAGTAAAACGATTCTATAGGCCACAGTTCCTACTCGATCAAGGATTTCAAATGGGCCAACAAAATCGAGGGTTAAGAATTCCTCTCTTCATCAATTCTTACTTCTAGAATAACGCCCTCTTGAACCTTCTTCTTCACATTCATCAGCTCTGAGTATGTAGCTTGAGCAGCTTTAACTTTATCGATTAAAGTCGATTCTAATCGTATATTCATTATCTTCACGTGGGTCCCTAGAGTCTTTAACTCTATCTCCATCATTTGTAAGTTATACAAAATGAGAATTTGTGTTAACAAGATCACACTCCCATACGATCTTCTACTCAACGCGTCAGCTACCACGTTCGCTTTTCCCACGATGATATTAAATGGTACGATCATAATCTGCAACAGCTCGAGCCAACATCTTTGGCACATTACACGTTCGTTTTGGGTGAAAAAAAATATTTGAGGGTTTTAGAAATGGGTTTTGTACTGGGGTCAATACAAAATTCGATTTCACGCTCTAGGGGTAGACTAAGAAGTCTTCAAGAATACGTCAGGAAATTTATTAACAATAGAAATATAATTCAAAACTGTGACTCTCATCCAAGACTTGGATAGCACGTCACATTGATACCTATCAACTTGTCATTGTCATTCACGACGTCGCCTACAGAAAGTCTGGCTTCGGTACATTTCACACGAAGAAGTCACCAGCGAAAGGCTCGAGGCTCTTTACTTATGACTTGATATGACAATGATTAACTTTAGTGGTTTGGTTACTTTAATTCGCATAACAGGTTGGTTAGGAATATGAAAGCTAACAACCTTACAAAAAGCATGATGAGTAGTTAACCAATCGATTCATAAAATCACATCAAATGCAAGTATTTTCAAAGATATACGATTGACAGGTAACGTGAAAGTGTCAATTTGAATCAACAAGATTTATAAACAGTGGAGGTAACGAAGGTTTCTACTATCGAAGTTTCAACCAATAAGTCAAAGTCTAATTTATCCGAAGTCAAATTTAAACGTTGAACGCAAGCAAGAGAGATAAAAGAATAGGTAGAACCGGTATCGAATAAGGTATAGATTTTGCAAGAATTTATAATTAACTAACACGTGCTAACTTCGTTCGGGTCACTCACTTTTTGAGAAGTCACGAAAAACGCTCTTCCTGAAACCACCGACTTTGTTTTGTCCGTATCCGCCTTTGGTGCCATAGTCCCAGCTGGACTTGACTTCACTATACGACAAAATTGAGCTAAATGACCTTTTCTTCTTGAAATTTCCACTTCTATTATCTTGGCCATGACTACCACTGAAGTGGTTACCATTCTTGGCATGATAATTTACCCCATGATGGTTATCATTGTTGCCACCGGTACAATTATTAACGTGTTGATGGTCGTTACCTTTTGGTTGAGCTGACTCAACGATCTCATGTGCTTCATTGCTTATCTCGACATTTTCAGATGTCATTTTCAAATAATGTCACAAAACAAGGGTTAATTGACATATCACATATTATCCCTATACTCTGACCAACCAATTAAATACCAAATAAACATAGGTAGGTCGAACTAGCGAAGGAATTCGCCGTCTCTCCCCTCCTAGTTCTTGTTTCACATTTAAGCCAGGGATCATATCCCTAAGCTTTGATACCAATTATGATGCCCCTAAAATAGGTATACATCACCCATCATGAGTCGCCAGATACATAGTACAAAATTTAAATACAACTTAATTATACAAGAGTCGTGTAAAATATGACAAAACATAGGCTGTGAGTTTCAACACGAATATTGTCTTCTAGACAATATACAAACTCAAATTCAATATTATTACAATTATTATCACACTATTTCACAGAATAGTAAGAACTACTAATGCACCATCTAGGACCATCACTATGTTCCCCAACTAGTCCCAGCTACGTTCTCATTTCCTGAAGAGAATAGTGAAAGAAAGGGTGAGCTCAACTAGCCCAATAAGAAATATTATGACTAAGATAATGCAGAATAAATTATCATTAGCCTTCAACAATGTTAAACTGATAGAATATAATAGACAACAATTTTAACTGTAACGGAACAAAAAATCCATTAGAAGAGTCAAGTAAAGTATAAAATCTACTATCTTCTATGATTTAAAAAGTTTTTCATCAACTTTATCACTGAGACTCGGCTTAATAAATAAAATCAAATTATCCTTGCTCCACAGCCAAGGATATGCATGTAATCATTAATGGTTATGACTATACCAAAAAATTCCTGGTCATAATCATACCAACAACGGTCCACCAATGAACTACAAAACAATGAGCACTTTTACAACATCATTCGTCATATTATGGTCATGATTATACCACATAATCCCTGGTCATAATCATGCCAAGTCCATCTATGCACGTAAGCCAAAGATGACTTTCAACATAATATAAGCATGATGATGATGCAAATTCAATAAACAAGTTCAAGAATAAATTTTAAAGATTTATAAGTTAATTTATCCTGAACTCAATAACGTCCAAATTGTCAACATGATACTGCTTTGTAGAGTTAAATTCAAGAATGCTCAGAAGAATATTTCCATGAAAAGATACTGGATGAATCGCAAATATCAAGAATATTCTACTAATTTCATGGAGTATAGAAGCCAAAACTTTAAACAACTGAGTATAATTGAACATATGAAACTGCAAATGGATTTTTTCCGCCGTGCGGTAATCCATGTAGACAAATTATTCCAACATTATAATAAAGAATGGAATAACAGAGGAATTCACCAGGCATGCATAATTCGTACAGACAGGTTATTCTAATAGAATATTAAAGAATGGAATAACAAAGGAATTCACCAGGCGTGCGTAATCTGTACAGACATGTTATTCCAATATAATAATAAAGAATGGAACCAGGTTATGTGTCATCCGCACAAACAAGATATTCCAAAAGAATTATAAAGAATGGAACTAGGTCATGCGTAATCCGCACAGACAGAATGTTCCAACAGAATAATAATGAATGGAATAACAACAGAATTCACCTGGCATGCGATAGACCGCACAGACATGTTATTCCAACAGAATAATAAAGAATAGAATAATAGAAGAATTTCACCAGGTATGCGGTACTTCGCATAGACAGGTTATTCTAACATAATAATAAAGAATGGAATAACAACCCTTACGAGTATTGAAATAAAATAACTCTCTTCATGAATACAAGAGAATAATACCCCTTACGAGTACAACAAATAATATTACTTATGAGTACAACAAATAATATCCCTTACCTTAGAAAATCTGAATACTGGAGTAGTGAAGTAGCAGAATACTTTTCTTCTTTCTCTCTATAGTTTCTCTCTCTAAAGTTTCAGTGAATTCGTAAGAAATAATGAAGGAATGAACTTCTATTTATAGGAGAATGGACTGAATAGTAACTAATTCATGAATGGTACAGATTGATAACTAATTCTATTACTACCGGGTAGTTCAACAGTTTTAACGGTAGCACTTTCGCCGTTATTTTTATAAAAAGATAATTTTGTCGTTTTCTAACTACGACAATACTTCTGTTATGGTGTCCACCAATGATTGTGTCGTCATACGGATATTCTCCGACAAAGAGAATATTCCTCAACCAAACGAATATTTTACAACAACTTACATACTTTGCAAAATTTATAAATATTACCCAAAACAATAACATTATATCAAATGCACACCATAATATTTAAAAAAATATTTCGAGAAATTTAAATATTTATTCATAAAATTTGGGGTCTCACACTTTCCATAGGGGGACGCCGTGAATAATGGTGGCAACTTGATAGGTATCAATGTGACGTGTTATCCATGTCTTGGATAAGAGTCACAATTTTGAATTACATTTCTATTTTTAATAAATTTCTTGACGTATTCCTGAAGATTTCCTTGCTTACCTAGAGTGTGAAATCAAATTTTGTATCGACTTTGAAGCAGATACATAAACCCTCAAATATTTTTCACCAAAAATGAACGTAACATACGCCAAAGTCGTTGGCTCGAGCTATTGAAAGATTACGACAATACCATTCATTACCATCTTAGAAAAGCGAAAGTCATAGCCGATGCGTTGACTAGAAGATCGTATATATTTAAGAGTACGACGTTATTAACACAAAAACCCATTTCGTACGACTTAAAAAAGATGGAGATAGAGTTAAAACTCCAAGAACTTATGTGACGATGAATATACGATTAGAACTGACTTTAATCAATAAAGTTAAAGCCATTGAGGCTACAGACTCAGAGCTTATAAATGTGAAGAAGAATGTTCAAGAGGGCGTTATTCTAGAATTTAGAATCAACGAAGAGAGGAAATATCAACCCTCGACTTTATTGGTCTATTTGAAATCATCGATCTAGTAGGAACTATGGCTTATAGACTCGCCTTATCGCCAAGTATGTTGCATGTTCATAACGTTTTTTTTTCACGTATCGATGTTACGTAAATATGTGGACGACCCAAACCACATTATTAAATTAGAACCGAAAAAGATAACGGAAGATTTAACGTATGAAGAGGTACCTGTTAAAATCTTGGATAAAAAGAAACATATTCCACGCTTAAAGGTTATACCTCAAGAGTTAAAATCTGACAAGGTATCCTCACCTCTTCGACATACCAGGTACGTACGTAAATTTCGAGGGTAAAATTTCATAAGGAGAGGAGATTGTAAGACCCCATATTTTGTTAATAAAGATTATGTTTCTCAAAATATTTTTTTTAGTATTATGGTGTGGATTTGATATGATGTTTTAGTTGTGGGTAGTATTTATAAATTTTTCAAAGTATGCAAGTTGTCATAAAATATTCGATTGATCGGGGAATATTCGTTAGAATAGGAAATATTCGTACGACGACACAATCATTGGTGGACCCCACAACAAAAATATTATTAGAATGAGAAAAAGATAGAAATATCTTTTTATAAAAATAACGGCGGATGTTTTACCGTTAAACTGTTGATCTACCCGGTGGTAAAAGTACAGTAAGACGCGTGTTTGTATAGTAGCACACGGTATTGATTATTGATGCTTACGTGAGAAGTCACTCAGTTATACTCAATTATTTATACAGTAATTGCTGCATAATATCTCTCATTTTATTGATTCAGTTATTGTCACAGAATTAATATTTTTTATATTATTAAATCAATAATTGAGATGACAAAGTTATTCATATTATTATTTGCAATATTGATGATGTCTTGAAACATCGGTCGAGGAGAGGTTTGGTCACCTAATTGCGCGCCAATTGGGCAAAATCCTTATCGAAAAGCCCCCCTCTTTCCTGGGAATGATATGGTTGTTAAATATTATGAGTTATAATATTAATGATGAATAAGTTCGTATTGAGTAAAGATGAAATTGATATTTTCATTGTGTTGGGATTATTAGTGTTAATGAAAATCGACATCTATTTCAATAATAATTGATGCCTGGAGGTTATATTGACCAATTGGGTAATTAATCGGATAAATGAGCAATTAACTGATATTAATTCACATGCTTATAACTATTTATTCACATGTATGTACTATTGACTCACATGCATGTACTATTAGGGGAGGTGGTGGAAGATTGATAATACTTGCATGACTAAATTAAAAATAGAGGTATAGATTAAGGTACTATATCGTAACTATTTTTTAACATGTGTGTACTATTGATTCACATGATCTACTATTAGGGGAGGTGATGCAAGTTTGATAATACTTGAATAACTAAATTAAAAATAAAGGAAAAGATAAAGGTATTATACTGTAATATTTCGAGCCCCAAAACGTGCAATTACAGAAACTATAATTTCTTATAAATAGAAGCTCATTCTTCTTTCATTCTCACCAATTCACTAAGACTCACAAGACCAATTATAGAGTGAGAAAGATATAGAGAGAAAGAAGAAGAGAAGTCTGCTACCTCACTATTCTAGTATCCAGTATTCTTCTGAGGTAAGGGATATTTTTTTTCCAGTATTCATAAGGTATAATATTTTCTTCCATATACTCTGTAGTATGTGAGTAATATTATTTCGTCCCGTATTCCTGATTATACCCTCATTTTGTTAAAGTATTGCTTCTATACTCCGTGAAATTAGTAGAATATCATTGAAATTTACGCTTCATCTAGTATCATTTCATAAGGATATTTTTTGCACATTCTTGTTAAATTTGAAGTTTTTCATGCCGGAGTAATGTCCATTAATAGTATTCATTTTTACGGTACTATTCACAAAGTACTATTCATAGGATACTATTCATAAATTACTATTTATAGGGTACTATTCAAAAAGTACTATTTACAGGGATTCACAAAGTACTATTCACGGGTACTATTCATAAAGTACCATTCACGAGTATTATTCACAAAGTACTATTCCCAAAGTACTATTCATGTGGTACTATTTACTAAGGTACTATTCACCCGGGGAATTATTCATGACAAGAATTGATTTCTTTGTTGTCCGAATCATTTATGATACAATATTATTCATGAATTTTACTCCACAAAGAAATATCTTGTTTATAATTTCGATATTATTGAATTCTGGATAAATTAAATTAGAAATCTTTCAAAATTTATCCTTTGCTTTCTTTTAATTTAATTCTTATATCATTGTCATCTTCCTCATGCTTATTTTATGATGAAAGTCATTTTTGGCTTACGTGCACAGATGGGTTGTTGATTAGTATGATTATGACTAGGTATCATTTGGTATAATCATGACCCGTAATGTTACAAATGATGTGGTAAAAGTCCTCATTGGCTTGTAGTGCATTGATGGACAGTTGTTGGTATGATTATAACCATGGATTATTCGGTATAATCATGACCATTGATGATTACATAAATATCATTGGCCGTTGTGCAGGGATGATTCGATGATGTGTTTATTTATTAAGCTGAGTCTTAGTGGTAAAGTTGATGAAAAACCTTTTTAAATAATAGAAGATAGTAGATATCATGCTCTACTTTACTCTTCTAATGGGTTTCTTGTTCCGCTGCAGTTAAACTTGATATTTATTGTATTTTATCAGTTTAACACTATTGAAGGCTAACGATAATTTATTCTGCATTATCTTAGTCATAATATTTCTTACTGGGCTAGTTGAGCTCATCGTTTTGCTTTCATTGTTCTCTTCAGGAAATGAGAATGTTGACGGGACTAGTCAGGGAACAGAGTGACGATCCGAGATGGTGCCTATAGTAGTCATCGCTATTTTATGAAATAGTGTGATAATAAATATAATGAGGACTTCGTTTGAGTTTGAATATTGTCTATGAGACAATATTCATGTAAAAACTCTGAGCTACACTTTTGTCGTATTGTACAAAATAAGTTTGTATTTGATTTATATACCATGTATTTGGCGACTCAGAATGAGTGATGTATACCTATTTTGAGGGTGTCACAGTTGGTATCAAAGCTTAGGGATATGATCCCTAGCCGAGATGTGAGACTAGAACTAGGAGGGGTGAGTCAGGTAATTCCTTCGCTAGTATGACCTACCTAAGTTTACTTGTTATTTAATTGGTCGGTCAGAATATAGGGAAAATATGTTGCATTTCAATTAACCCTTATTTTATCGCAGTATTTGAGAATGACTGCTAAAAATGTTAACAATGCAGTGAATGAGACCGTGAAGAAACCTCTAATCCCCAATCAGGATAATGCAATGTCAGGTGAAGAAGGAATTAGAGATATCCCTATGGTGAGGGAAGAATTAATAGTTGCACCCGAGCTAGTCGCAGAGGTAGCACCTGAGAGTGAGGAAGAAGAGGAACCTGAGGAGAATTTATTAGAATAATTTTTTGATCAAAATGTAGAACTACAAGATCATATTCATGAGTTAGAAGAACGGGTTGAAGAACGACATGTGATCGTGGAACAAAGGGATGCAACAATTCAAAATTATGTTAACCGATATGTGATGCTTGAACATAATCACTCTTTGATAGAGTGTAAGATATTAAAGATGGAATATGAGAATTCAAATGTCAAGGATCAGCTGAAAGAAGAAACAACTGAATGAGTGAGAATGGAGGATGCATAGGTAAAAGCCGCACGACGTGTTGATATTGTAGAAAGAGACGTCCGATCCAAAAAGGCTAAAATAGATGATGTGTATTTCTCTTTTTGGACCGCAACTAGGAGAACCCAACATCGAGTTTTGAATTACCTTGTATAGAGTGGTCAACCTCAATTCGATATTGATTCAAGATTGATGATTTAGATCATGAATCAGGAGCACGACAAAGCAGTTGAGGGTGGAATATGCCCTATAGAAAAGTAAATTCCAACGGTAGTGATGACACCAAATGCTATCCCAGACAAGTTAAAGCCGTGTAGTTTAAGGGAGAGCGGTTGTCATGACTTCCCAACAAGTGAGGAACCCAAATGAAGTTATCACATGTAAGCTAATCATAAACTCTTGCAAAGTTTATACATTATTCGATACCGGTTCTACCCACTGTAAGGTCCCCGAACCCGGATACTTGAAACCCGAACTCGGTACTTCACGATACCATTTTTATGAGCGGAAATATTACTAATAATAATAACAATAATATAAATTATAAACTTATCTTACCTTTATCAGAGATTAATCCCAAGTACGCAACCTTTACTAAATGACACCGTAAACCTAATCTGTTTGCTTTCCTTTTCACTTGTTCTTGACCGATCCTTCTGATTGTTCACACTTATCTAAAAACATTTAAATTAAGAAAGGATGAGCATTTGAGTGCCCAGCAAGTATTATATATATATATATATATATATATATATATATATATATAAGTTGAAAAAGTTTAAATGTTTTCTTTATAATATCCATCTACAACAAGTCAATAGTTGTGAAGTATTCTGAACCGATATTAATAACATAACAACTCTCTTTCAAATTTTTGAAACTACGTACTGACTATAAATAAAGTTTAAGTGACATTCTAAGAACATTATTTTTATTTTCGAAAAGGTTTAGCAGAACTTCATCTGCAAACTGTCATAACTTACGGACATGGGGGTGATTAGCCCGTTGTGCCATGTATTGATCAATACTACATTACAAGAACGATGTTATCATTTACTTAGTCCGCCTTGGGCGCATAAAATTTTTCCTGTGAATGGGATGTTCATATTTGTCAGGGTTCCAGACAAAAGGTTTTATTTTATCCAACAATAATTTATAATTCAACATATACGTATAACAAAGGTGTATCAACATGTGATTAAATACAATGATTATCCAAGTGGAGACACTTGTATAATCATTTATTGAAATTAACGAACAGAATATATAACTGAATTATCATATACTAACATGTTGATAATCAATGGGTGTATATAATATAGGTTTAACAATCCGTACAGTAATAGTATAATTTTGAAATTTTCTTACACTTGTCCATTGCATAAAGAAAATGCAAAGGTAGGATACTTTCCTGATGCGCTTCTTACAATTCTCAACTTAGTTCTATCTTTCTATCACGACCTATCATTAATCAAATCATTCAGTTCGATTAGAACAATATACCATAACACATAATACTGCATTTAGCAGTCAACACATAACCTAATCACTTATCACACATGTTCAACAATCATGGCATCACAAACAAACATCAATTCATTCCTAATCACATTGTCACACAACTTTAATCACCATTGAATCACAATTAAAATAGTTAACTAACTAAATTTCTAAGTCAAGATCAATTTCTGAATCATGTCGGTCTACCGACATCTTTATCGGGTAATTATCGAGTCTAAGACTCTATTCTGTATCTCAATATCCAAATAAATAACTTAAACAACAATCGTATTATTTTTCATGACCTTATAATAATTATAAAATAATTATTACCATTTACCATAATTTTTAAATTATCAGAATCATTATTAAATGATTTAAATATCAAAAAATTCTATTATAATTAATATTTAATTAACATTAAACTATTAATGAAACCATTGCCAAAATATTAAAGTTATTTATAATAACTCAAAATATTTTTAAAGTACTTATAATACCCTTAAATGATTTTTAAAACATCTAAAATCATTATTAAATAATTATCATTAATATTTAAATATTAATGAACTATTATCTAAATATTAAAAGTCATTAATTATAACTTAAAATATTTTTAATTCATTTATATCCCTTTTAAATGATTTTTAAATAAATAAAATCATTTTTAAACTATTTATTTAATATAATTATTAAATAAACTTAATATCATTAATATATCATTAATATTAAATTATTAATGAAATTATCCTTTAAATATTAAAAGTTATAGTTTATAACTTAAAATATCTTTAAACACTTTATTTTCATTTAAAATGATTATTATAGAATAAAAATCATTTTTAAACTAATTTATTTAATATAATTATTAAATAACTTTAATATCATTAATAATCATTAACTAATGAAATTAACCATTAAATATTAAAAGTTATATTTTATAACTTCAAATATTCTTAAATACCTTATTATTATTTAAAATGATTTTTAATATAATAAAATCATTTTTAATTCATTTATTTAATTCATTTAGTAAATAACGTAACTATCATTAATAGTAATTTATTAATGAAAATTATCACAAAATATTAAAAGTTATCAAAAATAACTCAAAATTATTCTCTAACACAATAATATAATTTTTCATGATTTTTCATGAATTAAAACTATTTTTAAATAATTTTTCTAATATTGTAATTAAATAAATAAATACCATTTACATTCCAAAAATATTAAATATTTTCAAAATATACCCAAAATAATTAAAATATAATTTTCGGACATTAAAATAATTTTTAAGAATTTATTATGTATTTTTAATAATTAAAAACCATTTTTATCAATTTTTTTTATTAATTTCCGGAAATTACAAATAAAACTGTCGCTAAAGACTAGCTATAGCGACAGAACCGTCGCTATAGGTGTTCTTGGTGTTCTTCATACAAACCCAGAAAACATGACAGTGACCGGCTTGCTAGTTTGACCGAATGTAATTTCGTGTGTGATGTGTTTCTGGGCAATTTGTTGATCAGATCGTATAGTGCTAATGTAAGAATACAAGATCCAACTACAAATATGAGCAAATTACATAACACAATTGAGATCTAGGCTTCCGAAATGACTGTCAGAGCTGTTCATCATTTCTGGGTTACCCAGAAATGAATGAACAGTTCGAGTGGCCACTTTTAGGCTTCTACTACTTGCAACACATGTACTGGTTTGGTAATTTAAGTATTCTAGTGTGTAGACAACATTCAAGACATTAGCTACATAGTATAAAACAAGTTAAAAAAATATCACAGTAATCAAATCCATGCCGGTCAAAGGATGCCAGGAACCACGTTCATAGGTTTTCTGGGTTACCCAGAAAACTGTAAACTGGGTTACCTAGCTACTTTGACCGGTTACTACTTTCATCCAGTATGATGTATAGGTGATTTAAAGGCTTCAGAGTGTAGTCCATCTAATATACTATAGCACTTATGCAACATAATATACAAAACACGTATAACCTGCAAGATCAAAGCCCATGAACAATCTGTCAGACCGATCTGGGAAATTCTGGGTTACCCAGAAAAGGAGAAGTCATGGTCGGTCAACTACCTTTGACCAAGAATAACTTACAATATAAACCAGTTCTGACTCTGATTCGAGTTCAAGATTAAAGATCTTATAGCATACTACAAGATCAAACACTAAAACAACAAATATATATAACATACAAAAATCTATGAAGTCTGACATTATGCTGTCAGACACAGATTTCCAAATTTTTGAGATCTTCAAATCTGAGCCTATAGATGTTATAGATCCAACATCTATCAACCCAGATCATCATTAGACACTACATAGAACATGTTTAACACACAAAAAAAACAACATCAAACCACAGATCGATGGTCAGATTCTTAGGTAGGGTTTATACCTTCTATAATTAAGTTCTTGATTCAAGGCTACTGATCTCTTAATGGATTTCGCGGGGCTTGATAATGGGGCTGCTAAACTTCTATATTTCGTTGGCTTTGAGTTGAGAGGAAGTGGTTTAGTGTTTGTAATAATTTAGGCTAACAAAAGTCACTTTTTTCCTTTTCCCAATCTATTTATAGACCAATTTGATGCATGTATTGGCTAATTAGGCTTGTGCGCTGTCCATTAAAGTCAAGAGAGTTGGTAGGAGTTGGCCAACAACTCTTATTTTGTATAGATTTGCAAGCAAGCTATTAAAGAATGCTAAAAGGGTATTTTGGTCTTTTAATAAATTGTTTTAATGGAAAATTATAACTTGACAAACCCTTAGGGTTTAGGGTTTGTGCTAATTTAGGTTTTATAAGCAAGCAAAATCTAGAATTTCCAATTTAGGGTTTGTACAATAAAATAAAATAAAATAATAAACTAAAATTTTAGTTTATAAAAATACCAATTAAGGTTACTAATTTAATCTAGATCTTTAATTATAGAACTTTTCTAATTATGTTTAAGCAACACTAATTAGCATTTCATTTCCCAAACTGGCAATTAGGATTTACAATAAGCAATTTAGGGTTTCTAACTTTTGAAATTAGGGTTTATAATACAGAAAATTATTAAGAATTTTGAATAATTACGATTCTCCCTAATTAGGGTTAATACATATATCACCGATCATAAATCACATTATCGTGATTACATAACGACTTAACTAATTCTCAAAGTCGTGAATGACTTTCGCATTAAGACTTCAAATCAATTAGGGTTTCAAGAATTTAATTTAGGGTTCTAGATTTTAGTTTTTTAATTTACTAATTAGATTCACCTTAATTAGTAATTAAAGTCTATCATACTTGATATTAATCATAGTAACACTATTTCTGACTGATCAAACCTCCGGTTTAGGTTTCAGGATTAGGGTTTTCATTCAAAGTTAGGGTTTTCTAATATCTAGAAAATATAAATATAAACTAGGGTTTTAATATTTATAATTAGGGTTTCCTAATTAGCATATCATGAAGTAGCACATAACATATATCACATAACACAGTTATATAATAGCCTTAAACTCACAATTGAGTTTCAAAATTAGGGTTTTCCCACAGTAAAACTAGGGTTTTCTAATACTGCACCACAATTACTCAATCATTACCAGCTCACATACATACGGTACATATCTATAGCACTGAAAAATCAAAAATATAATTAATATTATATTATTATCACCATTCCTCATTCCATAACCAGAAATAGGGTTTATAAAATATTATTAGGATTTGGTCGTAATATAATAAAACTGTTCCACACATTAACATTACACACATAACCATACATATCTATAACACTGAAAAATAATAATATTATAATATTATTCTCATTCCTTGATCAAAACCCAGAACTAGGGTTTGGATTCCACATCTGATTTATCTTGCATAAATAACATTCTTAATTAAGTTAAAATATTTAATTTAACATCCTAAACAAATTCATATAATAAATAATCATTATAGTTATTCTAAAATCATTTCATATATTATTTAAATAATATAAGATTTTATTTTTCTTGAAAAATAATTAATAAAACATTTCCAATAAGGAATTAATTAGTATAAAAATTATAATTGATAATAGTCAATAATTCTAAAATAAATTTATTTGTAAATATTTATGTAATAAATATATTTTTATTTACCACATAAATACATATACACATTATCTTTTACAAATCCTCATCCTTATAATAATAATAATAATAAAAAAAAAATTATACGCAAAATTTTAGTTTTTTATTTATATAGAAAATATCGGGTTGTCACATTCACCCTCCCTTATAAGGATTCCGTCCCCGGAATCACCGCTTTAAAACCTATACATACCAGGGTACATAGCATACACAATCATTGCAAATAGATCTCGATCATGATTGATCGAATCGATCTTTAACTATCACATAAAGCTTGTCTTTCTGATTAAACGGAAATTTGATTTCTAAAAGAACTCAAATTCCTCCTTCAAAAGTAATTTATAAAATAATTTATTATTTATGTAAAAATAATATATGAGAAAATAAAATTGGTTCGAATAATACCTGAAGTTGCATCTCCGGCTGCCACGATATCTTGAATGGTCATGTTGAAGACGCTTGCAGTTAGTTCTGTTAATTCGTTCGTTGTTGTTGGTCCCGTTGTCGCCAATGTCCTGCTGCCTTTTCCCCGTATTCGCATTCCTTACCTCCATTCTACTTCTTGAACAGTCTCCCACCTTATTTTCCATTGATCCACACTTGAAACATTCACTATACCTTCTTGGATTGGGACAGTTGGGAGAGATATATTCCTCCTATCCTCACTTTACAGCATATAAACTTCCCTTTCAAACATTCCCATAGTGGTTCTTTCCACCGTTTTACATATTACACCACATGCTTCTCCTTCACACCTTCTTGCTTTACCTGCACACTCCCAAAGTTGTTCGCCTTCCTCTTTTCGTTCCCACCCTTACTTCCACTATTAATTCCTACCTTCCCAGCTCCTTCAATCTTACCCTTGTTCTTTCATACCTAGTTATAGAGGCTCATGGCCTTGCTCCCCTCCTTAGCAATAATCGCTTTTCCCATGTGTGCTGTAAATATAGAAATCTGCAACACTTCCACCTTGTTGTAGAGCTAGGGTTGTAATTCCAGCTCAAACCATCATGTTTTTCTAGCCTCCATATCAACTTGATGCGGAGCCAATCTAGTCAACTCATTAAATTTCACGGACATATTTCGCAACTTACATATCCTCTTGCTTCAATTCTAGAAATTTCACCTCAATTCTAGCCTATATACTACCAGAAAAATAATTTTCGAAAAATAAAGTCTTAAACCTATCCCATGCTACAACACCTACTCCTGCCCTCGTCTAATTTGCTTTCCACCAAAAATTTCGCGTCACCTTTCATCATGCAGGTGGCAAAAGAGATCTTTTTCCCCTCAACTATCCTAACTATCACTAACACTTTTTTTTAATTTCCTTAACCCAAGTTTGGGCTTCTACAAGGTCATTTGTACCTTTGAATTCTGGCGATAGGACCTCCTTGAAGTCTTTAACGTTTGACGTTTAATTATCTGGTTGATCTTTCGCAGTTAATATTTTGTTCTGCATAGCTTGATCCTCCATAATCGCAAACTTCTTTGTCGGGTCTGGTTGTCCTTCAGCTTTGTTGACAGGTTCTTCTATCCTTTGGTTTCGTTTTTGTCTTGACGGCATTTTCATAAATTATTCTTACATACTAAGCCTTATCGTAAACGCTTTAACATATCACACAAAATTTTCTACTCAAATAATCATGTATTCAAAATATTAAATTTTTAAAATCTCGGTCTACTGTAATAACCAGTGACCAAATAAATATCTACTATCTTTATACCAACTTATTTCATTAATCCAACATAGACTCATATTCATAGCACTTGACATACCATAGCACATTGTGCTTTAAACATTCGATATCCCTTCGTGACTCAAAAGTCTGAATTTACAACTTTGTCCAACACAAAAGTTAAAAATATTTTATTACACAAACATAGTTATCACATATACCATACAGAAACATACATATTCAGCTAATATCAATACTACCTATTTATTTTGCCTTCACTAAAGATTAACTATACACAGTTCGTCAAACCACACTTTTGAGTCCATAAACTTGTCACAGTTATATGAGTTTACAAATTTATCCTAGTCAGACCTTTGGCGTCCATTCGCTGAGGGATTCATAAATCTTTCATATAACTATGAGTCAAGAATGTCACATAAGTATGAGTTTTAAGAACTCGTACATAACCCTATGTTCTCTTCCTATGACCTATCTATTTTTTATACACATGAGAAAGGAATCACCCTCTTAACATGCATATAGCAAATTGCGCGACACAAACATTTCAATGATTATCAGTGTCAGATACTAAGTAGTTTTTACACCAAGTACAATTCCCCGCCCATACAAGGAATCATACAACTCAGCTGCCGACATGAGTCATCATTGAAATCCCCAACTAATCCTAACCCCCTTTTTCCATTCGAATTTCATTTAATCCGCATTCATAACCCTTTATTGAATCTGTACCATTCACAAAACAATCTTGCTTTAAACTTTCCAATCATAAGATTGATTCTTTCTTGCTGTCATAATTTTATCAGATCACGGGGTGATCTCATCGTATATATTATGATTCAATTCTATGTCTTAATTATTATTTTTTACAATCTCCTTTCCCTGCACTTCCTAGTCTTTTAGACTCGATCTATTCACCATTACTGTTTAACTTTATTATCAGAGTTAGGAAACTCTGTGACTTAACAACTCGCCGAGATTCATCTTTGAATCATACCAACCAACTAACTCTATATGAGTTATTTGTATTTTCAATATTTCCCTCTGTTCCAAGGTTATAGCCTAAGGTCTAACCAACCTAAGGTTTCTAACCCTATAGCGCTGATACCATGATGTAAGGTCCCCGAACCCGGATACTTGAAACCCGAACTCGGTACTTCACGATACCATTTCTATGAGCGGAAATATTACTAATAATAATAACAATAATATAAATTATAAACTTATCTTACCTTTATCAGAGTTTAATCCCAAGTACGCAACCTTTACTAAATGACACCTGTAAACCTAATCTGTTTGCTTTCCTTTTCACTTGTTCTTGACCGATCCTTCTGATTGTTCACACTTATCTAAAAACATTTAAATTAAGCAAGGATGAGCATTTGAGTGCCCATCAAGTATTATATATATATATATATATATATATATATATAAGTTAAAAAAGTTTAAATGTTTTCTTTATAATATCCATCTACAACAAGTCAATAGTTGTGAAGTATTCTGAACCGATATTAATAACATAACAACTCTCTTTCAAATTTTTGAAACTACGTACTGACTATAAATAAAGTTTAAGTGACATTCTATGAACATTGTTTTTATTTTCGAAAAGGTTTAGCAGAACTTCATCTGCAAACCGTCATAACTTACGGACACGGGGGTGATTAGCCCGTTGTGCCATGTATTGATCAATACTACATTACAAGAACGATGTTATCATTTACTTAGTCCGCCTTGGGCGCATAAAAATTTTCCCGTGAATGGGATGTTCATATTTGTCAGGGTTCCAGACAAAAGGTTTTATTTTATCCAACAATAATTTATAATTCAACATATACGTATAACAAAGGTGTATCAACATGTGATTAAATACAATGATTATCCAAGTGGGGACACTTGTATAATCATTTATAGAAATTAACGAACAGAATATATAACTGAATTATCATATACTAACATGTTGATAATCAATGGGTGTATATAATATAGGTTTAACAATATGTACAATAATAGTATAATTCTGAAATTTTCTTACACTTGTCCATTGCATAAAGAAAATGCAAAGGTAGGATACTTTCCTGCTGCGCTTCTTACAATTCTCAACTTAGTTCTATCTTTCTATCATGACCTATCATTAATCAAATCATTCGTTCGATTAGAACAATATACCATAACACATAATACTGCATTTAGCAGTCAACACATAACCTAATCACCTTATCACACATGTTCAACAATCATGGCATCACAAACAAACATCAATTCATTCCTAATCACATTGTCACACAACTTTAACCACCATTGAATCACAATTAAAATAGTTAACTAACTAAATTTCTAAGTTAAGATCAATTTCTGAATCATGTCGGTCTACCGACATCTTTATCGGGTAATTATCGAGTCTAAGACTCTATTCTGTATCTCAATATCCAAATAAATAACTTAAACAACAATCGTATTATTTTTCATGACCTTATAATAATTATAAAATAATTATTACCATTTACCATAATTTTTAAAATATCAGAATCATTATTAAATGATTTAAATATCAAACAATTCTATTATCATTAATATTTAATTAACATTAAACTATTAATGAAACCATTGCCAAAATATTAAAGTTATTTATAATAACTCAAAATATTTTTAAAGTACTTATAATACCCTTAAATGATTTTTAAAACATCTAAAATCATTAATAGTAATTTATTAATGAAAATTATCACAAAATATTAAAAGTTATCAAAAATAACTCAAAATTATTTTTTAACACAATAATATAAATTTTCATGATTTTTCTTGAATTAAAACTATTTTTAAATAATTTATCTAATATTGTAATTAAATAAATAAATACCATTTACATTCCAAAAATATTAAATATTTTCAAAATATACCCAAAATAATTAAAATATAATTTTTGGACATTAAAATAATTTTTAAGAATTTATTATGTATTTTTATTAATTAAAAACCATTTTTATCAAATTTTTTTATTAATTTCTGGAAATTACAAATAAAACTGTCGCTAAAGACCACTTATAGCGACAGAATCGTCGCTATAGGTGTTCTTGGTGTTCTTCATGCAAACCCAGAAAACATGAAAGTAACCGGGCTTGCTAGTTTGACCGAATGTAATTTCGTGTGTGATGTGTTTCTGGGCAATTTGTTGATCAGATCGTATAGTGCTAATGTAAGACTACAAGATCCAACAACAAACATGAGCAAATTACATAACACAATTGAGATCTAGGCTTCCGAAATGACTGTCAGAGCTGTTCATCATTTTTGGGTTACCCAGAAATGAAGAACAGTTCGAGTGGCCACTTTTAGGCTTCTACTACTTGCAACATATGTACTAGTTTGGTGATTTAAGTACTCTAGTGTGTAGACAACATTCAAGACATCAGCTATATAGTATAAAACAAGTCAAAAAAACATCACAATAATCAAATCCATGCCGGTCAAAGGATGTCAGGAACCACGTTCATAGGTTTTCTGGGTTACCCAGAAAACTGTAAACGTGAACTACCTAGCTACTTTAACCGGTTACTACTTTCATCCAGTATGATATATAGGTTATTTAAAGGCTTCAGAGTGTAGTCCATCTAATATACTATAGCACTTATGCAACATAATATACAAAACACGTATAACCTGCAAGATCAAAGCCCATGAACAATCTGTCAGACCGATCTGGGAAATTCTGGGTTACCCAGAAAAGGAGAAGTCATGGTCGGTCAACTACCTTTGACCAAGAATAACTTACAATATAAACCAGTTCTGACTCTGATTCGAGTTCAAGATTAAAGACCTCATAGCATACTACAAGATCAAACACTAAAACAACAAATATATATAACATACAAAAATCTATGAGGTCTGACATTATGCTGTCAGACACAGATTTCCAGATTTCCAAATTTTTGAGATCTTCAAATCTGAGCCTATAGATGTTATAGATCTAACATCTATCAACCCAGATCATCATTAGACACTACATAGAACATGTTTAACACAAAAAAAACAACATCAAACCACAGATCGATGGTCAGATTCTTAGGTAGGGTTTATACCTTCTATAATCAAGTTCTTGATTCAAGGCTACTGATCTGTTAATGGATTTTGTGGGGCTTGATAATGGGGCTGATAAACTTCTATATTTCGTTGGCTTTGAGTTGAGAGGAAGTGGTTTAGTGTTTGCAATAATTTAGGCTAACAAAAGTCACTTTTTTCCTTTTCCCAATCTATTTATAGACCAATTTGATGCATGTATTGGCTGATTAGGCTTGTGTGTTGTCCATTAAAGTCAAGAGAGTTGGTTGGAGTTGGCCAACAACTCTTATTTTGTATAGATTTGCAAGAAAGCTATTAAAGAATACTAAAAGGGTATTTTGGTCTTTTAATAAATTATTTTAATGGCAAAATTGTAACTTGACAAACCCTTAGGGTTTAGGGTTTGTGCTAATTTAGGTTTTATAAGCAAGCAAAATCTAGAATTTCCAATTTAGGATTTGTACAATAAAATAAAATAAAATAATAAACTAAAATTTTAGTTTATAAAAATACCAATTAGGGTTTACTAATTTAATCTAGACCTTTAATTATAGCACTTTTCTAATTAGGTTTAAGCAACACTAATTAGCATTTCATTTCCCAACTGGCAATTAGGATTTAGAATAAGCAATTTAGGGTTTCTAACTTTTGAAATTAGGGTTTATAATACAGAAAATTCATAAGGATTTTGAATAATTACGATTCTCCCTAATTAGGGTTAATACATATATCACCGATCATAAATCACATTATCGTGATTACATAACGACTTAACCAATTCTCAAAGTCGTGAATGACTTTCGCATTAAGGCTTCAAATCAATTAGGGTTTCAAGAATTTAATTTAGGATTCTAGATTTTAGGGTTTTAATTTACTAATTAGATTCACCTTAATTAGTAATTAAAGTCTATCATACTTGATATTAATCATAGTAACACTATTTCTGACTGATCAAACCTCCGATTTAGGTTTCAGGATTAGGGTTTTCATTCATAGTTAGGGTTTTCTAATATCTAGAAAATATAAATATAAACTAGGGTTTTAATATTTATAATTAGGGTTTCCTAATTAGCATATCATGAAATAGCACATAACATATATCACATAACACAGTTATATAATAGCCTTAAACTCACAATTGAGTTTCAAAATTAGGGTTTTCCCAAAGTAAAACTAGGGTTTTCAAATACTGCACCACAATTACTCAATCATTACCAGCTCATATACATACAGTACATATCTATAGCACTGAAAAATCAAAAATATAATTAATATTATATTATTATCACCATTCCTCATTCCATAACCAGAAATAGGGTTTATAAAATATTATTAGGATTTGGTTGTAATATAATAAAACTGTTCCACACATTAACATTACACACATAACCATACATATCTATAACACTGAAAAATAATAATATTATAATATTATTCTCATTCCTTGATCAAAACCCAGAACTAGGGTTTGGATTCCACATCTGATTTATCTTGCTTAAATAATATTTTTAAGTAATTTAAAATATTTAATTTAAAATCCTAAACAAATTCATATAATGAAATAATCATTATAGTTATTCTAAAATCATTTCATATATTATTTAAATAATATAAGATTTTATTTTTCTTGAAAAATAATTAATAAAACATTTCCAATAAGGAATTAATTAGTATAAAAATTATAATTGATAATAGTCAATAATTCTAAAATAAATTTATTTGTAAATATTTATGTAATAAATATATTTTTATTTACCACATAAATACATATACACATTATCTTGTACAAATCCTCATCCTTATAATAATAATAATAATAATAATAATAAAATTTATACGCAAAATTTCAGTTTTTTATTTATATAGAAAATATCGGATTGTCACACCCACTCTTTTATTTCTCCTACTTGCGCTCAACGTTTAAATTTTACTCCGGAGAAATTAGACTTTGACTTATTTGTTGAAACTCTGTTGGGAGAAGCCTTCATTACATCCACTGTTTATAAATCTGGTTTGATTCAAATCGACACTTTCACGTTACCTGTCCATCTCATCTCTTTGAAAATACTTGTAATTGATGTGATTTTAGGAATCGACTGGTTAATTACTCATCATGCTAAAATTGATTTATTTTCGTAAGGTTGTTAGCTTTCATATTCCTATCCAAGCTATTATGCAAATTCAAGTAACCAAACTACTAAAGTCAATCATTGTCATATCAAGCCATAAGTAAAGAGCCCTGAGCCTTTTGCTGGTGACTTCCAAGTCTTGGAATGCACCAAAGCCAGACTTTCCATAGGGGGACACCGTGAATGATTGTGGCAAGTTGATATGTATCAATGTGACGTGTCCTGACGTATTCCTGAAGACTTCCTTGCCTACCCAGAGTGTGAAATCGAATTTTGTATCGACCTTGAACCCGATACAAAAGTCCTCAAATATTTTTCACCCAAAATAAATGTAACATACGAAAAAGTCGTTGGCTCGAGCTGTTGAAAGATTACGATAATACCATTCAATACTATCTTAGAAAAGTGAACGTCGTAGTTGACACATTAAGTAGAAGATCGTATACGTTTACGAGTACGACGTTGTTAGCACAAAAATTCATTTTATACGACTTACAAAAGATTGAGATAGAGTTAATGACTCCAAGAACTTACGTAAAGAAATCAAATATACGATTTGAATCGACTTTAATCGATAAGTTATAGCCGCTCAAGCTACAGACTCAGAGCTTATGAATGTGAAGAAGAAGGTTCAAGAGGGCGTTATTCTAGAATCAAGAATCGATGAAGAGAGGAAATCTCAACTCTTGACTTTATTGTTCTATTTGAAATCATCGATCGAGTAGGAACTGTGGCCTATAGACTCGCCTTACCGCCAATTATGTCGCGTGGTCATAACGTTTTTTTCACGTATCGATGTTACGTAAATATGTGGACGACCCGAACCACATTATTGAATTAGAACCGAACGAGATAACGGAAGATTTAACGTATAAAAAGGTACTTATTAAAATCTTGGATAAGAAGAAACAAATTCTACGCTCAAATGTTATACCTCAAGAGTTAGAATCTGACAAGGTATCCTCAGCTCTTCGACAGACCAGGTACATACGTAAATTTCGAGGGTAAAATTTTATATAGATGGGAGATTGTAAGACCCCAAAATTTGTGAATAAAGATTAATTTTCTCAAAATATTTTTTGAGTATTATGGTGTGGATTTGATATAATGTTATCGGTGTGGGTAGTATTTATAAATTTTGCAAAATATGCAAGTTGTCATAAAATATTCAATTTGTCGAAGAATATTCGTTTTAACGTGGAATATTCATACGACGACACAATCATTGGTGGACCCCACAACGAAATTATTGTCGGAACGATAAAATGACAGAAATATCTTTTTATAAAAATAACGGCATAAGTTTTACCGTTAAACTGTTGAACTACCCGGTGGTAAAAGTACATTAATACACGTGTTTGCATAATAGAACACGGTATTGATTATTGATGCTTGCGTGAGAAGTCACTCAGTTATACTCAATTATTGCTATAATAATTGCTACATAATATCTCTCATTTTATTGATTCAATTATTGTCACAATATCAATATTTTTTATATTATTAAATCAATAATTGAGACGAAAAAGTTATTTATATTATTATTTGCAATATTGACGATGTCTAGAACGTTTTGTCAATGAGAGGTTTGGTCACCTAATTACGCGCTAATAGGGAAAAATCCTTATTAGAAAGCCCCATATTTCCTAGGAATGATCTGGTTGTTAAATATTGTGAGTTATAATACTAATGATGAATAAGTTCGTGTTGATTAAAGATGAAATTGATATTTCCATTGTGTTGGGATTATTAGTGTTAATGGAAATCAACATCTATTTCGATAATAATTGATGTCTGGAGGTTATATTGACCAATCAGGTAATTAATCAGATAAATGAGCAATTAATTACTATTTGTTCATTAATAACTAAGTCACATGATTATAACTATTTATTCGTGATAAGTGGAATTTATATACACGAATCGATATTCATTTCAAGTTTAAATTCGTAGTTATCTTTATGTTTTATGTTCATTTTTACTTGTTTCATGTTATTTTACGTGTAGGGTGATCATGGATGCTATTGGTGAGGAAAGGCGGTCTATTTAAGCAAAAGTGGGAAAAAGTTGGAGAAAGAAAAAGTTGAAGTCAGTGGCTATGCATGCGTGGCAGGCCTGTTGTGCACTGTACCCCCCCCCCCCCCCCCGCTGGGGTGGGGATCCAGATTTTGTAGTGTCCTATTCTGTTGCAACTTTTGCTAGAGCTCTGTTTGTGGGACTTGAATGATGCATTTGGACTCTAATGAAAAGGAGATTTTGGCCAAGAGAGAGGGAGAGCTTGTAAGGCCCCCAAATCCGGGTACTTGAAACCCGAACTCGGTGCTTCACGATACCATTTCTATGAGCGAAATAATACTAATAATAATAATAATATAAATATCAAACTTTATTTACATATCATCAGAGTCTAATCCCAAGTACGTAACCTTTAAACATTCATTACAACCAATGATAGATAATATATATCATATT
The DNA here is from genome assembly GCA_020205505.1 of Panax japonicus. Taxonomy (NCBI): domain Eukaryota; kingdom Viridiplantae; phylum Streptophyta; class Magnoliopsida; order Apiales; family Araliaceae; genus Panax; species Panax japonicus. The sequence continues at coordinate 20,283,487 of CM035097.1, forward strand.
TATCTTAATAAATTCTAAACTAGTACATAATGTATAGCATAACACTTATTCGGCAACTTTCCCTTTTCCTTTGTTCTTAGCAGAGCTCTCTGGTTGTTCACACTTAGCTGAAAACATTTAAATTAAGCAAGGATGAGCATTTGAGTGCCCAACAAGTAATAGCAATTTTATATATAAACTGAAAGAATTTAAATGTTTTCTTTATACTACCCTTCTACAACGATTCAACAGTTGTGAAGTAATCTGTACCAATGATAATAATATATCAATTCTATACCAAATCTTTGAAACTATGTACTGACTATAAATAGGGTTTAGGTGACATGCTATGAACATTGTTTTCAATTTTTAAATAGGTTAAACAGAAATTCATCTGTAAACCGTCATAACTTACGTGCACGGGGGGTGACCAGCCTGTTATGCTCTGCATTGATCAATACTACGTGCAAGAACGAGGGTATCGTTCACTTTGTCCACCTTGGGCGCATAAAAGTTTTCCCGTATAGGGATGTTCATACTTGTCTTGGTTCCAAATCAAAGGTTTTATCTTGTTCAACAATAATCTATAATTCAACATATATGTATACAGGTAATTGACAAAGGTGTATCAACATGTTATTAAATACAATGATTATCCAAGTGGGGAAACTTGTATAACCATTTATAGAAATTAACGAGCAGAATATATATCTGAATTATCATATACTAATATGTTGATAATCAATGAGCGTATATAATATAGGGTTAATAATTTATAAAGTAATAATATAGTTTAGAAACATTCTTACTCATGTCCACTGCATAAAGAAAATACAAAGGTAAGATACTTGCCTGATGCGCTACTTACAGTTCACAACTTAGTTTTATCATTTATATCACGACCTATCATTAATCAGATAATTCGTTCGATTAGAACAATATACTATAACACATAGTACTGCATTTCGCAGTCAGCACATAACTTAATCACATTATTACCCATGTTTAACAACCATTGAATCATAAATATTCATATATCTAATTAAATTATCTAAGTCTAGATCAATTTCTGAAATATGTCGGTGTTCCGACAGCTTTATCGGGTAATTATAGAGTCTAAGACTCTGTCCTGTAACTAAGTATTAGTCATATTATTTTTAAATGACTTATAATAATTTTAAAACTTTTATTATAATTTATCATGAATTTTCAAACATCGGAATTATTATTAAATGATTTAAGTATTAAAAAATCCTATTATCATTAATAGTTAATTAATATTAAATTATTAATCAAACCAGTATCAAAGTATTAAAGTTATTTATAATAACTCAAAATACTTTTAAAGTATTAATATTACCCTTAAATGATTTTTAAAATACTTAAAATCATTCTTAAATAATTACCATTAATATTAATGTATTAATGTTTCATTTATCAAAATATTAAAAGTTATTAATTATAACTTAAAATATTTTTAATTCATTTATATCCTTTTTAAATGATTTTTAAATTAATAAAACTATTTTTAAATTATTTATTTAATATATTTATTAAATAAATTTAATATCATTAATAATTATTTAATAATTATTAAAATTAAATTATTAATGAAATTATCCTTTAAATATTAAAAGTTATGTTTTATAACTTAAAATATCTTTAAACATTTTATTTCCATTCAAAATGATTATTATAATATTAAAATCATTTTAAACTAAATTATTAAATTCATTTATTAAATAAATAAATTATCATTAATATTAATTAATTAATTAATGAAATTCATCAAAAAAATTTAAAAGTCATAGAAAATAACTTAAAATATTTTCTTATATCACAATATAATTTTAAATGATTTTTCATGTATTAAAATCATTTTTAAATAATTAATTTAAAAGTATAATTAAATAAATTAAATACTTTTAATATTCTAAAAATATTAAATATTTATGAAATATATCTAAAATAATTAAAATATAATTTTCGGACATTGAAATAATTTTTAATAATTTATTTTTTATTTTTAATAATTAATTTCTATTTTTAATTGATTTTTGAAAAATAAAATAAATATAATTATTAAATCTGTCGCTATAGGCTTTAGCGACAGAAAGCATCGCCGTAGGTGTTCTTGAGCCCTCAAGAACATTCATAGAAGTTAACAAGTGTGCACGTTTGACCGCTTATAGATCTTAGCTAGATACGTTTCTAGGATTTCTGTTCGTACTACCATGTAGTATTAGTGTCAGACTACATGATCTAACAACAAACATGTTCATAGATCACATAACGAAGGAGATTAGATCGTCCAAAATGGCTGTCAGAGCTGTTCTTCATTTCTAGGTTACCGAGAAATGAAGAACAGTCCGAGTATGCATCTTTGGGCTTGCACAACTTGTGATCTAGGTGTTGTTTTAGTGATTTAAGAGGTCCAGGTTGTTGAACACATGTAGTACTACAGATCTATGACCAAACATTATCATAACAACAACATAATAGCCAAAACAGGTCCGGTCAAACCATGTCAGAATCCACGCTCGTGAACTTTCTGGGTTACCCAGAAAGCTCATCCGTGAACTTCTGCTTGGTTTGACCATCCCCCAAATTCCAGTATGATCGTGATAAAACCGATCTAAGAGAATCAACATGTGGTATAACTATCATACAATAATCATATCTCAACAACAAACACAAATCAACAATAAGTTACGAGATCAGAGGCCTCAAAATTCTTGTCAAACCATTTCTGGGCAATATCTGGGTTACCCAGATTTTGTCTAGTCATGGTCGGTCAACGACTTTTGACTAACAATAACTTACAATCTGTTGAAGATATGACCTTGATTCAATGTTAAGAGTAAAGATCTTTTATCATACTACAAGAGCAAAGCTACAAACAACAAAAATACATAACACAGAAAGATTTGTGGCCACTGACATTTGTTATCAGATCACTAAGAAAGTTTTTACAGTTTTTGAAGAACATTAAATCCGAGCCTCTAGATGTTATGGATCTAACATCTAGCAACCCAGATCATGATTATACACTACTAACAACATATTTTAACCCTGAATCATAACATCTAACAAAGGATTATTGGACAGATTTCGAATTAGTGTTTAATACCTTTCTTCGATAAATTTTTGTTTCTAGCTTCTTGATCTGTTACTGGTATGCGTGGGGCTGGTCTTGGGATCATATCTAGGAATTATTTTCGTGGGTCTTGAGCTTGAGAGAATTTGGTTGAGTGTTTGAAAAAAATTGCCAACAAAATGAATTTTTTCTCTCTCTTAATCTCCTTATACTACATAGATTCAATGTATCTAATATGCAGGGTGTCAATAGAGATAAGCTTGAATGAGTTTTAGGCATGTGCTATAAATCTAGAGTGGTGACTTTGCAAGCTAGCTTATTAAATAAATACCAAAAAGGCTATTTTAGTAAACTGACAAAGTATTTTAAGGGTATTTTTGTCCATGATGCTTGAATCTAGGTTAAAATCAATAGATCTTAAACCTTAAGGTTTCCCAAATAATTTCTAGTGTTTAAAAATTTAAGTTTAAAGTTTAATAAAATTTTAATTTAACCACACTAATTAAAATTAGGGTTTTAAAATAATTAGGGTTTCTAATTAACCTTAAATTCTATAATACTCAACATTAATCAAATAACATAATTTCTTATCAATCATAAACTTCGGTTTGAGTTTCAAGTTAGGGTTTTCAAATATTGTTCCATTATTGACCAATCATTAACAGTACGTACATACCGTACATATTTATAGCACTGAAACATAAAAATATAATATTATTATATTATTATTCTCATTCCTTGATAAAAATTCAAAATTAGGGTTTGGATTCCATATCTGATTATTCTTCAATATTTAACCTAATTAATAAAGGTAAAATAATTAACTTAATAATCTGTACTAAAATTCATATAATAAAATAATTATTATAATTATTCAAAGAAATCATTTCCTATATTATTTAAATAATATGAAACTATATTTTCACAAAAAATAATTAATAAAACATTTCTACAATTGAAGTAATTATTATAAGAATATACTTTTTAATAATCAATAATTCTAAAATAAAATTATTTGTAAATATTCATGTAATAAATATATTTTTATTTACCACATAAATACATATATACATTATCTTGTACAAATCCTCATCTTTAAAATACAAAAAAATTTATACGCAAAATTTCTTATTTATTTATATATAAAATATCGGGTCGTTACATTCACCCTCCCTTATAAAGATTTTGTCCCCAGAATCACAGTTTTAAAACCTATACATACAAGGGTACATAGCATACATAATCATTACAAGTAGATCTTGATCAACTTTGATCGAACTGATCTTTAACTATCCAAATAAAGCTTGTCTTTCTGATTAAACAGAAATTTAATTTCTAAAAGAACTCAAATTCCTCCCTCAAAATTTCTTTAAAAATAATTTACTATATATAGGAAAATAATATATAAGAAAGTAAAAATTTGTTCGAATATTACCTGGAGTTGCATCCTCGGCTGCTGTCGTATCTTGTACATTTATGCTAAAGACTCCTGCGGTTGATTTTGTTCATTTGTTTGTTAAAGTCGGTCCAGTTATCACCAATGTCGTAGTCGCATTCCTTGCCTCCCTTTGTAACACCCCCTTTCCAAAATAGAAAGAGAGGTTACTCAAAACGTAACAAAACTGATGAGTTTAATAGCAAGGCTCAAAGCCCCAAAAGAATAGACTTAATTAACTGATAAATACCACAAATCACCCATAATAAATCTCAAACTGTCTCAAACCACAATCTAAAATAATTATTACAATTCCAAGTAACTGACACATCGAGTCTAAACAGAATATTTCTAAATCATTGGAATGAATGGAGCTCTCATCACACTTGCCCATGATTCCCCTGATTACCTGCCGGAAGAAAAACACAGCATGAGCCAAATGCCCAGTACGGATATAGAATAAAAGAATAATGAAACGAAATAACTAACACAATTAATTGAACTGAACTGTAACGAACAAAACCAACACAATGAAATGATAGGCTGAATCAAATGGCTGGGTGTTATTTCATACCGAGCTCAGAATAAATAGTGATATACCTTGCCACACAGACAAGTCAAATAATGCCACACAGGCAAGTCAAATAATGCCACACAGGCAATCACACATCGGACTGCGCAATCCAGATGCGTGCAAAATTGGAAGGTGTGTTTGGCACAAACATCACCAATCCGCAGAACATAACAGAACAGAAACTAGGGTCGACCCATACGCCTCCCACAACAAAACACCAAATGGCCAACTCCCACCGGAGCACAAAACGGAGACGCCGTGGACTGATCACACTGCCATGGAAGGTGTCATGCCTCGGTGCCAAGAGGACATGCCTGTGGTACCCCCACAGGTGGTTATAGCTCAGGTATACCCTACGGTATATTCTAACAAAATATAATGTCACAACACATGCGACAAAATATCGACACAAAGGGGTTCTAACGTGTACATGTTAAATCGAACGAATCATTAACACAAGTCTCTAAAAATATAATAACATGTACATCACTACGACAATTGAAATAAATATTAAACATGATAATCGAGTTCAAAGAGTACAAATATGAGTTCTAAATATCAATGCCCCAAACGAAACTATCACATGTATTTGAAAAGGAACAGACACGCGAAACAATAACTAACTTCTAAACGAAAACAAAATGAACAAATCAAAATTAAAAGGATTATCGCTGAAGGAGTACGAAATCCGTACCTGGATTAAGCAATGATATACCCAAAGTTTATATAAAAATTATGCTAATCTCCTTCAATTCGATCTAACAAAATAAAAGTAAAATTTTATTACAAATCTAACCATTAATAACAAAATATTGTTAAATTTATTTTTAAGCAAATTTTATAATTTTATCAACAAAATTAATTAGTTTATTACCTTGTCTTATTAATTCTCCTAATTAGAATAGGATTAATATTACCCACATATAAATTAAATTCAATTAGTTTTAAGGCCCAATTTTTACTAAATTAATTTATCCAACACTTTAACTTATTAGCCCAAAATAAATGACTAGTTTGACCCAAATAAAAGATAAAGTCCAATTAAAATATTTTAAAACAAAATAATATTAATTATTCAATATTTATTTATTTATTTTTACTGGGTATTACATCAGCTACCCCTTAAAAAGGATTCCGTCCCCGCAATCAAAAGAATGGGACGTACCTAATTTTCAAAGAGATGCGGATACTCCGTTCAAATAGACTCCTCTATCTCCCATGTAGCCTCCCGCACTGAATGATTCCTCCACAAAACCTTAACAAATGGAATTGTCTTCCTCCTCATAATCCGTTCTTGACGATCCAAAATCACCTCAGCTTGTTCCTCACAAGTAAGATCCTCCCGAATTTTATCGAATGGATATTGCACCACGTGCAACGGATGATAATTGTAACTTCTCAACACCGACACATGGAACACATTGTGTACATGAGCTAGCTGCGGAGGTAAAGCTAATTGATACACAACTTCACCAACCCTCTCCAAAATCTCAAATGGACCAATATATCGCGGACTAAGCTTCCATTTCAAGCCAAATTGCTGAATACCCTTCCAAGGAGAAACTTTTAGAAACACATGTTCACCAGGTTCAAACTCTAAAGTTCTCCTATGCTTATCAGCATAACTCTTCTGCCGTGATCGAGCCGACTTCAATTTCTCCCTAACCATCGCTACCTTTTCTGTAGTGATCTGGACCAACTCAGGCCCATCTATGGCCCTTTCGCCAACCTGATCCCAACAAGTTGGTGCCCGACACTTTCTACCATACAATACCTCAAAAGGAGCCATCCCAATACTTGCATGACAGATGTTATTGTAAGCAAACTCAACTAGGCTCAAGTAATCATCCCAATTACCCGATCACTCAAGTGCACAAGACCTCAACATGTCCTCCAACGTCTGAATAGTCCGCTCGGATTGCCCATCAGTTTGCGGATGGAAAGAAGTACAGAAGTTGAGCCGAGTGCCCCAAGCTCGTTGAAACCCTTTCCAAAATCTTGAAGTGAACCGTGGGTCCCGATCTTAAACAATAGACACCGGAGTACCATGAAGTCTAACAATCTCCTGCTGAAAGATATGTGCCAACCTATCCACCGAGTAACCCTCATGGATAGCCAAAAAGTGTGCAGATTTGGTCAACCGGTCCACCACCACCCAAATGGCATCATTCTTCTTGAAAGTCTTCGGCAAACCAGTCACAAAGTCCATCGTGATATCCTCCCACTTCCACACTGGAATGTCTAACTGTTGCAGCAAACCACTAGCTCGTTGATGTTCTATCTTCACTTGTTGACAAGTGGGGCACCTCCCAACATATTCAGCCACGTTTTGTTTCATCCCATTCCACCAAAAATTCTTCTTCAAATCTCTATACATCTTTGTAGAACCTGGATGAATAGAAAATGGCGAACTATGAGCCTCAGCCAACACCGCCTCCCGAATGATTAGATCGGACGATACACACAACCGCTCACCCAACCAAATCACACCATGGTCATCAATACGAAACTCGGGCTGCTTGCCCTCCTCTAACCTCTGCGTCATACTCCACAACTCCCCATCTTCCTTTTGAGCTTCCTTGACTCGCGAGATAAGAGAGGGCTACACTCTCATACCAGCCAAAAGCCCATCTGAACTTCGTACATACAACTCCAACTCAATCCGCTCCATATCCGAAATAAGCTGAGGTTGTGTAATAAGGGCAGCTACACTCCCTGAACTCTTTCGGCTAAGAACATCTGCAACCACATTTGCCTTCCCCGGATGATACTGAATCCTCGCATCATAATCTTTTAGAAGTTCCAACCAACGCCTCTGCCTCATATTGAGCTCCTTCTGAGTGAAAATGTATTTAAGACTTTTGTGATTAGTGAAGATATCACAAGTCTCTCCATACAAATAATGCCTCCAAATCTTTAAGGCAAAGATCACCGCTGCCAACTCCAAATCATGTGTGGGGTAGTTCACCTCATAAGGTTTAAGCTGCCTAAAAGCATAAGCAATCACCTTACTGTGTTGCATCAAAACTCACCCCAAGCCCTTCTTAGAAGCATCACTATAAATCTGGTAGCCTCCTGTCCCTGACGGCAATGCAAGTATAGGAGCTGTCACAAGCCGTTTCTTCAACTCCTCAAAACTTTTCTCGCGCTCCTCATTCCACACAAACTTCACGCCCTTTCTCATCAACTGAGTTAATGGTAAGGCAAGCAAGGAAAACCATTCCACAAACCTCCTATAATACCCTGCCAAACCCAATAAACTTCTAATCTCTGTCACTGTAGTAGGTCTTGGCCATTTGGTGATAGCCTCAACCTTCGCAAGATCCACCTTAATGCCTTCAGCAGAAACAACGTGGCCCAAAAATGCAACCTGTTCCAACCAAAACTCGCATTTAGAGAATTTAGCATACAACTTCTCTTTCTGCAAAATTCCTAACACTGTGCGAAGATGCTCCTCATGCTCTTCCTTAGACTTAGAGTAAACCAAAATGTCATCAATAAAGACAATGACAAATTGGTCTAAGTACTCTCTGAACACCCGATTCATCAAATCCATAAACACCGCCGGAGCGTTAGTCACACCGAAAGGCATCACCAGAAACTCGTAATGCCCATATCGAGTACGAAAAGCCGTCTTAGGGATATCCTCATCCCTCACTCTCAACTGATGATAGCCCGACCTCAAGTCTATCTTCGAAAAATATTTTGTCCCCTGAAGTTGGTCAAACAAGTCATCAATCCTCGGCAATGGATACCAATTCCTGATGGTAATCTTGTTCAACTCCCTATAGTCTATACACAGTCTCATAGACCCATCCTTCTTCTTCACAAACAAGACTGGAGCACCCCACGGCGAAACACTCGGCCGAATCACACCACGATCCAACAGTTCCTGCAACTGCTCCTTCAACTCCTGCAACTCCAACAGTGCCATCCGATACGGCGCCTTAGAGATAGGTTCTGCACCAGGAACAAGCTCAATAGCAAACTCTACTTCCCGTTGTGGTGGCAACCCTGACAACTCCTCAGGAAATACATCGGAAAAGTCACGAACAATAGGAACATCCTCAATACGAGACTCACCCTTAGAGGTATTCTTCACGAACGCCAAATACTCCTCACAACCCTTTGCTACCAACTTCCCTGCCTTCAAATCTGAAATCAATTTCAACACCTTACTCGGCTGAGAACCCTGAAACACGAATTCTGGAAATTTCACATCTCCGAATATAACCTTCTTCGCCTGACAATCGATAGTGGCTTGGTGTTTATCCAACCAGTCCATCCCAAGAATGACATCAAAATCGTACATACACATCGGAAGAAGATTAACGTTACGGATCTTATCCCCAAAACTGATCAGACACCCTCGATACAAATCAGAAATAACAACAGAAGTCCCCATCGGGGTAGCAATAGACATAACAGAATTCAAAGACTGAGATGGCACACCCAGGTGCCGAACAAAAGACTGAGCAACAACAGAATGAGTAGAACCCGTATCAAACAAAATAGACGCCTCACGATTTCCAACTAAAAGAGTACCAAAAATAGTACCTGGTGCACCTGCCGCCTGGTTATACGTCAGGGCAAACACTCGACCACCCTGACGCTGACCTCCATTGCCACCATTATCGCCACCTCCACCATTTCCACGTGGCCCAGCACAATCCCTAGCAATGTGACCCATCTGTCCACACAAGAAGCATGCACCGGTGAGTCTGTGGCTATGCCTCCCCGGATGATTAGCCCCACAAATAACACATGGAGCTATCGGAATGAGATTCGGGTTACCGCTACCAGCTGGTCCTGGGTAACAACCCTGATTTTGCCCCTGCGGACGATTATTCCCCCGCTGACGATTCTGTCCATACCAAGGTAGCTGAAGCTGACAATTTTGCCCCTGTTGAGGCATCTGCTGATAGCCCCTGTTCTGATTCTGGCCACGCCACTGCCCCTGCTGAACACCACAATTTCGGTTCCACTGACCACCTTGATTTCTCCCATGTTGACTCGAAGCTTGACCCTGTTGGTCATCTCTGTCCCTCTTCCGACTCCATTCTGGTTTGGAAGTCCGAAAGTCCTGTCGCTCCATCTCAATGTTCTTCGCCGCATTAGCCACCGCCGATACATCCGTAAACTTGGTGTTAATGAGATGTTGGCGATACTTATAATGAATCCGCCACTTAAACTTCTCCGCCTGTTCTGCTGCAGTCCCTGCAGAAGTTCCCGTAAATCCTACCAACCTGGTGAACCTCGTCATGAAATCTGTGACGGACTCGTCATCTTTCTGCCGAATAGACAGATACTCTCTGGCATAGGCCTCTTTATCAGCAGCTGAGAAATACTGCTGATAAAATACATCACAAAACTCTACCCAGCTAAGTGCCTCAACATAACCATTACCCTTTGTTGTTTTCAACGCTTTCCACCACCTCTGCGCATCCCCTTCCAGCTTGTAAGCAGCTAGCAACACTTTCTGATTATTCGAGCACCCCAACACATCGAAAATCTTCTCTAAGTGGGCAATCCAATTCTCTGCATCAATTGGAGTTGGAGCTGAACTGAATGACTGTGGTTTCTTCTTTTGAAACCTTTCCAACCACACATACATTGGAACCACCTGCTGATCAATACCATCTGTATTCACTTCCTCTTCGTTTGCATGTGGACCATTATTTCTCGGGTTCTCCTGTTCAGGAATTCCTGGTGGCGGCTGCTGCATTTCCTGTACAACCTGTGCCACCAACTGCGGTAAAGCCTGATTAACCGCCTGATTCACCAAGTTAGCCAGTTGAGCATTTATCTGATCATTAGGTTGCTCATTGGGCTGAACATCACCCCTTCCCCTATTGTTACCTCTCCTCCCAGCAACTCTAGCGGATCGACGAGCCATCTAAGAAAGAGATCAATGAATATAAACAGAACAGATTAAAACAGATTCGAATATAGCTGAACAAAAAAATCAAACTGAACAAAAACCTAACCCAGAAGTCTACCCATAACTCACAGGTCAAACCTAATTAGGTTTTCTACAAGAAATAACCTAAGCTTTGATACCAACTCTGTAACACCCCCTTTCCAAAATAGAAAGAGAGGTTACTCAAAACGTAACAAAACTGATGAGTTTAATAGCAAGGCTCAAATCCCCAAAAGAATATACTTAATTAACTGATAAATACCACAAATCACCCATAATAAATCTCAAACTGTCTCAAACCACAATCTAAAATAATTATTACAATTATTAGTAACTGACACATCGAATCTAAACAGAATATTTCTAAATCATTGGAATGAATGGAGCTCTCATCAAACTTGCCCATGATTCCCCTGATTACCTGCCGGAAGAAAAATACATCATGAGCCAAATGCCCAGTACGGATATAGAATAAAAGAATAATGAAACGAAATAACTAACACAATTAATTGAACTGAACTGTAACGAACAAAACCAACACAATGAAATGATAGGCTGAATCAAATGGCTGGGTGTTATTTCATACTGAGCTCAGAATGAATAGTGATATACCTTGCCACACAGACAAGTCAAATAATGCCACACAGGCAAGTCAAATAATGCCACACAGGCAATCACACATCGGACTGCGCAATCCAGATGCGTGCAAAATTGGAAGGTGTATTTGGCACAAACATCACCAATCCGCAGAACATAACAGAACAGAAACTAGGGTCGACCCATACGCCTCCCACAACAAAACACCAAATGTCCAACTCCCACCGGAGCACAAAACGGAGACGCCGTGGACTGATCTAACCGCCATGGAAGGTGTCATGCCTCGGTGCCAAGAGGACATGCCTGTGGTACCCCCACAGGTGGTTATAGCTCAGGTATACCCTACGGTATATTCTAACAAAATATAATGTCACATCATATGTGACAAAATATCGACACCAAGGGGTTTTAACGTGTACATGTTAAATCGAACGAATCATTAACACAAGTCTCTAAAAATATTATAACATGTACATCACTACGACAATTGAAATAAATATTAAACATGATAATCGAGTTCAAAGAGTACAAATATGAGTTCTAAATATCAATGCCCCAAACAAAACTATCACATGGATTTGAAAAGGAACAGACACGCGAAACAATAACTAACTTCTAAATGAAAACAAAATGAACAAATCAAAATTAAAAGGATTATCGCTGAAGGAGTACGGAATCCGTACCTGGATTAAGCAATGATATACCCAAAGTTTATATAAAAATTATGCTAATCTCCTTCAATTCGATCTAACAAAATAAAAGTAAAATTTTATTACAAATCTAACCATTAATAACAAAATATTGTTAAATTTATTTTTAAGCAAATTTTATAATTTTATCAACTAAATTAATTAGTTTATTTAAATATACTAAATTCCTAATTCAATTATAAGCCTGACACTAAAATTAAATAACATCTAAAATTATATATATATGTGAGTTAACGACCCTGACTCAATAATCTGGCAAAATAATGAACATGTATATAATTATATTACCATTAATTAACCTATTAGTTTAGTGTGTATAATTAAAGCAGGCCATACAAATTGTTAAACAAGAACATACATCTAAGTTAAAATCTGTTAACCAAATTAGCCGACATGATAATATATTATTAATATTAACTTCACTCTCAGCATAAAAGTATATATATATAATTATTATATACTAAAATATACACAACAACTTTAGGATTGCAGATTGGCGCCAATTCACTGAATAATGCTCCTTATATATATAAATTAAGTCTAATGCCCTGATCCGTTCCAAGAAAAGATCATCCAAAACAAAAAATAATAATCTCCACATGCTTTCAATACGAAATCACAGATAGACTTACATAAATGGAAAAATTTATTTCTGATCTTCGGTCTTCACAATCTCGTCTCCTTGCGCCGTTCCTTTTTCCACAATTCTTATTTGACGACTGACGTGATGAAATAAGAGTAGGTTTTATATATATATATATATATATATATATATATATATATATATATATATATATATATATTTACTTATTACCTTGTCTTATTAATTCTCCTAATTAGAATAGGATTAATATTACCCACATATAAATTAAATTCAATTAGTTTTAAGGCCCAATTTTTACTAAATTAATTTATCCAACACTTTAACTTATTAGCCCAAAATAAATGACTAGTTTGACCCAAATAAAAGATAAAGTCCAATTAAAATATTTTAAAACAAAATAAGATTAATTATTCAATATTTATTTATTTATTTTTACTGAGTATTACACCCTTCTTCTTCTTGGACATTCTTTCACCTTACGCTCCATTGATTTACAAATAAAACACCAACTATACACTCTTGGATTGGGGCAGTTATGAGAGATATGTCTCTCATGCCCACACTTATAGCACACCAACTTTCTTTTTAAACACACTCCCGGCTTAATTCTTGTATTATCAAAATTATCTCTTTTCATCGTATAGGTGTCAAAAGTTTTCTTTTTTCCCTCTGTTACCCTAGTTATCACACACGCGTCAACGGGGTCATTTGATCTTTTAGATCCTGGCAATACGACAGCCTTGAAGCCTTTGCAATCCGTCAATTGATTGTCTGGTTGATTTACCGTGGCTGGTATTCCATTCTACATAGCTTGAGCGATCACATTCGAGATATTATATATCAGGTCTAGTTATTCTCCAGTTTTGTTGATAGGTTCTTCTATCCTTTAATTTCATTTTCGTTTCAACGGCATTCTCATAAATTATTCTTTATTAACTTACTTTCTAAGCCTTATCATATAAGTTTAAGATATATTAAACTTGTTTCATTACTTAATCATAGATTCATATTCATTTAACGAATATTTTACATAACATAGCACATAATGCTTTAAACATAAGTTATCTCTTGGTGACTACAAAAGTCGGGATTTACAAACTTGATCATTACAAAAGTTGGGAACATTACATTAAATAGACATACTTATTATATATATTATATTAAACACACCTACACAACAAAATCTATACTACCTATTTATTACACCTTTTTCTTGGACAACCTCTCGCCTGATGACCTTCTATCCCACAGATAAAACATGCTCCTGGTTTATAGTCAGGACAATACATAGTGGTATGTCCTTCATAGCCGTAAAGTTAACATATTCTTTTCCCTTTCCTGCATACGCCTGAATGTTCTTGTCACAGTTTGTACACTTTACTATTTTGTTAGCGTCCTCTTGGTTGTTACCGGATTTTCCTAAGTCATGATATTTTATCTTTCTTTTCCCCTTCTTACTCGGAGTTGTACACGATGTATTGCTTATGGCTCCCATGTGATCAATTTGGATTTTAAGCTTATCCTACTCTTCTATTGTTTCTATTAATGCCTGTCGCAGTTGACTATTTAACAGCTTTTCTATCTCCCACAGCCTTTCTAGAGAAGAAACCTTGTTCCTCAGATCCTGCACCTCCGTTGATGCTTAATCAACTTTAACTTTAGTGTTCGAATCGCTATTTGTCAGCTCCACCATCTCCAGATCTGGTACTACATTTTCTATAATAACCACCTCATCTGAGTTGTTTGCATCGTGAGCCTCCATTTCAGCTATTGGCTTTGATATCAGCTCGGGTGTATGGGTTTGACCCTTCTTCATGATATATGCATATATTAAGCCTTTTCCACCAAACATCTACACATATAAATTATCCTGATTAGCATATAATATATACACACAGCAAATAATAGTTTTATATAAGTTATCTTTTATTTTATTTGACGATGAACTTAGTTAATTCATCTCTTTTTAAACTCTATATGAGTTATTTATATTTTCAATGTTTTCCTCTGTTCTAAGGTTATAGCCTAAGGTATATCCCACCTAAGGTTTTTAACCCTAAGCTCTGATACCAACCTGTAAGGCCCCCAAATCCGGGTACTTGAAACCCAAACTCAGTGCTTCACGATACCATTTCTATGAGCAGAATAATACTAATAATAATAACAATAATAAAAATATCAAACAATATTTACATATCATCAGAGTATAATCCCAAGTACGTAACCTTTAAACATTCATTAAAACCCATGATAGATAATATATATCATATTTTTCTTAATAAATTCTAAAATATTACATAATATATAGCATAACACTTATTCATCAACTTTCCCTTTTCCTTTGTTCTTAGCAGAGCTCTCTGGTTGTTCACCCTTAGCTGAAAATATTTAAATTAAGCAAGGATGAGCATTTGAGTGCCCAGCAAGTAATAGCAATTATATATATATAAACTGAAAGAATTTAAATGTTTTCTTTATACTACCCTTCTACAACGATTCAACAGTTGTGAAGTAATCTGTACCAATGATAATAATATATCAATTTTATACCAAATCTTTGAAACTATGTACTGACTATAAATAGGGTTTAGGTGACATGCTATGAACATTATTTTCAATTTTTAAATAGGTTAAACAGAAATTCATCTGTAAACCGTCATAACTTACGTGCACGGGGGGTGACCAGCCCGTTATGCTCTGCATTGATCAATACTACGTGCAAGAACGAGGGTATCGTTCACTCTGTCCACCTTGGGCGCATAAAAGTTTTCCCGTATAGGGATGTTCATACTTGTCTTGGTTCCAAATCAAAGGTTTTATCTTGTTCAACAATAATCTATAATTCAACATAAATGTATACGGGTAATTTACAAAGGTATATCAACATGTGATTAAATACAATTATTATCCAAGTGGGAACACTTGTATAACCATTTATAGAAACTAATGAACATAATATATATCTGAATTATCATATACTAACATGTTGATAATCAATTAGCGTATATAATATAGGGTTAATAATCTGTACAGTAATAATAAAGTTTATAAACATTCTTACTCATGTCCATTGCATAAAAAAATGCAAAGTTAAGATACTTTCCTGATGCACTGCTTACAGTTCACAACTTTGTTTTATCGTTTATATCACGACCTATCATTAATCAGATCATTCGTTCGATTTGAACAATATACTATAACACATAGTACTGTATTTTGCAGTCAGCACATAACCTAATCACATTATTACCCATGTTTAACAACCATTGAATCACAAATAATCATATATCTAATTAAATTATCTAAGTCTAGATCAATTTCTGAAATATGTCGGTGTACTGACAGCTTTATCGGGTAATTATCGAATCTAAGACTCTGTCCTGTAACTAAGTATTAGTCATATTATTTTTAATAGACTTATAATAATTTTAAAACATTTATTATAATTTATCATCAATTTTCAAACATCGGAATCATTATTAAATGATTTAAGTATTAAACAATCTTATTATCATTAATAGTTAATTAATATTAAATTATTAATGAAACAATTATCAAAATATTAAAGTTATTTATAATAACTCAAAATACTTTTAAAGTATTAATATTAACCTTAAATGATTTTTAAAACACTTAAAATCATTCTTAAATAATTACCATTAATATTAAAGTATTAATGTTTCATTTATCAAAATATTAAAAGTCATTAATTATAATTTAAAATATTTTTAATTCATTTATATCCTTTTTAAATGATTTTTAAATTAATAAAATTATTTTAAAACTATTTATTTAATATATTTATTAAACAAATTTAATATCATTAATAATAATTTAATAAATATTAAAATTAAATTATTAATAAAATTATCCTTTAAATATTAAAAGTTATGTTTTATAACTTAAAATATCTTTAAACACTTTATTTCCATTTAAAATGATTATTATAATATTAAAATCATTTTTTAAACTAAATTATTAAATTCATTTATTAAATAACTAAATTATCATTAATATTAATTAATTAATGAAATTCATCACAAAATATTAAAAGTAATAGAAAATAACTTAAAATATTTTTTTATATCACATTATAATTTTAAATGATTTTTTATGTATTAAAATCATTTTTAAATAATTTATTTAAAATTATAATTAAATAAATTAAATACCTTTAATATTCCAAAAATATTAAATATTTATGAAATATATCCAAATTAATTAAAATATAATTTTCGGACATTAAAATAATTTTTAATAATTTATTTTGTATTTTTAATAATTAATTTCTATTTTAATTGATTTTTGGAAAATAAAATAAATATAATTATTAAATTTGTCGCTATAGCATTTAGCGATAGAAAGCATCGTCATAGGTGTTCTTGAGCCCTCAAGAACATTCATAACAGTTAACAAGTGAGCACGTTTGACCACTACACGATCTAACAACTAACATGTTCATAGATCACATAACGAAGGAGATTAGATCGTCCAAAATGGTTGTTAGAGCTGTTCTTCATTTCTAGGTTACCCAGAAATGGAGAACAGTTCGAGTATGCATCTTTGGGATTCCACAACTTGTGATCTAGGTGTTGTTTTAGTGATTTAAGAGGTCCAGGTTGTAGAACACATGTAGTACTATAGATCTATGACCAAACATTATCATAACAACAACATAATAGCCAAAACAGGTCCGGTCAAACCACGTCAGAATCCACGCTCGTGAACTTTCTGGGTTACCCAGAAAGCTCATCCGTGAACTTCTGCTTGGTTTGACCATCCCCCAAATTCCAGTATGATGGTGATAAACCCGATCTAAGAGAATCAACAAGTAGTATAACTATCATACAATAACCATATCACAACAACAAACACAAATCAACAATAAGTTACGAGATTAGAGGCCTCAAAAATTCTTTTCAGACCATTTCTGGGCAAGATCTGGGTTACCCAGATTTTGTCTAGTCATGGTCGGTCAACGAATTTCAACTAACAATAACTTGCAATCTGTTTAAGATATGACATTGATTCAACTTCCAGAGTAAAGATCTTTTATCATACTACAAGAGCAAAGCTACAAAAAACAAAAATACATAACAGAGAATGATTGGTGGCCACTGACATTTGTTGTCAGACCACTAAGAATGTTTTTTACAGTTTTTGAAGAACATTAAATCCGAGCCTCTAGATGTTATGGATCTAACATCTAGCAACCCATATCATGATTATACACTACTAACAACATATTTTAAGACTGAATCATAACATCTAACAAAGGATCGTTGGACAGATTTCGAATTAGGGTTTAATACCTTTCTTTGATAAATTTTGATTTCTAGCTTCTTGATCTGTTACTGGTATGCGTGGGGCTGGTCTTGGGATCTGATCTAGCAAATATTTTCGTGGGTCTTGAGATTGAGAGAATTTGGTTAAGTGATTCAAAAAAATGGCCAACAAAAAAAATCATTTCTCTCTCTTAATCTATTTATACTACATAGATTCAATGTATCTAACATGCAAGGTGTCAATAGAGATAAGCTTGAATGAGTTTTAGGCATATGCTATAAATCTAGAGTGGTGGCTTTGCAAACTAGCTTATTAAATAAATACCAAAAATGCTATTTTAGTAAACTAGCAAAGTATTTTAAGGGTATTTTTGTCCATGATGCTTGAATCTAGGTTAAAATCAATAGATATTAAACCTTAAGGTTTCCCAAATAATTTCTAGGGTTTAAAAATTTAAGTTTAAAGTTTAATAAAATTTTAATTCAACCACACGAATTAAAATTAGGGGTTTTAATAGAAAATTAAGGATTTAAAATAATTAGTGTTCCTAAATAATAATTAGGGTTTCTAATTAACCTTAAATTCTATAATACTGAGCATTAATCAAATAACACAATTTCTTATCAATCATAAACTCCGGTTTGAGTTTCAAGTTAGAGTTTTCAAATATTGTATCATTATTGACCAATCATTAACAATACGTACATACCGTACATAGTTATATCATTAAAAAATTAAAATATAATATTATTATATTATTATTCTCATTCCTTGATAAAAATCCAAAATTTGGGTTTGGATTCCATATCTGATTATTCTTTAATATTTAACTTTATTAATAAAGGTAAAATAATTAAATTAATAATCTGTACTAAAATTCATATAATAAAATAGTTATTATAATTATTTAAAGAAATCATTTCCTTATTATTTAAATAATATGAAACTATATTTTTCACGGAAAATAATTTATAAAACATTTCTACAATAAAGTAATTATTATAAGAATATACTTTTTAATAATCAATAATTCTAAAATAAAATTATTTGTAAATATTCATGAAATAAATATATTTTTATTTACCAAATAAATACATATATACATTATCTTGAACAAATCCTCATCTTTAAAATACAAAAAAATTTATACGCAAAATTTCTTATTTATTTATATAGAAAATATCGGGTCGTTACAGAGCTTGCTATTACAGATAAATACAACAATCATACAACAAAAAAGGGCATTAATTCAAAAGCGATTTCAAGGATTCAAGAGCGAACGTTGGAGGAGTAATTTTCAGAGATTGTCACAACGGTTGCGAATCAAGGCTACGTGGAGGGGTTTTCTTTATTCTTCTTCTCTTTAGTCTTATTTGTAATTGGAAGGATGTTTTTAAATAATTATTCAGTTTTTAATTCATTCGTTATAAAATAATTTACTTATTTGACTTGTGATGGATCCTTGGGTGAAACAAAGATTCTATAACTTTGATTTCCAATTCAATAAGATATTTTCAGTTTATCTTTGTTAATTTGAGCGTGAAATTATGAATTATCTGATCAACAGTTCTTTGTGGATTTGAAAGGAATCGAGAGAGGAGATTCGAATCTAGACCTAGTTAATATAGCATGTGTTATGAATTTTGTCGATATCAGATTTGTGATTATTGTTAAGGTAGAGATACGCTTGACATCGCATGTAATCGTATAGAGAGCTTAAACTTCAACCTTCTTTGATTGTAGTTCACATAGAGATATAGTGAGTTGGTTAATTTAGATGTTTAATGGATTTCTATCTTAATTGTGGATTGATGTTAATATGGTATTAGTGCATCAAGAGGTGGCTCTTACTACGTTCATGTTCTTGATTAGTAAACTGAAATATTGAATTGAGCTGGAATAAAGGTTGGAAAATCAGAGGGAAGCTCAGGGTGAAATCATAAGTCTAATTCTCTATTAATTGTTTGAAATTCTGTATTTTGTTATTGTTGACTGTTTTGTGATAGTTTATTTCTTTATTAATTTAGTTTTTTTTATATAATTTAAAACCAATGAATTGATTAGTTTAATAAAATTAGGGTTAATACAAAATTGATAATTGTGAAGTTAAAACTCTTGATATTTTGTCCTCGTGGGAACAATACTTTATTCACTACTATATTACTTGTTAACCACGTACACTTGCGTGTTTTTAAGCGTAATGATTTTACCCAACAAGTTTTTTGGCGACGTTGGCTGGGATAATTTAGCCGAGATTTTAATATTTGTTTTTACAATATCAGTTTAATTATTCCAGTTTTACTTAAACATTTTATTTTGTTTTCTCTATTTCAGGTTTTCGACATTGGTTTATGCAAATACGATCTAAACATCCAGACTTGCTTCCTTCTGAGGACGACATTGATAGACGATTTCAAAAGTTGAGTAAGTGGATTGAGGTGGCTCTTACTATGTGATTCGATAAATGATAACTCAGTAGTCCTTGGCCAAGGCAAAATGAAATTAGAAAGGAGTTTCTAATTTGCATTATTTGGTATTGTGCATTTAAGAATCAAAAAACATATATTTAAATAAAATAAGACTTGACAGTAATTTCATGTCTTATATTTAATTGGGACATTGTATGGTGGAAGGATTTAACTAAATGGTAACTATTTACTCAAAGGTTCTTTTATGAGTAATGTTGAAATCTATATTATATAGAAAGTCGTTAATCGTTAGGGAGGTTTATCCATATTGTAGAATAAATATTATTTATTTAAATAAATTAATAGTTTAATTTATTTATTTAAATAAGATTAGAATGGTTCTAATTGATTTATTCACAACCGGTTTAATATGGAGAACCTAAAGGGTTAAACCATAAAATGAAGAATAATTATTCAAGAAGTTAATGGCATAATCATAAAAATAAGTTAGGTATATTTAATTTAATCTATGGTGATAGAATAAATTAAATAGCTTAATATTTATTATTTAATATTTTGGAAATATTAAATATAAATTAATAAGAGGAGTCTTATTATTATTATTAGTATTAGTATTTAATTCCTAAAGGAGTTTGGAAATTAATTAATAAAAGTACTCTCATATATCCTAATAAGATTAGGAGGCTAATTAATTAAAAGAGTTTAATTAATTATTCCTAATTAATTAAAATAAAAAATAATTCCTTAATTGTTAAGGAGGGTTGCCTATATCTATAAATAAGAGGAGTCTTATTATGGGTGTAGAGTGGTTGTTGACTTTTTTCACAACAGACGTAATTCCAATAGTTGAGAGAGTACACTTTTTCTATAGAGATAGAAAAATAGGGTTTAGCCAACCACCCATCTTCTTGAATCATTGTTCTTCCTTGGAGGATCATCTCTAGAGGCCAAACACTTGGGTGGCTAACGTTGATCAAAGGAAGGTGCCAAACCCGGCGAATTCAAGTTGAATGGGAAAGAATTAGGCAGTAAACGTGTACCTGAGGAAGCTCGAATCTTCAAGGGTATAATTCTTATTCTTCTTCTTTTCGTTTAATTAATGATTGTGCATAAAGGATGATCCGAGTATATGGTTTATAAAATTTTAAAACTCTAATTTTTTTCACTTTTTTGCTTATTTTTGTAATTTGATTGCGTTCATGAATATTAAAAACCTAACATGAGGATGGGTACCCGACTGGCGTCGAGCAAGTGATATCCACCCGTAAAATTCCTCTTTTCATAGATGGAAGATGGGAGCTCTATACAGGAGAGCATGCTATTAGGAGCACCACAGGAGAGATCCGTATACCGATCTTGCCTCTTTTTAGGCTTTATTGGCCTGTGTTGCAGTCACTTGTCATTGATATCCCGTTGTTGGGTGTTGACGATTTTGCACTATTAAAGGGTCCATTCACTCAGGAGATATTCCAACATTGGTGGTCCCCTCGCACCATTGGAGCCCAAACCCGCGCCACTCAGTTCATGGGGGATATGGTTCTAGGATCCGTGATGATGACAGATTGGCTAGCTTGTGTCCGAGATTCGACTCATTTGACAGAGATTGATAGTTTGACCCAGCGACTGGACCGGGCACATTTCTTTATCCGGTATTTGGGCAGAGATCCGGTAGAGGCATATAATTTTGATCTTTCCAGCTCAGGCGCTGGCCCCTCAGATGACCCATTTGGCTTTGCCGGTGCAGATCCTCCTTTGTATATGCCTAATATCCCTATTGATAGAGATCCAGTGACTCAAGAGGAGTTAAATCAGGTGGACAAGATTGATGATGTAGATAATGATACCACTGTCCTCTTCTGATGTGTATTCTCATTATCTTTTTTGATAGGCCTCTTTTTGATATTGGGTGGATGTATCCCATTCTCACTATATCTTTTGATAGGCCTCTGTTAGTAGTAGGGCATCTGTTCCCTATTTCCCTGTATTTTTAGTTGTAGAGAGATGATGTATTAGATGATGATATACTTAGGAATATATGTACAGTTTTTCATTCCCTATATCATATTTCAATCTATTATCTATAATGCATGTATCATGTTATGCAGATATATGTATGTCCAGAGATATTCAACATTAACCCCCGGATGGTCTTATGATACGGCCTACACAAATGTCTTCTTCGACAGTCAGCCGCATAGATTACACCCTACCAGACTTGGTAGCCTATCGTCTGAGGTCGTGGTATGATAGTATGTCACCTCCAGATAGGGTGACCGTAGATCTGCTACTACAGCATTCCATGACCCTTTTGCTATTTTAGGTTCCCGCATGTTTTGTGGAGGGTATGCTGGAGCATTGGATACCAGAGAGACAGGTCTACCATTTTGGTACCCAGGAGCTGACTCCTATATTGGAGAAGTATGAGCTGTTGACGGCTTTTCCCTTAGACAGACCTTGCACTCATATGGCTGTCGGAGATATGCGCCGGCAGTTCATGACCCTCACCGGGTTACGACATAGAGTGGTAGAGGATGAGATTACATTTGGTGATGTACTATCCCAGCATTTCCTGATAGACATGTTTGGATCATTGGACAGCTATACATGTCATTCTGAAGATTTCACCATACCAGAGGATCAGTGGCATTTGGACAGAGTGGAAGCATTCTTGATATGCATAGTGGCGTATGAGTACATGCCACAATATATGGATGAGCTGGACATCGGTGTTATCATGGTTTTGAGAGCTCTCAGGGAGGATCACTCCATTATTCTGATGATTGTGGTGAAGACATTGAGGTTGGCCACCTTTTGCAGCACCTACCCAGCAGGGGTATTCACAGCCAGTTCGGCCATGTTGTACGTGTGGTATATATTACACTTGAGATCGATTGGCACTTTTCGCCGACACGGGTACTGCTTTACCCATGATATAGTTATGTCTTACTCCTTTTGACATCAGGATTTTTATTTGTCCCTTTTTTATTCTTGTTCTTTGGTGTTCTTATGTTAGGTGAGATTTGTTTGAAAAAATAAATTGTGAAAAGGTCCGACATGTATATGTCGACGATTGTACTATAAGAGTCATCGATTGGTTTTTTAAATGGTTGTACCAACACAACCGAGAAAAGGTTTGCACATTGACCTAGTGATGTGACACTGCTAAACTGGTCTGTGAAACCGAGATTCATTAGGGTCCGGGGGCTTGATTATGCGGAGGTAAGGTGTTAGGCACCCCCCGACATCCCTGTTACCACGGTAACCGCCATTTTTCAAGAAACTGTTATATGAATGTGTTTGTGTGGGGGGGTCAATGTGCAGTTATATAGAAGTAGTGCGAGGCCTCGTTCGCACCTATATACACAAGGTTTGAATTTGTGTAAAAATTCAATTTTAAACAAGTTATGGCAGTGATGTTTTGTAAAAAAAGTTTTTTCAAACCCTTATGCTCAATAGTAATTGAGACCTTTTACACTTCAATTTTTTTATGAAGTGTTCGGCTTCATTGCTTTTAATTTTTTGAGATACAAAGCATCTTCGAGGAAAAATAATGTAAAAAGCAGTTCCGAACTCCTCGTGGGCATGAAAACCATCTGAGGAAATCCAAACACGGTGAATAAATTTACAAGCAGTTACAGCTAAAAATGTCCATCATGGAAACTGAATCTAGATACAGTAGACTGAAACTGTGATCACATGATTCCTAGGCTCACATGATACCAGAATTGATATAAAAGCAGTAAGCAGTTATACATATAAAAGATGTAAATATATATATATATATACAGACATGATCAGCCACCACGAATCACCTCCATGGGGCATCATAAATGTAAATAAAGCTGTAAAAGTAATCAATCGCCACGAAATAAACTCCAACCAGGATGAAATGTAAAGAAAGCTATAAAAACGATCAACCCCCACGAAATAAACTGCAAGCATGACGAAATGTATATATATATATATATAAGTGATAAACGCACCGGATGTAAACTCCAGGCTCATCGAACAGAGTTCGACAACAGTTGATATATATATATATATATATATATATATATATATATATATATATATATATATATATATATATATATATATATATACACGAAAGCATTTAAACGCTCCAGACGTAAGTCTAGGCTCAATCGAGGCATAACTCGATAATGTTAGTCCATATATAAATGTATATATATATATATATATATAAGTATATATATACAAATTGAAATGAAACCACGAACCGAAGTTCGGGCATACACACGCAACATGACTCTCAACGTGAAGAATGGTGTGCGTAAAGATGAAGAGAAAGGCTTTAAGGTGTGTAAGAAGGCTTATAGTGGACTGTCAAAGAAGACTTCTATAACTTTAAATGGATGAACACTCGGCTCCCGCCGATAATATAGTACCTATATATGAGCTCACAAGTATTTAAAATGAGAAAGCACTCAGTTTAGGGTGTGTACAAAGCAAATTTGACAGGGATTCCTCGCCTTTTTTCTTATACAAATGGCCACCCCAGGCCCTCTATTTATAGAGGGGGGAGCCGTAGGTGTACCTGCAGCTAGATGCAGCTAGATGCAGGTGTACCTATATGTGAGATTTGTTTGTAAAACAAGTGAAAAATGTTAGACATGTATAATATCGATGATGGACTGTTAAGAGTCGCCATTTGTTTTTTTAAATGGTTGTTCCAACACAACCGAGGAAAGGTTTGCACATTGACCCAATGATGTGACATTACTAAACGGGTCGGTGAAACTGAGATTCATTAGGGTCCGGGGACTTGGTTATGCGGAGGGAAGGTGTTAGGCACCCCCCAACATCCGTGTTACCACGGTGACCGTCTCTTTTCAAGAAACTATTATCTGAATGTGTGTGTGTGTGTGTGTGTCAATGTGCTGTTATTTGGAAGTTATGCGAGGCCTCGTTCGCTCCTATATACACAGGGTTTTAATTTATGTAAAAATTTAATTTTAAGCAAGATATGGCAGTGATGTTTTTTAAAAGAGGTTTTTTAAACCCTGATGCTCAATAGTAATTGAGACCTTTTACACTCCCAGTTTATTAAGTGTTCGGCTTGATTGATTTTATTTAACAGATGCGAGGCATCCGTACAAAAATAATGTAAAAAATAATGCCGACTTTCTCGTGGGTATGGAAACCATCTGAGGAAATTCAGACACCGCAGAATAATTTACAAGTTGCTTACAGCTGAAAATGTCCATCACGGGAACCGAATCTAGATCCAAAGGGCTGAATCTGTGATCACATGATTCCTAGGCGCATATGATACCACAATTTGTATGAAAGCAGTAATAAGGTATATATATAAAAGCTGTAAATATATATATATATACAGACATGATCACCAACCACAAAGCATCTCCATGGGGGATCAGAAATGTAAATAAAGTTTTAAAAGCTATCAACCGCCACAGACGAAACTCCAAGCGGGACAAAATGTAAATAAAGCTATAAAGCTATCAACCGTCATATAGGGGGAACTCCAGGCGGGACAAAATGTAAAGAAAGTTATACAAAGCGATAAACTGCCACGAAGTAAACTCCAGGCAAGACGAAACGTAAAGAAAGCTGTAAAAGCGATCAACCACCATGAAGTGAACTCCAGGTGGGACGAAAAATGTATATATATATATATATACGTAATAAATGCACCGGATGTAAAATCCAGGATCATCGAACAGACTTCGACAATAGTTCATATATATAGGTATATATATATATATGTGTGTGTGTGTGTGTGTGTGTGTGTGCGAATAAACGGACCGGATGTAAAATCCAGGCTCATCAAACAGAGTCCGACCATAGTTCATATATATAAATATATATATATATATATATATATATATATATATATATATATATATATATATATATATATATATAAAAGCGATAAATGCACCAGACCGAAGTCTAGGCTCAATCGAGGCATAACTCAATAATGTTAGTTAATATATATATATATATATATATATATATATATATATATATATTTATATATATACGGACTGAAATGAAACCACGGACCGAAGTCCAGGCAAAAGCAAGCAACACGACTCTCAACATAAAGAAAGGTGTGTGCAAAGATGAAAAGAAATACTCTAAAGTGTGTGAGAAGGCTTACAGTTGACTACAGGATTTGGAACAAAGACTTCTTTCTCCTTTACCGGTACTGGCTTGGGAAATAACATAGCCATTACATTGGCTGGCACCTTTACAGGAGGTTGTGCGGACTCAGAGTTTGAAGGCGAAGATAAATGCCGCATGGTTGAAGCTGAAGGAATCTGCTGATGCTTGTGAGGATTCCTGTGACTAGAAATGCTAGAATAGCCTGGCCCAGATGTTCCAGTTTACTTGGTTAATCGAATTGGGTACTTGATACCCTGGCATTTTTTTACCCAGCCATTGTCCCGGTTTATGACACAATGACATCATTTCTTGAGTAGCCGACATTACCTCGACAGAAATCTTTGGTTCGGGTAATGGCATTCTAATAGCATGTTATTGGGTATTGCTTAAACTGATCGGTTCAACATCTGCACTGGTATTGATGAATAACATGTCCCCGTGTTGAGGATATTATGGTTCAACGTTGATCGTGACCAGGCTATTGTTGATAATGTATTTCAACTGTTGGTGAAGAGTGGAGGGGACTGCCCCAGCCATATGAATCCATGGTCGCCCCAAGAGCAGGTTATATCCCGAATCTATCTTGAGCACATGGAAAGATACGCAAAATGTGTGAGGACCAATTTCGATTGGCAGCTCAATTACTCTGACCGAATTTCGCCAGGCTCCATCAAAAGCTTTGATGATAGTATGACTACTCCGAATTTGGTTGAGATTGATATTCATCTTCACCAATGTAGCATATGGACAGATATTAAGAGATGAACCTCCATCTATCAAGACTCCAACTAGCATGTATCCAGAGGACAAGACCGCAATGTGCAACGGCTTGTAATGACTGGTCCCCTCGGGCAGTATGACATCATCAGTGAAGGATATCACATTGTTGTTGAAAATGTGATCAACCAGATGTTGAAATTTTTCCGTATCAACTGATGTTGGTAGATAAGCTTCTTCTAAAACCTTCAACAAGATCTTCGGCTGATTCTCGAAAGTTAGGACCATGTCCAGAATTGATATTTGTTGTGGAGCTTCTTTTAAGCTTAAAACCACCGTGGCTTCGTTATTACCCATAGTGCGGAGGAATTTTTCAATCTTCTCTATGGGTATTTTCCCCTTTGATTTGATGGTAGACTTCATCACTAGTTGGGGAAGATACAGTGGATTTTCCTTTAACACTGCAGCAATTGTATGTGAGGTGGATCCTTCACCTTCTCCATAATTCCATGGAACTTTGCGTAAGCTAACAATAGGATATTGTGCTCTGCACGACAAGTTTATTGGCTCGGGAGCGACCACTTTCAAAGTATTGTTGCTTCCTTTGAGTTGAATTGTTGGCATTGTGAGTGATTTATTAACCCCATCAGCTTTCGTGGATATGACTGCTACCACACTCTTCCACTTAGTAGGACCTGAATTCTTACTTGCACGTAACACAGTATCGTCGTCCGCTAGGCGCATGACACCACTGTCAATTAGATTTTGGATAAGGTGGCAGAGTGCCCAACATTCTTCTGTGTTGTGACCACAAGATTGGGAGTGATATTGACATACTCCATCAGAGTTGTACCGTCCTGAACGGGGATTTATTAAAGGTAAAAGGGAACTGATCCTTCCTTCATTGATTAACATATGAAGGATTTCCTCCATAGGTGAATTCCCTTTTGTTGGCAAAATCCCAACAGGCCTTGGCATTTGATCTCTTTGTCGCTTTGTCTTCTAGTATTTCTGATGAGTGAGTTTTATACACATGAACTGGATACATTCGGGCTTAATTTATTGTTGTTCTCAAGTCTTTTAGGATGTTTTTATGTGTTTGTGTCTATTCAAGCATGTTTTATATTGTTTTGTAGGATTTGGGATAAAAGTTACATGGATCGACGTTCAGGGTGGCTAGATTCGCGTTTTCGGCTTGCTATTTACCCAGCAGTCACTTCAGAGCCAATTTTATTATAGCTCCGAATATTATTTCAAAATACTTCAAGAATGAAAGTTGTAGATCTACTTCTCCTCTTTCCAGAACATCTTGAATCATCACAATTGAAGTTCGGACGAAGAAGTTATGGCCATTTTCCCAAAGGACGTCGGAGTAGAAAATGTCAAATTTTGGGCCAGCGCCGGGGCGCTATTCTTAGTTCATTTTGCAGCGCCGGGGTGCTAGGGGGCAGACTCCAGCGCCGTGCCCAGCGCTAGGGCGCTGGGTGTCCTGGACGCATTTTGGGCGAATTTTAACACCTTTTTGACTCCAAATTGGATTGGGTTTGTTCCTAAACTCAAAATTAGACTTGTAACCTATAAGTACATGATGTAAGGCATAAAATAAGGGGAGATTACATAGCTTAGATTAGATATACACTCTATTAGATTAGAACATTAATCCTAGTTCTTATTAGTTTTGGAGATTGAAGCAACTTGGAGATCATTGAAAATCAAGAACAAGAGCAAGAGAGGAGCATCAGATTTGCTGACAACAGATTCTATTCTCTTCTCTTATCATACTTTTATCTTTTAATGTCTATTCAGTTGTGGATTCTTGGTTTCCATTCATTAATTATGAACTAACTTTTTTTATTAAGATTTTAATTGAACTTTTTATGGCTATGAATTAGTTATTCATTATATTCCAGTTATTTATGTTAAAGTGAGTTGTTTATCTTGTCTTATGCATATTGCTTAATTATCTGATCAGTAATTACTTTGTTACTCTAGAAGGAATTGGAAGAGGAATTCTAGGGTTAGAACTGGGCATGATATCATGTGACTTAGTTATTTGCAAAGTGAATAATTAGGTTTGTGAATTGAATGGAAATATCTGTTCACCGCATGTAACATATAAGGAATTGGAATTGAAGGAGTTTAATTCAATTTGTTTTGCATAGGAATATATCAAAATTAATCTGGATTAAATAGAAGGAAATTGATCACTTGGAAAAGGACTTTTGGCATTTGAGAATTCCTGTTAACAATTCAGTAGGCATAATAATTGGGATAATTGGATAATTGATTTATAGTTCATAATTGGGGATATTGTAGTCTTAATCTTTATTTATTTGAATTAATTTTAGAGTAATCTAGTTTTAATTGATTAATTTAGTTTTCTTAATTACAAAAATAACGATTTGAGATTGTTTAAATAAAATTAGTTTGGTTAAGAATTAGTACTTGGTGATTTTTATTAAATAATTCCTCGTGGGAACGATACTCTACTTTCACTTTATTACTTGTTGACCGTGTATACTTGCACGTATTCATTGATTGTGAAATCGATCAACAATTTCATTTTCTGAAAGTGACGAGGGAATATTCATGATGAGAGGTAGGAGACTGGCATGCTCCTGGCTGATTAATTGACGTGTCACTTAATGCTGATAAGTCACCAATTCTGCCACTTGCTCAATTTGCTTGCATAGAGCTTTCATCTTTCATTCCATTGTGAACTAGAACTTGGCATAATCCCATCTGTCATCACCGTCTTTGAGGGTCTGTGAGGATTCACAGCTAAAATTGGAACTCTGTCCGTTGCTCCAATTGATCATGTTGACATCTTCTTTTTTGTGCTGAGGAAGAGAGTTGTCTTGAACGTGAGGTTGATCTGGTTTGGTGACCACGATCTCCTCATTGTCTATCAAGTCCTGGATCTTGTGTTTTAAGGCCCAACAATCTTGAGTATCATGTCCAGGTGCACCGGCATGATAAGCACATTTCTGACCAACATTGAAACCCCGTCCATTAGGGCTGGCTGGTGGAAGAAGATGTGTAATTTTCTTCTGTGTTGTTAGAAGAGTGAGAATGTTCTCGAGGGCATCCCCTAAGGGTGTAAACACTCGATGACGTTTGACTTCTCTACCTTTTGGTATTAGAGGGTTCGTAGACTGTGCTTGAAAGGGAGTGTAATTTCTCCTTTGAATAGGCATGTTTTGATTGCCTTTTTGACCCTATAGTATCAGGGAAACATCTTTCTCTTTCTTTTTATAGACCCTCCGGGGGTTGTTTCAATAATTTTTGGATTGGATGTGATCTGCAATAGGTTTAAATGAAGCTAGGTCTTGAATCTTTCTGGACTTCAAACCTATCTCAGCCATTTCCCCATGTTTGACCATTTCAGAAAATGGTTTGCCGATGCTGGTTAAAACTTTCTCATAGAACGGAGCTTCTTGTATATATATGAAAGTCATGACCATCTCCGATTTTATCATGGAAGGACTAACTTGGGCAACCAGGCATCTCCACCTTTGAGCATACTCTCTAAAAGACTCGTTAGACTGTTTCTTGATCTTGGTAATTTGATACCGATCAGGAGCCATCTGAGTTTGAAAGCTGTATTGAGTGAGGAAAGCATGTGCTAGCTATGGATCTTCGAATTATGTAATCTTGTGTACCACGAACGGGCTTCTCTAGTTAGACTCTTTTAGAATAATTGCATTATGAGCTTTTCGTCTTCTGCATAAGATCCAAGTTCTCCAATAAACACTTTTAAATATGTGAAAGGATCTCCTAAAACTAGGGAAAATGCAAAGATCAGCATATGAAACACTTCCGTGTGTTCCAATTCCTTTGATAGCACGAAAGGTCTCTTCCATATGGAGGACTTTCTTTTTGATGTCACCCGTGTCTGGATATCCAGTGGGATGAGCAAAATCATGAGTTTTGTTAGTCGTATCCAACTGCAGTTCAGGTATTGTAATGTCCTGGGTTCCCCATTGTGTGGAGGATTCAGCATGTACAGGTATTTTTCGACCCTAATTGGATTGGTGTAATTCTTTGAGTAGAACAGCCAAATCTATAATTTGTTTGCTTACTCCATCGAATTCTTTACGAGAAACTGGAATAAGTTTAGTCTGGTCGGATGATGAAATGATTGACTGTAGGCCTGTTGCGTTTTTGGACTTTGACCGGGTAGTAGGTCCGATTGGTTCCCTGCGAAAGACTTTCATAGTTTAGTCTTTAGGGAATATGTATAATAACATGCTATGTGATGTGTCCATTTTAGGAATTTTATCCTGCAAAACGGATGTCAGCTGTTTGTAGCATGTTTAAAGTATGTATGTGTACACATTTCTTCATATTTCTCATTACGTGGAGATAGATGTGGAATGAAATTATAAGTAATTGTGTTTACAAGTAATTTGAAATGAGAGTATGAAGAGACTTTCCTCCGTTTTGGTTTATTAGAGGCTGACCTATCTTAGGTTACTCCCGCGGCTTTTTGGCATGAAGGTTCCCAAATCATCGCAATCTATTTGATGGGAAGTTAATCCGGTCTTTCAACGGAAGCGAATTTGGATGGCGCCTTTCCTGAGCCTCGGAGAATTAGTCTTCTCACTAGTCCAGTAATCAAACAACGATGGAATAGCCTCCTGGTGGAGGGACCACAAAACATACATTCACATACATCACGTCTCACCATATGATAATGATGACATGTGCGAAGCACTAATATCACAAGTAGATATGGTGCAAAGCACTAATATCACAAGCAGTTATAGTCCAAAGCACTAAGTGCAATAAGGAAATGCATTCGTACACATTCATCAAATGTAAATGCAACATCCACACACAATTAGATAACAATTTTGAAAAGATTGTAATAGCAGCTTAAGTTCTCTTACTGGAGTCCCCGGCAGAGTCGCCACTTGTCGACGTCGGGATTTTAAGATGTCCCTTTCCGTTACTTGTTCTTTGGTGTTCTCGTTTTAGTTGAGATTTGTTTGAAAAAACAAGTGAAAAAGGTCCGACATGTATAATGTCGACGATGGACTGTTAAGAGTCGCCAGTTGCTTTTTTAAATGGTTGTTCCAACACAACCAAGAAAAGGTTTGCACATTGACCCAGTGATGTGACACTGCTAAACGGGTCGGTGAAACCGAGATTCATTAGGGTCCGGGGACTTGGTTATGCGGAGGGAAGGTGTTAGGCACCCCCGACATCCGTGTTACCACGGTGACCGCCTCTTTTCAAGAAATTATTATCTGAATATGTGTGTGTGGGGGTCAATGTGCTATTATTTGGAAGTTGTGCGAGGCCTCGTTTGCACCTATATACACAGGATTTGAATTTATGTAAAAATTTAATTTTAAGCAAGATATGGCAGTGATTTTTATAAAAGAGGTTTTTTCAAACCCTGATGCTCAATACTAATTGAGACCTTTTACACTCCCATTTTATTAAGTGTTCGGCTTGATTGATTTTATTTAACAGATGTGAGGCATTCGTACAAAAATAATGTACAAAATAATGCCGACTTCCTCGTGGGTATGGAAACCATCTGAGGAAATTCAGACACCGCAGAATAATTTACAAGCTGCTTACAGCTGAAAATGTCCATCACGGGAACCGAATCTAGATCCAATGGGCTGAATCTGTGATAACATGATTCCTAGGCGCACATGATACCGCAATTTGTATTAAAGCAAGAAGCAAATATATATATATAAAAGCTGTAAATATATATATACAGACATGATCACCAACCACGAAGCACCTCCATGGGGTATCAAAAATGTAAATAAAGCTGTTAAAAGCTATCAACCGCCACGGAGTAAACTCCAGGCGGGACAAAACATAAATAAAGATGTAAAGCTATCAACCGCACGGAGGGAACTCCAGGTGGGACAAAATGTAATTAAAGCTGTACAAAGAGATCAACTGCCACGAAGTAAACTCCAGGCAGGACGAAACGTAAAGAAAGATGTAAAAGCGATCAACCACCACGAAGTGAACTCCAGATGGGACGAAAAATGTATATATATATATATATATATATATATAGTAAACGCACCGAATGTAAAATTCAGGCTCATCGAACAAAGTTCGACAACAGTTCATATATAAAAGTATATATAATAAAAGCGAATAAACGCACCGGATGTAAAATTTAGGCTCATCGAACAGAGTTCGACCACAGTTCATATATATAAATATATATATATATATATAAGAGAATAAACGCACCGGATGTAAAATTCAGGCTCATCGAACAGAGTCCGACCACAGTTCATATATATATATATATATATATATATATATATATATATATATATATAAACAGACTGAAATAAACCACAGATCGAAGTCCGGGCAAAAGCAAGCAAAACGACTATCAACGTGAAGAAGGGTGTGTGCAAAGATGAAGAGAAAGACTCTAAAGTGTGTAAGAAGGCATACAGTTGACTGCCAAATAAGACTAATATATCTTTAAAGTGGGTAAACACTAGCTTTTGTAGGTACAAAAGAGGCTATATATGAGCTCACATGTGTTTAAAATGAGAAAGTATGGGGTGAGTGTAGAGCAAATTGGGCAAGGCTTCCTCGCCGTTTTCTCTTGCAAAATGGGCATCCCAAGCCCTTTATTTATAGACAAAGTAGCCGCAGGTGTACCGGAGGCATCCCGGGTGGGCCAGGGTTTATTAGGTCGGGTCGTCTCGTAGTACGTGCACTTGGGCACAGTAATGTGCACTCGGACTTTCAAAAGTGCAATTTGAGCATCCGTTTGAGGTATACATGACCTATTTCTGACCACCGTTGTCGAGAGTTGTACGATGGCATGTGATTAGAATTTGTACGAAGTCATTGAAGATGGGACGGTGCCCTCCAATCTTTAAGCTTCAACTTCCATCCGTTACCCCGCACAATAGTCACTCGGGATTGGTTAGTCTTATGGGACATCGTTGTGTGGAGATGTTGAGACGACGTGGAGTGGCATCGCGTTGGCTAGATGACGATGTTTCCCTCACCGGTGTTATCGCCGGATTGGGCTGATAAAGTAGACATTACTCAGGCTTTGCTGAGATTGGACTACTGCAA
Organism: Panax japonicus; assembly: GCA_020205505.1. Classification (NCBI taxonomy): domain Eukaryota; kingdom Viridiplantae; phylum Streptophyta; class Magnoliopsida; order Apiales; family Araliaceae; genus Panax; species Panax japonicus. The sequence goes on from CM035097.1 coordinate 20,318,074, forward strand.
TTATTGAAGTCCCTCATTGTCCATCTTTGAGGTGTGCCTGTCCTCCCAACATTATCTCCGAGCTGGTACAGTGTATCTCATTGTGAGCGCCGAGATTGAAGCTGGTCGCATTTGAAACAAGTATTTTTTGGGTTATCGCTGAAACTGCATTCCTTAGGGTTATCACAAAGGTGGTGGCTATTTCCATGGTTGGGACTGAGACTGGATACCTCGGGGTTATCTCCAAGATTAATTGGTCTTCTGCGGTGTGTGTTCCGGTTTTGGATCTGCAAGCCTCGAGGTTATCTCTGAGGTTGGAATTGTTACTTCCAGTGTGTGTTCTGGGTTGACGTTGAACTTCCGGTACTATCCGATATGGATATGAATTGTCTTTCAGGGTTCCTTCTTAAAAGAAGAATCTATCCTCCTACAATGTTAGTGATAGTAGTACAGAAACCTTTGAGTGTCTACATGTACCTGCGGCTGCCCGGGGTTGCCCGAGCTTTGCAGGTCCCGCCTTCTTGAAGTACGTATACGCATGCACTGTGATGTCCACTCAAACTTTCAGAATTGTAATTCGGGCACCCGATTGAGGTATGTAAGACCTATTTCGGACTACCATTGTTGAGAGTTACACAATGGCATGGGATTAGAGGTTGTACGAAGTCAGGAAGATGGGACCATGCCCTCTGGTCTTCAAGCTTCAAATTCTATCTATTGCCCTGCATAATAGTCCACTCGGGATTGGACCTCCTTGGTTCTTGTAGGACATTGTTGTGTAGAAATGTATATATGAGATGTTGAGGACGGCACAATGTGGGTTCAAGGTGGCAGATGATTATTTTCCCCTCACCAGGGTTATCTCCGGTTTGGGCTAATAAAGCAGACGTTGCTCAGGGTTATCTCTGAGATTTGACTGCAGAAAAGTGTTGAAGGTCCTCAGTGTCATCTCTGAGGTGTTCCTGTCTTCCCGGTGTTATCTTCGGGTCTTGTACTGAGTGCCGAGGTTGAAGCTTATTACATGCATTTGAAACAAGCATTTCCAGGGTTATCTTTGGAACTGAAACTGCATTCCTTAGGTTTATCTCCAAGGTTAACACTACTATTCCTAGTGTTATTTTTGGGACTGAGACTGAATATCTCGGGGAATATCTCCGAGATTAACAGCCTTCTTTGGTGGAATTTCTGGTATTTGAACTGCATGCATCGGGGTTATCTCCGAGGTTAGAACTGATACTCCCGGTGTAAGACCCCAAATTTTGTGAATAAAGATTAATTTTCTCAAAATAATTTTTTAGTATTATGGTGTGGATTTGATATAATGCTATAGTTGTTGGTTGTATTTATAAAGTTTGCAAAGTATGCAAGTTGTCATAAAATATTCAATTGGTCGGAGTAATATTTGTTTTAACAGGGAATATTCGTACGACGGCACAATCATTGGTGGAACCCACACAAAATATTTGTCGGAATGAGAAAAAGATAGAAACATCTTTTTATAAAAATAAGACAGAATTTTTATCGTATAAACGGTTGAACTAACTGGTTGTAGAAGTAAAGTAATACGCGTGTTTGCATAGTAGCAACAATATTGGATTATTGATGCTTACGTGTGAAGTTACTCAGTAGTACTCAATTATTGCTACAATAATTGCTGCATAATATCTCTCATTTATTGATTCAATTATTGTCACAATATCGATAGTTTTTATATTATTAATCAATTATTGAGACGACAAAGTTATTCATATTATTATTTGCAATATTGACGATGTCTAGAAAGTTCTGTCGAGGAGAGGTTTGGTCACCTAATTACTCGCCAATAGGGAGAAATCATTATCAAAAAGCCCCCTCTTTCCTGGGAATGATCAGATTGTTAAATATTGTGAGTTATAATATTAATGATGAATAAGTTCTTATTGATTAAAGATGAAATTGATATTTTCACTATGTTGGAATTATTAGTGTTAATGGAAACCGACATCTATTTCGATAATAACTTGATGTCTGGAGGTTATATTGACCAATCAGGTAATTAATCGGATAAATGAGCAATTAATTGCTATTAATTCACATGCTTAACTATTTGTTCACATGTATGTACTATTGATTCACATGTATGTACTATTATGGGAGGTGGTGCACAGATTGATAATACTTGCATGACTAAATTAAAAATAGAGGTTATAGATGAATGTACTATACCGTAACTATTTTTTTCAAATATGTGTACTATTGATTCACACGATGTACTAGTTGGGGAGGTGGTGCAAGTTTGATAATACTTGCATGACTAAATTAAAAATAAAAGAAAAGATGAAGGTATTATACTGTAATATTTTGAGCCCCAAAAAGTGCAATTATCGAAACTATATTTTTCTATAATAGAAGCTCATTCTCTTATCATTCTCAGCAATTCACTAAGACTCACAAGGGCAATTATAGAGAGAGAAGCTATAGAGAGAAAGAAGAAGAAAAATCTGCTACCTCACTATTATGTATCCAGTCTTCTTCTGAGGTAAGGGATATTTTTTTTCTAGTATTCATAAGGAATAATATTTTCTTCCATACTCTGTAGTATATGAGTAATATTATTTATTCTCGTATTCCTGATTATACCCTCATTTTGTTAAAGTATTGCTTCTATACTCCGTAAAATTCGTAAAATTTGCGCTTCATCTAGTATCGTTTCACAAGGATATATTTTGCGCATTCTTGTTAAATTTTAAGTTTTTCATGCCGGAGTACTATCCATGACTAGTATTCATTTTTACGGTACTATTCACAACAGTACTTTTTATGGGGTACTATTCATAAAGTACTATTCACGGGTACTATTCACAATACTATTCACGCAGTACTATTCTCGAAGTACTATTCACGGGGTATTATTTACTCTGGTACTATTCACTCGGGGAATTAATCATAACAAAAATTGATATCTTTGATATCCAATCATTTATGATACAATATTATTCTTGAATTTTACTCCACAAAGCAGTATCATGTTAACAATTTGGACATTATTAAATTTGGATAAATTAAATTATAAATCTTTAAAAATTTATCCTTTGCTTTCTTGTAATTGAATTCTTATATCATTGTCATCATCCTATGCTTAATTTTTTGATGAAAGTTATCTTTGTCTTACGTGCATAGATGACGGTTGATTGATTATGATTATAACCAGGATCATTCAGTATAATCATGACCCGTAATGTTAGAAATGATGTGGTAAAAGTCATCATTCGCTTGTAGTGCATTGATGGACAGTTGTTGGTATGATTATAACCAGGGATTATTCGGTTATAATTATGACCATTGATGATTACATAAATATCCTTTTCCGCAACCCAGGATGATTTGATGATGTGGTTTATTTATTAAGCGAGTCTCTACGATAAAGTTGATGAAAAATCTTTTTTAAATCAGAGAAGATAGTAGATATCACGCTCTACTTGACTTTTCTAATGGATTGCATGTTCTACTGCAGTTAAAATTGATATTTATTATATTTTATCAGTTTAACACTGTTGAAGGCTAACGATAATTTATTCTGCATTATCTTAGTCATAATATTTCTTACTGGCCTAGTTGAGCTCACCCTTTTGCTTTCATTGTTCTCTTCAGGAAATTAGAATGTAGCCGGGATTAGTCGCGGAACAGAGTGACGGTCCAAGATGGTGGCTATAATAGTCCTCACTATTTATGAAATAGTGTGATAATAAATGTAATGAAGACTTCATTTGAGTTTGAATATTGTCCATGAGACAATATTCGTGTAAAACTCTAAGCTACGCTTTTGTCGTATTGTATAAAAGAAGTTGTATTTGATTGATGTACAATGTATTTGGCGACTCAGAATGGGTAATGTATACCTATTTTGGGGGCGTCACAGTTGGTATCAAAGCTTAAGATATGATCCCTGGCTAAGATGTGAGACTAGAACTACAAGGGGAGAGTCGGGTAATTCCTTCGCTAGTATGACATACCTAAGTTTACTTGTTATTTAATTGGATCGGTCAGAATATAGGGATAATATGTTGAATTTCAACTAACCCTTGTTTTGTGGCAGTATTTGAGAATGGCAGCTGAAATGTTAACAATAGAATGAATGAGACCATGGAGACACCTCTAATCACCAACTAGGATAATGCAATGTCAGGCGAAGAAGGAATTAGAGATATCCCTGTGGTGAGGGAAGAATTAATAGTTGCACCCGAGCTACTCGCAGAGGTAGCAGGTGAGAGTGAGGAAGAAGATGAACCTGAGGGAATTTATTAGAAGAAATTTTTGATCAAATGTAGAACTAAAAATTCGTATTCGTGAGTTAGAAAAACATGTTGAAGAACGGCAGACAATCGTGGATAAAAGGGATGCAATAATTCAAAATTGTGTTACCCGATATGTGATGGTTGAACAGAAGCACTCATTGGCAAAGTGTAAGATATTAAAGCTGGAATATGAGGATTCAAATGTCAAGGATTCAGCTGAAAGAAGAAACAACTGAACGAGTGAGAATGGAGGATGCATGGGTAAAAGCCGCACGACGTGTTGATATTGTAGAAAGAGACGTCTAATCCAAAAAGGCTAAAATAGATGATGTTTATTTCTCTTGTTGGACAGCAATTGGGAGAAACCAACATCGAGTTTTGAATTACCCTGTACAGAGTGGTCAACCACAATTCGATATGGATTAAACATTGATGATTTTGATCATGAATCAGTAGTACGGACGAAAGCAGTTGCGGGTAAATATGCCCTATAGAAAAGTTAATTCCAACGGTAGTGATGACACCAAATGCTATCCCAGACAAGTTAAAGCGAGTAGTTTAAGGGAGAAGCAGTTTGTAATGACTTCCCAATAAGTGAGGAACCCAAATGAAGCTATCACAGGTAAGCTAATCATAAACTCTTGCAAAGTTTATACCTTATTCTATACCAGTTCTACCCCACTCCTCTTATTTCTTTTACTTGCGTCTCCAACGTTTAAATTGAACCTCACCGGAGAAATTACGAACTTTGACTTATTTGCTGTTGAAAACTCCGGTTAGGAGAAGCTTCATTACATCACCTGTATATAAATCGTGGTTTGATTCAAATCGACGCTGTAACGTTACTTGTCGATCTCATCTCATTGAAAAATAATTGCAATTGATGTGATTTTAGGAATCGAGATGGTTAATTACTCATCATGCTAAAATTGATTGTTTTTGTAAGGTGTTAGCTTTCATATTCTTAACTAACCTTTTTATTGCGAATTCATGTACCAAAACCACTAAAGTCAATCACTGTCATATCAAGCCATAAGTAAAGAGCCCACGAACCTTTCGTTGGTGACTTCAAGTCTTGGAATGCATCGAAGCCAGACTTTCTGTGACGCCCCAAAATAGGTATACATAACCCATTCTTGGGTCGCCAGATACAGGTATTGAATACAAATACAAACTAATTATACAATAGTTGTGTAAAATACGACAAAACATAGGCTGTGAGTTTTAATACAAATATTGTCATGTAGACAATATCCACACTCAATGGAGACCTCATTATATTTATTATCAAACTATTTCAAGAATAGTGAGGACTACTAATGCACCATCTAGGACCATCATTCTGTTCCCTGACTAGTCCCAGCTACGTTCTCATTTCCTGAAGAAAACAGTGAAAGAAAGGGTGAGCTCAACCAGCCCAGTAAGAAATATTATGACTAAGATAATGCAGAATAAATTATCATTAGCCTTCAACAATGTTAAACTGATAGAATATAATAGACAACAAGTTTAACTACAGTGGAACAAGCAATCCATTAGAAGAGTCAAGTAAATATAAAATTTACTATCTTCTATGATTTAAAAAGTTTTTCATCAACTTTATCGCTGAGACTCAGCTTAATAAATAAAATCAAATTATCCCTGCTCCACGGCCAATGATATTCATGTATCTCCATGGTCATGACTATTACCGAATAATTTCTGGTCATAATCATACCAACAACTGGTCCACCAATGAACTACAGGCCAATGAGGACTTTTACCACATCATTCGTCACCATTACGGTCATGATTATACCGCATAATCCATGGTCTAATCATACCAAGTCCATCTCTGCACGTAAGCCAAGATGACTTTCAACATAATATAAGCATGATGATGATGACGATTCAATAAAACAAAGTTCAAGAATAAATTTTAAAAGATTTATAGTTTAATTTCTCCTGAACTCAATAACGTCCCAAATTGTCAACATTGATACTGCTTTGTAGAGTAAAATTCAAGAATTCCTCAGAAGAATATTTCCATGAAAAGATACTGGACTGAAGCGCAAATATCAAGAGATATTCTACTAATTTCCTGCGGTATAGAAGCCAAAACTTTAACCACTGGAGTATAATAGAACATATGAACCGCAAATGGATTTTTGTCGCCATGCGGTAATCCACGTAGACAGATTATTCCAATATAATAATAAAGAATAGAATAATAGAAGAATTCACCAGGCGTGCGTAATCCGTACAGACAGGTAATTCCAACAGAATAATAAAGAATGGAATAACAAAAGAATTCACCAGGCATGCGTAATCCGCACAGCCAGGTTATTCCAACATAATAATAAAGAATGGAACCAGGTCATGCGTAATCCACACAAAAAGGACATCCCAACAAAATAATAAAAAATGGAACCAGGTCATGAATAATCCGCACAGACAGGATGTTTATTCCAACAAAATAATAAAGAATGGAATAACAGAAGAATTTCACCAGGTATGAGGTACTTCGCATAAAGAGGTTATTCCAACATAATTATAAAGAATGGAATAACAACCCTTACGAGTATCGAAAGAAAATAACTCTCTTCATGAATAAGAGAGAATAATACCCCTTACGTGTATAACAAATAATATCTCTTATGAGTACAACAAATAATATCCCTTACCTTAGAAAAATTGAATACTGGAGTAATGAAGTAGCAGAATACTTTTCTTCTTTCTCTCTATAGTTTTTCTCTCTAGAGTTTCAGTGAATTCGTAAGAAATAATGAAGGAATGAGTTTCTATTTATAGGAGAATGGACTGAATAGTAACTAATTCATGAACGGTCCAGATTGATTTACTTTTAAACGGACGGTCCATATTGATTTACTATTAAAACGTAAAGCAACGATCCATACTGATTTACTATTAAAACTATAAACCAGCGATCCATATTAATTTACTATTATAACTTTCCACCAGCGGTCCATATTGATTTACTATTATATCTTCAACTAACGGTCCATATTGATTTACTATTATAACTTCAACCAACGATCCATATTGATTTACTATTATAACTTCAACCAACGGTCTGAAAATTATCACATCTCCTCATGGAATAAAATTGTACCCAAAAATGATTTGTACCAAAAAGAAATATATTTTCAGGTTAATAATACCCCGTGAATAGTACTTCAGGAATAGTACTCTGACACAAAAAGTGTCCCAAATACCCGAGTGAATAATACTATAGTGAATAGTAATCGGGTGAATAGTAACACGTGAATAGTACTCTGACACGAAAAGAGCCCCGAATACCCGATTGGTCAATATAACCTCCATACATCAATTATTATCGAAATAAATGTCGATTTTCACTAACACTAATAATTCCAACACAATGGAGCTATCAATTTCATCTTTAATCAACACGAACTTATTCATCATTAATATTATAACTCACAATATTTAACAACCAGGTCGTTCCCGGGAAAGAGGGGCTTTTCGATAAGGATTTCTCCTTATTGCCACGCAATTAGGTGACCAAACCTCGTCTTGACAGAACTTCTAGACATTGTTAATTTTGCAAATAATAATATGAATAACTTTCCCGTCTCAATGATCGATTTAATAATAATAAATATTATGCAGATGATACTGTGACAATAATTGAATTAATAATATGAGA
>CM035097.1:20326096-20622686 GCA_020205505.1 Panax japonicus
TTGTTTCTTTTGAGCGCTGGTTATATAGACAGTCTTTTGGAATGAGGTCATATTTGACAACAAAATCTTGATTCAATCAACTACAGTAGTTAGCTGTATCATGGATATTTGGCTAAACATGAATTCCTTTTATGGTCAGTAATTTCTCGAAACTTTATTCAGAGTTGCATATTAGCATGCCAACCATCTTTTTTGTTAGACATCTAGTTGATTTTAGCCAGAGGTCATATAATGGTAGGTAGATATCAATATTTGAAGCACCAATCAGGTCTGGTAGAGCTACTATACTGTAGTCTTATATCAATGAACTTTACAACTCTAATAAGACCAAAGGACCTCATAACTGGAACCTTGAACAATTGGTTCCTCAGTCTACTTTATTTGTCTGGGTATCTTAACTTCAAGTAAGACATTGTTCTTAATTTATTTGGTTGGAAACTGCTACATTTTGCAACTTTGTTACAGAGTATTATAGATTACTAGTGTATCTACAGTTCTATGTACCATGTTGTTTAAAAGTTCTAACTTTTGATGCGAGTACATTTACAGATCTCCTGAATTTGTGCGAGTACATTTACAGATCTCCTGAATTTGTTTTCATTTTATGTTATAGTAATAAGGTTTGTGAACTTATTTACATATTATGTTATAATAACAAGGTTTATCACAAGATATGATACGACTTGGTATTAGTTTATTGTTCCGTGCTTTGATATGACTCTAATTGCTGTCATTTGATTGTTCCGGGCTCTTTGTCGGCACAGAGTTCTACCCATGTTAAACTCGTGTCATTCATCTTGATTAATCAGTTTCATTAGATTGTTCTGTGCTATTTATGGTACCGAGTTCTACCCTTTTTGTAAGGTTCAAGTTTGCAGTAGTCACTAGCATGTTCCTTAACGCTCTGTTTCAGAGTTTTAAAATGGACAGAAAAGAAAAAAAATGGGATGAAAATATAAGTTTTCTTTTCAATTTTTATGTTTCTGAGTTATTAATAAATTTTAAAAAAAAGAAATGGATAAAAAATTTGGCTATTTTTTTTGTCAAAGTTTTTCGTCCAAAATTTGTCTGATTTGGACCGGAAAGAAATTAGAATAAATAATATTTTTATAATTTTCATATTATTTTCAACTTTTAATATAATAAAATTTAAATTATAATTCTTGTCTTCAATTTGTTTTTATCTACTAGATTTAATTTGATAAAGAAAAAAATATAGGCGCGAATAACTTACCGCGAACAAGTTAACTTCTTCGGTTAAGTTCAAACTCCTTGCAAAAGTGTAACTGAACAAATTCATCTTCAAATAGAAATAAGAGCTCTGGAGTCGTCAACCTTGGCCTTTTCGTGGCGACTTTAGGTTATGCTGTGTATCCCGGAGGTATCAAATTTATTTATTAATGCTTATTGGTGGAGTAATTTGTGTTTTAAATTCAGATCTAAATTGATTGATCTTTATTTGTTTTGAAATACTCATTCGTGAAATTACATGATATATATATATATATATATATATATATATATATATATATATATTGAAACTGATCCAGTCCGGGAGTCCGGACTGGATCAAAATCCGGTCCAAATTTTTTTTTTTTTTTTGCTTTTTTTTTTTTGAAACAACTAAAAAAAAATAAAATTTATGGAACTGAAATTTTTCAATAATACAGTGTTTTGGGTGTGTTTTTAATACCTACACCAACCAATGTATGTACAGTCTGCCCAGACTGTACAGACATGTTTTGTTATAGGCATCCAAATCATGCCCAAAACACTGTATAATGTAAAAATTCCAATTCCATAAATTTTTTTTTTTTTAGTTGTTTCAAAAAAAAAAGCAAAAAAAAAAAAAAAAAAGGTCCGGATTTTAACAAAATCCGGGAGTCCGGACCTGATCCGGACTCTCTCTCTCTCTCTCTCTCTCTATATATATATATATATACGGTAAGGATCAAGAGCATTCTCCTTAAATAGCATTCTGCCTTAAATAGCATTCTTTTATCAAAATAACGTAGTTTTGGAGGGATGCGGTGTCATATTTGAAAATACGCGGTGGCATTGTATTTACAAAAATGCCACCGCATCCTTCCAAAACTACGTTATTTTGATAAAAAAATGCTATTTAAGGCGAAATGCTATTTAAGAAGAATGCTCTTGATCCTGACCGTATATATATATATATATATATATATATATATATATATATATATATATATGTATATATATATTTGATCGTATTATGCTCTATATTTGTACTTCTCGTCATTTTGGAATAGGGAAGAAAGCATCACAGAAGACACACCTCAGAGGATAACTATTTAATCATATTGATAAAATGAGTGGTTAATTGACATAGGAGAGCAGATGAGAATGGAACCTATAAATAGATAATTGTGTTATTTAGCAAAATAAAAAAGAGACTGTGTTAATAAAATTAATAATGAATACAATTCTTCTGCTCTTGTATGGTTTCATCTATATTTTATTCAAAACAAATTTAGAAAATGATCAAGAATCTACTTCCTGGTTCTGTAGCATCTGCACCATAAAATCAGAAAACAGAGCACCCTGTACCCTATAATGAAACCCAACATCATTGCTAAGTTGTTCCATTTTTGTGATTCGGTTAAACCCTGCTGCTTCAAGAACCCATCTCCATACATCTTGCATTCTCCTCCTTCACTTTGTATACATCTTCTCCTCCCCTCCATTCTGATTAACCATAAAACACTCAAATGGGTACTTACAAGAGACTCAAGTAATGCATGAAAATCCAGTACCTAGGTATATTCTCCTTTGATATAAAATACCCAGAAAACAGAAAGAAAGAACCAATTAACCCAGAAATTACTGATGTTCCCATGATGAAGTTTGGCACGAGCACTATGATTTGTCATTTGATGATTATAATCTCAAGACTATTATTAGGATTAAATAGTCATACTCACATGTTTATTTTTTATGAAATTATTCATGAGATAACTTGAAATAATCTCATGATATGTTTTTTTTATAAGCTTAATTAAAGGATTGGATAAAAAATATCCCAAAATTAGTCTGTAAAACACTTGACAATTAGTCTATTTTTGGTTTTGTGAACAAAAATATGAATCTACTATTATTGTTTTATGTCCATTTGTTGTTGTGTATTTAACTTTGAAACTCATTCAGTTTTTTTGATTGAATAGATGGACAATCAAGAGAGTAAATTTTGAGATTTTATGATTCGACAACATTTTCTAGTAACAATGATCTTGTCCCTCATAGTTCAATATATCAAATGTCATATGACTAGACCTTGTGGGAATAAGCCTAGTAAAGAAATAATTGAAATGAAAAAAAAAGTAAGAGATGAATTGCTTCATGAGATAAGGTAAAGTGAGAAAAGTCGTGATGTTATTCGCATGGGACCACAAACCTTCGAAAAATTGTATAAGATATTGCATGACGAGGGCTGTCTTCGACCCACTCAATGAGTATCTCTAGAGGAACAAGTCGCAAAATTTCTTCACATATTATCGCACAATGTGAGAAACCGTTCAATTACATTCTTCTTTCGCAGCTCAACGGGAACAACAAGTCGTCATTTTCATCGAGTCTTAAAAGCAATAATATCATTGGAGTAAATTTTTTTAATACAACCAAATGGAGCACACGTACCTTCAGAAGTACTCAACAATAGTAGATTTTATCCATATTATAAGGTAAAACTTACAACTTAACATACTTTAACTCAAATTTACATTTTTATATATTTAACAAGGTATGTGCATGTTTGTGAATTCCAAGATTGTGTAGAAGCAATAGACGAAACTCATGTTCGTGTAAAAGTTCCTCACACTGATGTACCAAGATATCGTGGTAGGAAGGGCTACCCTACGCAAAATGTCTTAGCCGCATGTACATTTGACTTAAAATTTACTTATATTTTGTCTGGTTGAAAAGGGACGACATCTGACTCCAGAATAATTAAAAATGCCCTTGTAAGAGAAGATAAGTTAAAAATCCCTAATGGTAATACACTATCAACCTTTTTAGGATTTAATTAAAAAAATTCTTTGTTTACATGCAACTAATATGTTGGGAGAGTGCATATTTTGATTTGATGTTTAAAGTAAATACTCATGATTATATGTAAAGTCCTTCAAAGAATATTTGTATAAGGACTTAGTGATAGATCAAATTTGTTAGGTTGATCTAAACTCTTAATGTGTATCATTCTGTAAATGAATGTATAGATAAAGAGATCAAAGTTGTTAGGTTGATCTTGTGATGTAATAGATAGGCTTCGAAGAGATTGTAGTGTATCAAGCTGATCAAGATTACAGAAGCCAAGGCAGAAACGTAGAGCATCGAAGATCGTAGTGTGCCTGCCTTGAAGGACCTCGTCAAAAATCGTAGAGTAGTCCTAACGTTTGTCGAGCCAACTCAGAGATCGTAGTGTGCTCTCGAAAACGTAGAGCTTGCAAAACAAGCAAGTGAAGATCGTAGTGTGCAAGTCTTTAAGAGAAATCGTAGTGCTCTTATTTGATAGCATCAGACCAATTAAGCACCAAGGTGACAAGACACCACGATCTGGATCGTAGAGTATCATATGCCGTGTGTCAGAAGCATCGAGCCCTACATTTTGTTTGGAGACAAATTCTAACAAATGAGGAATGAGTCTTTAAATGTTGAAGTCCTCATCAGTCCCAACGGTACAAAAGATATCCTTCGTATACAACGCAATAACCGTATTGAAGAAGCTAAGGAAAAGACCATAGGACAGAGGAAAATACCTTTTCAGGTGTTAGGTGAGAAAGCAGTCTGTTGTGTCAGTGGGCCAGAATGCAAGTCAAAAGGTGTGCAGAAAAGTCTCCATCAAAGCTTAGAAATGTCAAATGCATTTAATTCTTTAACAAATGGCTTCAACGGATAGATTTCAAGGATCACAAATATGCAGAACATGTGCAGATGAGATAGACACACAAGCATTGAACAAAACGCACATGAACACTCAACGCTCAACTCTACGATCTAAGAAAAAGAGAAAGTTTGCTCAACTACTCAGTTCTTTCGAACAAGTGCTTAACAACAACTGAGTAGCACCAACCAAGAACTCAACAACTACCAATCAACTGAAGTAAGAGTTCCAAGTCAGAAGGACTTGAAGAGTTCTAAGTGAACTGTGAAGAACCAAGTCTGCTAGACTTGAAGAGTTCAAGAGTGGACTACGAAGTGCCTAAACTGCTGGTCTAGAAGGAATATGTGAAATTCAGAAATTGTAAAAGACATCCTTAGTGGATTTCCTACTCGAGGAGTAGAAGAGTGGACTAGGAGCTTTAAGTGCTCTGAACCACTTAAAACTGCTGTGTCTATTAAATTCTTACTCTAACTGCTATATCTGCCATAATTACTATAACTGCCCACTCTCATTAATTCACTATATCTTAAGGGAGATTAAAACAAATATTAATTCCGCTGTGTTTTAATCATTATCAACTAATAAGTTAAAATGAAAAGAATTTTAAATATCTATTCAACCCCCCCATCTAGATAACTATTGTGCCTCCGAAAACTAATATTTGGTATCAAAGCAGGTTTTATTATATAGCCTACAAAGCTTAAGTAGATCTAATGGAACACTTACCAAGCGAATCAAGGACTGGAGGAGGCAGCAAGCCACCTATGTGAAACAAAGATAAATTCTCCAACTGGAAAGTTAGGATGCAAGCATACATGGATTCAATAGATGAAGATCTATTTGAAACTGTTCAAAATGGGCCCTACGTTCCTACTAAGCTTGCCCCAACTACAGACGATCCAAACAGAATACAGATCAAGGTCAAAGAAGAATGGACTGACAATGAGAAGAGAGCTGTTCAACTCGACAAGAAGGCCAATAACATTTTGTTTCAATCTTTAGAAGATGATCTATTCAAAAATGTGGTCAATAGAAAAACAACAAAGGAGGTTTGGGAAGCACTGCTCATCATGCACGAAGGAACGGAGGAAGTCAGAGAAAACAAACAATCTCTCCTGACACAACAATATGAAATGTTTGCACACGTTCAAGGAGAGAACGTCACTGCCACTTACGAGAGATTCAACATTTTGCTCAACTCTCTACGAGCCTATGGAAAGATCTATCCAAACAAAGATCTAATCATAAACTTCATGAGAGCCTTACCAAGAAGGTGGGATGCCCAAACCACTACTATTAGAGAGTCAAAGAATCTCCATGAAATGACTGTTCAACAGTTATAAGACAACCTTCTTACATACGAACTGGAGCTGACTCAATGGGAAGAAACTCTATCAGAAGGAATAAAGAAGGATAAGGGTGTTGCTCTCAAAGCAACTGAAAGTACATCCAAGGTAAACACTAAAATTGACTCTGACTATGATGAAGATGATGATGAGGACTTTGCAATGATGGTAAAAAGACTCAGAAGGTTCATGCGTCAAGGCAAAACCAGCAAGCCAAAGAAGGTCAGCAACTAGAACAACCATGAACAAATGAATGATCTATGCTACAATTGTAAGAAGCCTGGCCAGCCATTTCATTGCCAACTGCAACAAACCTCTCAGAGAAGAACTAAAGAAGAAATCACATCCAAAGAAGGAATACAAAGGCAACAAAAGGCCTCAGAAGAGAGACAAAGGCCTTGTAGCTGGAGGATCGTGGAGTGACTCAGACAATGACTCAACTCCCGATTCTGGAGATGATGAAGATCCTCAAATGGCAAATCTGTGCCTAATGGCCAAACATGCAAAGGACAAACAAAACTCCAACATACATGAAGTAAGTATCGATGAGGTATTTGACTTTAACTCTCCTGATGTAGACATTGATGATTTAAGGACTACACTGCATGGCATAACATCTGACCTGCATCAATACATGAAATGGTTCAGAGTTCTATCGAAGGATTATTCACTTCTTTAAGAGGAGAAAAAGAAAGTTCAAGAAGAACTGGAAATAGCCCTTCTAAGTACTAACTCTCTCTCCAAGCTTGAGGCTGAGAATAAACTCTTAAAACAGACCAATGACCTCAATGCACAAAGAGAGTCAAGTCTAACCTCTAAAATTGAGGAACTAGAAAAGACTATCTCTACATAGAATAAATCCTCATCATCCATGGACTCCGTGCTCTCTAGTCAGAGAAGTGCATCTGACATAATATGCTTAGGCTTTGGGGAATCCACCTCAGAGCCACGTGTGGAAAAGATAAAGGAAACTAGCACTAGTAATGCTTCAAGTTTTAGTAGAGGCATTACATTTGTGAAATCCTCACAGAAGGAAGAACCAACCCAACCCTGTTCTATTGATTCAATCCATACTCCAAGGAGTAAAGGATCTCATCCTGGCCTGGGTTTCAGAAAAGAGAAGAGTAACCCAACCACTATTCACCAACCTCAAAGGATCGTAGAGTCAAGTAAGATCAACTCTACGAATTGACTGTGAAGGTACAGTAGAGGTAAGGTACACTCCTCACAATTCATGAAACCCAAGGACACGTGGAAGAAGGAAAATCAGTTTAACAGAAGAATGACTAAAGAACCACACAAGTCCAAATGGAGGATGAATTCTCTCACACACACATGTATGCATCATACTAGGTGTTTTGTGTGGAATAGAGTTAGTCACAAGGCTGCAAAGTGCTATTATAATTCCATGCATGTAAGACCCAAAATCAATCAGATTTGGGTCCCCAAGGGTACTAACAAAGTAGGACCAATGCAAGTATGGGTACCAAAATAAAGGTTTAATGTTACCATAGGAAAAGAGCTCCATGATCACAACCTGGTATCTGGACAGTGGATGCTCAAGGCACATGACTGGGAACAAAGCCCTTTTGTCTAACTACATAGAGAAGGAAGGACCCTCAGTCCTCTTTGGAGACAACGGCTCTGGCAAGATAAGAGGATATGGCTCAGCTGAAAATGGTGCAGTGTCCTTCAGTAAAGTGGCCTATATGGAAGGACTACAACACAATCTTGTAAGCATTAGTCAACTCTGCGACAAGGGTCATCAAGTAACATTCCTCAACAATCAATGTAAAGTCAGAGACCTTAAGACATTTGCTGTAAAGTTAACTGGAACAAGAGAAGGAAATGTCTACATAGTAAATCTTGGATAACTAAGCTCAGACGAGACAATATGCTTTCTGGCTAAAGCATCTGAAGAAATGAGCTAGTTATGGCATAGAAGATTGTCTCATCTCAACTTCAAGAGCATATCCAAACTGGCCTCAAAAGATCTTATTAAAGGCCTACCCAAGTTCAGCTTTGTTAAAGAAAGGCCATGCAATGCATGTCAGCTTGGAAAGTAGACCAGAAGCTCATTCAATAGCAAAACTGCCAACTCAATTGACAAGCCCCTGCAGTTGCTCCACGTGGATCTATTCGGGCCAATTCCAATAACAAGTCTCGGAGGGAAGAGATACTCACTGGTCATAGTCTACGACTACACCAGGTTCACATGAATGTTCTTTCTAACCTCAAAGGATGAAACAAGCTCCCAACTGATCAAGATATTCAGGCTGGTGATGAACGAGAAAGGAGAGAAAATCAAGGCTATAAGGAGTGATCATGGCAGAGAATTCGACTTCTTAGAAATAGACCAGTTCTGCACAGATAATGGCATCAGTCATAACTTCTCAGCTCCACAAACTCTTCAAAAAATTGGAGTAGCTGAGAGAAAGAACAGGACTTTGATAGAAACTGGAAGAACTCTACTAGCAGCAGCCCATGTGCCTAAATACTTATGGATAGAAGCTATCAACACTGCGTGCTACACTCAGAATAGATCACTCATACACTCTACGATTAAGAAGATTCCCTATGAACTGTGAAAAGGAAGAAAGCCAAGTGTCAGCTACTTTTATGTATTCGGCTGTGCATGCTACATTCTCAACAATGGAAAGAATTACTTGACAAAGTTTTAACCCAAGTCAAATGAAGAAATCTTTCTTGGATATGCCACAGACAGTAAGGCCTACAGAGTGTTCAACAAGAAGACACTGAGTGTTGAAGTCTCGATTCACATCATCTTTGATGAGACAGACTTAGACAAAAAAATACCTCAAGACACTACGACTGACAGTTCAGACACTACGAACGAGGTCGTCGAGCTCAACACTACGATCATAGTACCAGATAGTGAAATCGCTAAGCAATGAAATGAAATCGTAGATAAGCCTATGCCAGACAACGAACCTCCACACCAAAAAGAAGAAGTAGATCTTGAAAACCTAAGACAAGAAGGCACCAGGACAAATATCCCAACAGGAAACAGATGGGTAAGAGATCACACTCAAGATTTAATCATTGGAGATCCAAGTACTAGAGTCAAAATAAGAGCTGCCACCCAAAATGAATGTCACAAATGGAACTGAAGAAGATAGAGGATGCTATAGAAGACTCCACTAGGATAGAAGCCATGCAGGAAGAACTTAATCAGTTTGAAAGAAACAAAGTGTTAGTTCCCAGTAGGCACAATAGATCTAGAAAGGGGGGTTGAATAGATCCTTTTAATTTCAAATACTTTTGTATTTTATGTTGTATTTCTATTAAGTTAGCATATGACAAACATAAGAATCTTTTCATGCACATCAGAATAATTAAAAGATCCCCTTCATTGATATATTCATAATCATACATACATTGTTCGTAGAGTTAGTTTGGTTGTAAGCAGTTAAAACATACATAGCATTTATTGCAGTTAATAGACATAATGTAAATGACATAATATAAAAGACACAAGGGGTTTTAAGTGGTTCAGAGACTCAAGCTCCTAATCCACTCTTCTGCTTTCAACTAGCAGGATTTCCACTAAGGAAGGGCAGTACCCTGAATCACTAAGATTCCTTCAAGGCCAGCAACCTTGGGACTTCAGTTCACTAAGAACTCTTCAAGGCCAGTAGCCATGGAACTCCTCTAGTTCCCTAAGAACTTTTCAAGCCCAGCTGGCTTGGAACTTTATTTAGTCCCTCCGGATAAGGACCCCTCAAGCCCTGACTTCTGTTGAGTTGTTTGTTTATTTGTTGGAGTTGGTGCTGAGTTGCTGAGCTGCTAAGATGTCTTCATGCTCTAAACATCTTCTGTACTTAGCATCTTGGCGTGATCACCCTTGAAGTGCAGTTGAGTGTTGCATAATGCTCAGCTTCTTTAATTACTCAATCACTTCGAATGATCCCTTGATGGCTGCCTTGAAGATTATTCCTCTTGATACATGATGGTTGCACATGATGGGTTTCTAAGATGACTGTAAGATCTTCTGCTAGGTACTTAAAAACTTTCTCATGCTTACCACCATGATGACATTTGTGATCTCCTTTCTTGATACTTGATGCCTTTTCAGGATGGACTTGCTAAGATGACTGTGAGCTCTTCTCTTTGGTACTTAGAGTCTTCCCACGATGGACACAAAGATGTCATGACTCTATTCTTTCTCTCGGCAGTTCAAAACACTCTTCATGTAATAGAACTCTCACTTCTACATTGTAGAACTCTCACTTCTACTTCTTCCTTTATATGTCTCTGAGTGTTCTTGGTGGATCATAGAGTGAGCCTTCGAACTCACTATTTTACATGGTTTAGAACAGTCCACCATTACTCCAAACTCGACAACTTCAGCAACCCCAGATCTTTGAAGCTATTCCTAATTTATACTCCTTCCCAATCCTTCCGTTGGAAAGTAGCCGTTGAAGGCTATTCAAATATCTTCACAGATCTCGAGTTGACAGAGGTAGACTACTGATGTGACTAGTTATACTTTCTCTGACAATGCAGTCTACTATTTCATCTATCCCATCTGAGATGTCACTTTAATGTCTTGGGCAAGTTGAAGACTTTATTTCCTCCTTCTAATTTTTCGATCAGAGGTTGTCTTTTTGCATCGATGCTCTCAATAAGCATTTGTCCGAATATTACCCTTCAGATTGAACCGTTGCCAATGCTTCAGTCTTCAACTATTCGAACTCTACGATTCTGATGCATGTCTTCAAGGACCTGATCGTAGTGTCATTTTGACTGGTAGAAACAACACTACGATCTTGAAGAGTGTTGATTGGATCTTCAATATGGAACACCTCTTTCTTCTCTTGTGCAGTACTTCAACACTTCTGTTTGCCTCAACAGTTCTCAGATACTGATGACTTGACTTCTTTGTTCTGGCCCCTTCTGAATAGCAAGACACTTTAGATTTGTGGCGTGTCCAGCTCGCTTTCTCCTTGTGATCTCCCGTTCACTAATCATCAATGGACTGACCCAATGCTTAATCACTTTAGCCTTGTTCTTCAGAAGCTGTCCAGTATCTCTACATGTACTTCATCAGTTCTTTCTTTGTTTGGAAAATACTACAATCTTGGTTGCTTCCAAGATCGTTGTCTTATGTCTTCATGACAGCTACTGCACTTGCTGACTTTCATTAGTCAGTTACTGAAGTCTTCTTCTGATTTCCTTGTGGAAGACTTCATCTCGAATGGCTTCATAACTCAATCTTGATGCTGATTGGGTTGGTGCTTAGATCTTCAGTTAGCTTGCATGCCATTCGTTGAGTGCTCTTTGGTTTCCTTGGATATAACATTGCAGTGCTGACCAGAGGCTTCATTCCTTTGGATATTCTGGGAGTGCTCATTTGTTGAGAATCATATTTGCTCTACGATTCTGCCTTGGCATTGTGAGCACATCTGTTGAGGTCTTAGTTCTGCACTCTACGATTCAGCTTCGGCTGTGCAGACACTACGACTCCGATATTAGATCTTGACACTCTGCGGTTTTTGCCTTGTGCTTGTTGTCTTCATCTGATCTTGCTCGACTACGATCTTTGCATGTAATCAATAGACTCAACGACTCAGAGTGTAGTCTACGATCCTTGACTTAGCTTTGGCATCAGTAGACTCTACGACTCCAAGTGTAGTCTACATTTTTGACTTGGCTTTGGCAGATGTTCGATCGGCTCGTAGGCAGGCTGTCTCTATAATTTTGAACATGACTTCTTCAGCTGACTTCGGCCCTGAGGAAGTTCTACACTACGAACCTTCATCGTTTCTCCTAGCAGTTTACGAACTCCGAGATCTACTATCTTGCAGACTATGATTCTGTCTCGACAGCTCTCAAGTTCTCCTTAACTCTCCAGGTAGACTACGATTTCTGGTGCAGTGCTCGACGATCAGATAAGCCTATCTATTACATCATAAGATCAACCTAACATGCTTGATCTTTCTATGTTTATAGTCCTTGTACATCATTTCTTTTTAAGGACTTTACAAAGATGTTTTACTTACGTAGGATCAACCTAACATACTTGATCAATTCATTCTAAGTCCTTGTACACATGTTTCTATTATCTATCAAAGGACTTTACAGCTTTTCTTAATGTAAGCATACTTGCATATTCATTCATATATATCATAATCAAATAATATAAATAGGAATAACATTCACATGCGTATTCCTGACAATCTCCCCCTATTTGATTATGACAAAAATAATAAGTGCATATGCATGTTATGAATGAATCTTATATACAGTGAGCAGTTGTATTCTAAAACAGATAATCATGAATGTCATTTATAATGATATGACAATTTATACATTAAAACATTTTACATCCTGGATCCAGAACATACCTAACTAGTTAGAGATGTACCTCTTTGGCTCCATGTATGTTTCCAGGATATCTGTTGATCATCTATTCATCTGTGTGGTCTTCATGCTCCTTTTCCCCTTGGGATGATTACTTTTCTGCTTTGCTTTGCTCCCTCTCAGATGTATGCTTCTCTTCTCCTTCTGGCTCCTCCTCAGCTTCGGTATACATGGGCTCATCAATCCTTGGCTCCCCCTTGGATGATGACTCTGCCTCTTTTTCTGCTATCTTCTTCTTTGACTTCTTCTCTCCTATCCTTCTGTTCTTCTTTGAGTACCACTTGCTCTTTCTCTTTCTATGTCTCTTTTTCTCCCGCTTTTTGTCATTAATCATTTGGGAGAGCTGCTCCATATTGGACATAAGCTGCTCCATCAGGTAGGAGGAGTTGGCAACTTTAAACTTGAGTTCCTGTTGGCCTAGCTCAAGTTGCACTGAGAAGGACTGCTTCATGTCGTCAATCTCAGAGAGGACTTGGATCTACTCTTTATTAGCCTTCTGAGCTCGTAGAGCTTCTGCCTTTTGATCTTGTATGGCCTTCAGATAGATGTTATCTCTCTCTTTGAATTTGAGAGATACATCAGCCATAGAAGCTTGAAGTTTGTTTTGGAATGAATTATCTCCTGCTGCTGTCAGCTTCTGTGACTCTTTAGTGAATAAAGATATTTTTTCACTTAGTTCATCAAAGTTTTTCATCAGCTCCTTCTCCACAGATACTTGATTGTCTGGTTGAGCAGCCTCCTGTCGAGCATTAGATTGAACTTTACGATCTGCATCCTTGGACAAATTTTCAAAGGTGTTGAGAATCTGAAGGATCGTTGAGTTCTGTTGGTTATATATTTTATGATTTTAAAGATGACATTATTATTGGGTTTATGAATTTGATTTAAATTGTTTGGGCTGATTTAAATTTATTATATGTTATTTTCTTATTGGCGTAAGATTGGAATTATGGTCCATTAGTATATTCCTTCTATATTTAAGTTTGTATGTTGCATGTTGCTGAAAAGATCTTTAATATAATTTAGTAATGATATGCAATTCAATTTGAAAAGGAAACTAAATAAGGCAACTGATATTCAGTGATTGGCTAGTAACAAACTTTATCAAATATCTCATTGTTCCTTTATTTAAGGTGTTTTGGTTTGACTTGAAAACATATCCTTGATTTACCAAATCTGTTGGACTCTTTAATTGCTAATATCATGGGGTATACCAACTGTTATATGAGTTTCCAATTCTATCTTAAGTTCATATCCGTTGGTCAATATTAGTAGCTAATATTATGGGATTTAAATCATCTGATTTCTTACTATGGGATTTAAATCATCTAGTTTCTTGCTAACAATTATTTTTATAGCCGTTGGGTCTCTCTTTATATATAGTCTTATCTCACGGCTAAGCAGGATAGGAGAAAAGAAGCTAATTCACGTTGCTATACAGAGAAGAATCCTATTGAGAGCTTTCATTATTTATTTCTAGCTATTCATTGTACTGTCTATAATTCTTTGTGACTGGAAAATAAGAAGTCTATTGTAATTTCTTATATTATATTCAAAGTTCATGTCTTGTTTGGCTTGTTCTATCTAGCAGTAGATAAGATATGTTCAAAGAGAGTTTTTCAAGGTTGCAGAGGTGCAAAGGTCTCAGTGGTGAGAAAGGTTACAGAGGTGCAAAGGGGGAAGAGGTGTCCATCACTGGAAAGCGTCTTTGTAACATGGAGTTCTTTTTATTGTATTTAATTGAATATTAAGTTTAATAAAAATAGTCTCCAATCCTAGTTGGGATTGGACGTGGATTAGGCCACTAGATTAGAGGATAGGGGCTGAACCACATAAAAATCTTGGTGTGATTTTTATTTTTGTTTATCTCTTTAACTCCCATTCACATTCTGCACATTTTTATTCATCACGCCTATCCAGACACTAAAGTAGACAGGTCTAGCTGTCTGATAATCATAAATGAAGAACAAACACTAAAGCAGACAGGTGTAGCTGTTTGAATTAAACTTGTAGCAGAAAATTTCAAAAAGTTTTCAGCGTTTATCACTTTTAGATTAAACACCTATTCACCCCCCTTTAGGTGTGCACATAAACAGAATTTCATTTGGTATCAAAGGAAGGCTCTACTAATATTGATCGTTGCAGATCGTAGGGGAAGATCCTATGGCACACCTAAACTTTCAAGAAGGTCAGTCCACAAGTAGGCCACCGTTGTTGTTTGGAAGTGAAAACTTCAACTTTTGGAAGTTCAGAATGAAGATTTTAATTAAAAGAGACCCATGGGAATGGTGGGTTATTGAAAATGGACCTATCATTCCTAGACATGATGATGGCAAACCAAAGGCTCTCATGG
Organism: Panax japonicus; assembly: GCA_020205505.1. Classification (NCBI taxonomy): domain Eukaryota; kingdom Viridiplantae; phylum Streptophyta; class Magnoliopsida; order Apiales; family Araliaceae; genus Panax; species Panax japonicus. The sequence continues at coordinate 20,341,083 of CM035097.1, forward strand.
AGATGGATGCAAACAAAAGCTATATGTTTTCTTATAACTTAAGATCCATGAACATCTTGCTAAGCGGAATGGTCCAAGCTGAAATTGATAAAGTATCATCGTGCAACACAACAAAAGAAATGTGGGATACAATCTTCATGAGCCACGAGGGAACTTCTAAGGTGAAGGAAGTCAAGCTAAGTATGTGACGCCCCCAAAATTCGGACACCCATATCTCGAATTCAGTGCATCACGTGTAACTATGAATATCCTACTAAATCATTAACAACGGAATTAATAGAATAATTTACATTGATATAATATAAATATTCGTGCCCCAAGGTACCGTAACCATTACTACGATAATTTAGTGATTTACTTAAACATACTTAATCATTCTTGAATACATCATAACAAGCATAACAATAATAATAATACTTCTAGTCTTAGGAACTAAGTTATTCTGTCGCCCTGCCCTTTCCCTTGTCTTGTCCTGAAGTACCGCCTTGCTCTGCCTTAACTGTAATGTTTTTAGGAAGCAAGAATGAGCAACAAGTTTGCCCAACAAGTAATATAGCCAGAAGAACAAGCAGTTATAGCATTTAAACCTTTCAAGGATATAATAATAATTGGTAGTTCAAGGATATCGAGAAATATCAAGAGTATTCAATAGATATCACTATAAACTGAAGGATAACAACAACTTTTAGGATTTATTCATTTTCAGGTTCAATATAAATGAGTACTGAGCAGTCACTAAGGACTAAGAACTCTTACTAGAATTAACAGTATTACACTGTAATCCAATATCAACGAGTACAACATGTGATCAGCCTAAAGTACCCTATGTTATGCATAACATTTAACCATACTCATGTGCGCGCGTCGGTTCCCCGACCATTTTTAATTTCCCCTTCAATGAGGGTTGTTCATCTCAGTAGATTTACGATAGTCCACACCAAATCAATCGGTTTGGATAGCTTTTTAACACATAATAATAGTCTAGTCGAATCAAAGGCTTAGACAATTTTTCATCATGCATTTAAGAACGATAAGTCCAATGCTTGCAACAACGTAAAGGTATACAATGATTTTCAAATAGAAACAGATATTTGCTTGATAAAAATATGATTGTATGACAACAATTCAATGAATATAGTGTGAGGATTAAGGAATTTGCAACACAATAATAATAGTGTTCGGATACTACTCAATGTAAATTTGAGTGAGGTTAGGGAACTTGCAACACAATAATAATAGTGTTCGGATACTACTCAATGTAAATTTGAGTGAGGTTAGGGAACTTACAACACAATAATAATAGTGTTGGGATACTACTCAATGTAAATTTGAGTGAGGTTAGGAAACTTGCAACACAATAATAATAGTGTTCGGATACTACTCAATATAAATTTAAGTGAGGTTAGGGAACTTGCCTTTAGCGTTGATTACTACTTGTAGCGAAAATCACCTCAATGAATTATGTTTGTCCTATTTATGTAAGTATAGGTATTCATTAGCCAAACACACTTGATATACATATATAACAACATGTACACATAACACATTCTCTTTCTATCTATGTATACCGCTGTACCCATCAAAACTCATAGATGTACACTAACATGCTCATACTTTTGACCACTGCTAGTTTATTCATAATCTTTCTTCTTCATAGTTCCAAGAGGTTCATTGCTTTAAGTAGACCATAACATCTATCAATCCCACCGACCCTTTTCTACGCATGCTTGTAGGCATTAGATTTATTTTCCCGAAGTTAGTAAAATTCTCTACTTAGAACTCGTTCGTGTAATAATAGTTTATAGCAGTATAGGAATATTTATTAATCCATCCTTATATCAAGTTATGATGCTGTCTCCGAGTCCCAGGACATCTCGCCATGTCCGAAGCCGAAGACATCTGGCCATGTCCGAAGATATTACGACTTGTCCGAAGACATCACGCTTCGTTCGAAGACGTTACGACTTGTCCGAAGACAACACGCTTCGTCCGAAGACATTACGACTTGTCCGAAGACAACACGCTTTATCCGAAGACATCTCCAAAGTCATCCCTTTCCGAGACTTCGGTCTACACTATTTCGACAAAGTCTAAGTTCGTTGGGTTAATTTCATTAAGACTTTACTATATGCATACAACCTAAGGGAATTTCTTAATACATGGTCTAACACGACCGAACCCATCAGTTGGTTCCTAAGTACGGTGCAGCTGCACCCCATGGAGTTCAGAAGCAGTGACTATGCTCCGTTTTGCAGAGTAGCCACAACTTGATTCCAGGAAATTATTAACGTATTCATGCACGAAAGTAAACTTCCCAAACACCCTATATCATGCTAATTCATCATACTTGACCTATTAATTTAGGAAAACCGAGAATCAAACAGGACTCAAGTTAAGAACGAAGTAGAAATATACCTTCCTGAGCTTGAACCTTGATATCTCACACACTGATTTGGTAATGCTTAGTAACTAAGAATTCTTTACTCGGATTTCTCCAACACTCTTATCACTATAACAGATTGCCATGGTGGCTTGTATTTAAAGAGAAAGCATAGACTAGGCACTTGCTTTACCTAATGTTGGGATTCATGGTGCAATAGAAATGAACAATGGTTACTTAAGGAGTTGTTTATCCACTCTATACCAGCCACTTAGCTAGCCCTGCATGCCTAGGATTAGCAGCTTAAAAGTTTACGTAAAGAGAGTTTCGGCTACTGTTCCTTGTACTTGGTGACCCTTAATTTGGGACAAGAGAATAGATTTCAGACATAGACTAGGGGCTAGTCGGTCGACCCATTGCCTCACGCCATATTATTTAACCAACACCTGGTACCATCCGTTAACTATTAGGTTGGGTTCCGAATTGGATTTCAAATGACCCAAGTTTATTGGGCTACTCAAAAGTCTATCAATTAATTTATTGGGCTAGACTCCCAATTTATTATTTGGATTATAAACATTTAATATTTAATTATTCCTCATTAATTCCATCATTGTGTCACACAAGACATCAATAAACCTTCCATAATTCTCCACATCTTATCAATTAAAGTTAAATTTTAAGTCAATTGAGTTACTCACCTCATGCCATGTAAGCATTTATAAAATAATTAATCACAGGCTCTATTTATAATTATGAATATTAAATCGTAAAATTTACGGTTATTACAAAGTATGTTGATGCAAGAATATGAACTCTTCAAATTAGAAAAAGATGAAACAATTAATGAAGCTCAAAGGAGATTTCTTACTCTAATGAACTCTCTAAGTATGATGGGATGGAAAATTGATCAGAGGAAAATTAATAGAAAGCTGCTAAGAGTCATGCCCCAAACGGTTTGCACCGAAAGTCACAACTCTCCAAGACTCACCAACAATTAGTACCATGGAAACTCTTACCTTGTTTGGAGAGCTTGAAGAATTTGAAAATCAACTCAAGAGGTATGATGAAGAGGATGAAACATCAATAAAGAAAACATTGGCACTTCAAATCGAGAGAAACAATGAAAATGATCACGAAGATTTTGATGAAGAAATTGAAATGCTCTCAAGAAAACTCGAGTGACTACTTCAAAGAAAGAAACAAAGGAAAAATCAAAAAGGTAGCTCAACTCTAGTGAGTAAGTCCAAAACAGAACAAGAAGAAACTGTCCAACTCTATTTCATGGGACTAGAAGATTATGATCAACTTGAGGTAACAAATTTTCATGAAGCTTTTGAAATATCTATGCCTGATTGTATTGCTTTACAAAATGAAAATCAACAACTCAAAAAGAAAACTGTCTATTTTAAGAATTGTGTAAATGAGCTAATGAATGAAGTTAAGTCGCTTATTAAAGAGAGAAAAGAAAATGAATATCTTAAAAATGAAAATGAAGTGTTAAAAAGAAAATTTGAAAATGAGAGATGCATACATAGATGCTTTTAATAATGGAAAAATTATGAATATGCAACATGATGATAATGTAATAAATGCAGAAATAGCATCTTTAAAAAATGATCTTGCTATATTTTTGTAAGGAGAAGAGAACCTAAATGTTATGTTAGGGGCACAAAGGTCCAATCTTGATAAACAAGGGATTGAGTATAATCCTATTAAAAATGTGGGAAATAGGACTAATAATAATATTAGAATGATTAATAGTAAGTCAATGCATAAACAACTTCATTGTTCACCATTTGTTACTTGTAAAAAATGTGGGTTTAAAGGTCATTTTGATTCTAATTGCAATAAAATTAGAATAAAACAAATTTGAGTAAAGAAAAGTGATTCATATGTTAATAACCCAAAAGGACCCAAGAAGATTTAGGTACCAAAAAGATAGAGACTATTTATTTGTTTTGTAGGTGTCTCAAGATCAAAAAGGAGATGGATGATACTGAGAGATTGCAGAAGATGTGCATGTAATATTTGATAAATTTAACCGTGGCCTATCAAAAGAAGAAAATGAAGTTTTTGCAAGAAAAGACAATCTGATTAATGGAAACAGACAGCTCAATCTGGACAGCCTAAGTCGTCTGCATTGTTGCCACCTTTATAGTTCTTATAAAAAAGTTCTAACTCATGCAAGTATACACGGGTCAACAAGTAATACAGAGTAAGTAAAGTATCGATCCCACAGAGAAAGTTGTTAACTTTAGACTACTATGAATTAATTAACTCACTATATTTATATGCTAAGACTATAAACTTAATTGTTGAATTGAATCATTTATAATTACCAACTAAAAATAAGAATATAAATGAATTAAATATGATGTGGAAACAATGGGATCCTAACTTCATTCAATATTTCATTCAATCGCCATATGTCATGCAAAAAGTGTTCACATATCACAGGATAATAACCTAGGGCATAAAAGCGAATTATAACCATTTTCCAATGCACTATAACCAACTCACATATCATCTACAGATGTTAGAATCTATGTGATCACCAATACCATCATAATTACCATATTCCTATGCGTAATTTCAATCTTATTGACTTTAAACACAACCCTTATTCTAGCTCATAAGGCAAAACAGTATATTCCTATCTGTTTCACAAAATATGCAATCCCCATATTCGCATGCTATCATGATTTCATCCATATTCATATGTTCATTTCCAATTCCATACAAATACTAACATGAAGATTATCAATCATTCATACATACAATCCAACCATGATAGATAATCCATATGATATGCAAAACAAATCTAACATTTAGATGTGCAGCCAAATGACATATTAAAATCCGTTAGGATCCCATAATGGAATTTAGTTCATGGCGGAACCAAAAACCATTATGGGATCAAGACTAAACATGATCAATAATCAAGCAAATGAGATTTAGAGAGAAAGAACAATCAAACCCAAACGCTGAATAGTAATTAATGATTAACTATGAAAACCCCAAAGAATTCCATTAACAATAATCAAAATCCACAATGGTGAAGAACTCCAAGAAGAAGAAAACAAGGCGTTATGGCCTCGTTCTCCGTTGGACTCTCTCCCAAGGTGTAAAACCTAATTGTTACTATGAAAGTTATGTAATAAAAGTCAAGTCTCCCTCTGACATACATCAGAATCGCTTTATTTCAATTACACATCATCACATTGCTTAATTAAAAATAAAACAAATTACAACATCAGCATCGCACGCGACCGCGCGTGGCTCTAGTGTATCTGTCTCGCGGCCGCGAGACTTGCAGTAAGCTCAGTTCCCCCAGACATCTTATCGCGCGGTCGCACGCTTCTGCCTCGCGGGCGCGTGACTTGTAGAAGGTTCTCTATGTGAAGCCCTGCTTTCGCGCGGGAGCGCGAGTCATCTCTTGTTATGCCGCGCGGCCGCGCGGCTTGTGATCTGCAGTTCCTGAGTCTGGTTTTAGGTCTGCTGCTGCTGCTACTTGTTCATTCTTGCTTAATCCCCCTTTCTTGCTTGATTTCCATGCCTTATTGTACCCCCATGCCATGCACATCCTCGCCTTGCGACTAGCCTTCATGCATCCGCTCACCGATACCTCAATTCCCACTAAAATGACGCCGATTCCTGCACTTATCACCAAAAGGAGTTTAAATACATGAAATACAAAATAACATGAAATGCAACTAAAACACAATGAAATGTGCTCAAGGTTGGCACAATTTGCATGGATTGGTATACAATAAGTGAGTAAAAATATCACTTATCAAATACCCCCAAACTTGAATTGTTACTTGCCCTCAAGCAATGCATATGAATGAACATTGAAAATGTAACTACTAAACTATGCAACTACTCTCTGATGCAAACTAGTCTCACATAATCTTAACCATAACAGAATTTCAGCCCAAATTACCTTAGTGAACTATCCAGATCCCAGAACATAGTTTCAAACCAAACCATAGATATAACATCACACACTCAGATAATTCATGACTACTATAGAGATGCTGTGTATGTGTTGTTCACAGAAACCTGATTCAAGCAAAGATTATATATCCTACACTGCTCCAAACAGAAAATTGTAGTCTAAATCAAGTTTTATGTATATTCATGCAACATAGACTGTTTAAACATATCACCGCATCTAAGGCTCAACAATGGGTTTATTGCTTTATTACTACTCAAGAGGGCGATTTCGCACTTTTCCGCGGTGTTTATTGCTATTATATTTTTTTACATGACTGTGCAATGTCTTAATTCATTAGGCACACTGCTACCCCTTAGCGAGTTTTCAACCAATGACTCCCAGACCATGAAAGACCTTAGGGCGCTAGGTGTAGAGACAATCCCCTCGGGCGTACTTACTCAAGTAGCTAGGGTCCCGAATTAAGACTAATCATGTTATTGCTATTATATTTTTTTTATACACAGCATGCCCATGTTTCCCCAAAATTTACACTTCAATGACTTTACAATCTACAACATTTTCCTCATGTTTCTCTTTTTAAAACTACATGTTCTATTGATCAATGCAAGACACACATCTTAGACTTACAAGTGAATGTGAACACAATTGTGCAAATCGAAAGCATATAAATAGTAACATAAATCGCATTGTGTAAAACATTATATCCAAGTTGTGCTATGCACATATTCTGAAATCTTCCACAATTAACTATCCTCATTGGCTTAGGTATAAAATGTCTGTTTATAAGCAAAAATTTATGTGAGACATTAAACTAGAACAAACTAAGAATGAATAAAAATAAAAATTTTATGCTAAATATTTAAGTAACCCAAATTCATGCAAAATTAAACTAAACATGCTAACATAAAATGTAATCTAAACTACTACTATGCAAGTACTCCAATACCCCCAAACTTGAAATGTTCAATGTCCTCAGTGAATGAAGGTAAAGGGTACGAGAAAAACTCCCCTAATTATCGGCATGACCACCCTCCTCGGGTGGTGAATCTGGTGGTGGATACGGCACGATGGTCCCGAACTGGGGCCATTCAAGCATGGTTCCTTGTTGCGCGAATGCTTCGGCTAAAGCCCTGGTCCAGTAGCAAAAGTCCCAAGATTCTCATATAATGCGTCGAATTTGCGCGCCAACCTTCGGAGGTGTCGATCGCCAAAGACAGGCTGCTCACGGGTGGATGGACCTACTACATCGGGCTATGGGGGATGCTTGGTTGGCTCTGGTGAGGTGAATCGGATAATGAATCCACGTCTGCGCGGATGTGGTTCACCACCCGTCCAATCTTGGAGCTTAGCTATTGTAGCTAATGTAATGTCATGACTCGGCTTCTGTCGTGTCCTGTCCATCCATGGAACTCCTTGCTGCATACAAAGTAATGTTGCTGTCGCTGCATGCGGAATGCTCCCAGTCATGTTGCCTCACCAATAACGCAGCATGTTTTGATGAATGAGGTGGCCGACGTCTATGTACTTCCCTTTGATAATACCCCATAGAATGATGGCTTGCTCCTTCGTGACGACATGCTTGTGAGTGGACAGAATTAGTTTGGCGCAGATAAACAGATGTCATGCTTGGGCGTAGCGATTCAAAGTGGAAGCTGGAAACGAAAGAGGCTCGGTTGTTTCGACCTTACAGGTCACTTAGTGCCAGGGATGCACAATTCCAAAATTAGTACATCAACGTTAGTCGTTAAATGGTCACCTTGGACCCAATTGGCCGACCCAGTAGGTGGTGTATCAGTTATTCCATACACTGCTCTAATAGCTGAGGGGTGGAAATCCACTTGCACCTGCCGAATGAGTATTATGCCGTGTTGCTCCATCTCTTTTGCATTAGCGTAGAATTCCCGAATGACTTCTATTGGTATAGGTACAGGTGTTGCGGCCAGGCTAACCCAGTTCCTTTCTCGGAGCATGCTCCATAGCTATCCATCCGCCTTGGTGGGTCTAAAGCCTTGTTCCGTCATAAAAGATTTACTCAGAAGGTGATAATAGATGTGATGAGCCTCCCAACTTAAGAAGTTTCTTCGTTCTGTGACATCATCATCGGGATCACTGGATGAGGAATCAGAGGGTGAAGAAATTGAGGTTGCATGGCTTCTTGTTGGACCCATGACCAACTGCTATGGAGAGAATGCGAGTGTTTTGTAGCAGATGATAATATCCCCATACTTGCTTTCACCCAATCCCACAAGATAAACCCTAGGTTGACTCCAATGAGGATGGTGGTGATATACGTATGTATTGGTAGGGAAGGGGCCTTTTATTAGGGGAGAGTAGACTCATAATAAACCACTTAAAGAGAATAAGTAAACCTTTTTTTTGTGATAATAATATCTCTACTGGGCGTAGCGCGCGGCCGCGTGACATGGTATGGTTGATCTAGCGCGGGCGCGCGAGGATGTGAAAACTGTCTGCAAGTTGTGCGGGTGCGAGGTAACACCTGTTGGGGCATGCGCAGCCGCGAGCTGCTTTACCTGAGCTGTAGTTCTGAACTTCCAAGTGGAGGTTGTTATGCGTGTAACCCAAATCACCTACAACAAGATGAGTGCAACACAGAGTAGGTATCAAGCAACATAGAATGACTCTAACTTCTATTTTACATAAGAATTAAAAAGAGTTTTAAGATGAAATTGATGGGTTGCCTCCCATCCAGCGCTAAGTTATAGTCACTTTAGCTTGACTGTCCCGGAGGCTCATGTCGACGAGAGAATCATAGTGACATTGTGTCTTTCCACTTCGTCACCAAAGTAATGCTTCAACCACTGTCCATTTAATTTGAAAGGTTTGTTTGGGAATTGGTTATATATTTCAATTGCACAGTGCGGAAAGAAAGTTTTCACTATGAAAGGACCCGACCAACGTGATTTCAGTTTTCCAGGGAAGAGTTTAAGTCTGGAATTATAGAGCAACACCCTTTGCCTCGGCTCGAACGTTCTATCCATTATCCTACGATCATGCCACCTTTTCACTTTTTCCTTGTATAATTTCGCATTCTCATAAGCTTGTAATCTAAACTCATCTAGCTCATTAAGATGAAGTAGCCTTTTCTCCCCTGCAGATGTTAAGTCAAAGTTGAGCTTTCGTATTGCCCAATAAGCCTTATGCTCTAGCTCCATAGGGAGGTGACAGGCATTGCCATACACAATTTGAAAAGGTGACATCCCCAACGGGGTTTTGTATGCTGTGCGATAGGCCCATACAACATCATCTAATTTTAATGACAAATCCTTACGTGTTGGATTCACAACTTTTTCCAGGATTCTTTTGACTTCTCGGTTTGATACTTCGGCTTGGCCATTTGTTTATGGGTGATATGCTGTGGCGATGCGATGTTTCACCCCGTACTTAGCTAGTAAGGTGGTGAATTACCTGTTGTAGAAATGACTGCCTTCGTCACTAATGATAGCCCTTGGAGTTCCAATCCTCGTAAAAATGCTTTTGTGCAGAAACTTGAGGACTACCTTGGCATCGTTGGTCGGTAAAGCTGCAACCTCCACCCATTTTGAAACGTAATCCACTGCGAACAATATATAGAGATTGTCGCAGGAAGAAACGAAAGGTCCCATGAAATCAATGCCCCATATATCGAAAATTTCTACTTCTAGGATGGTATTCAATGGCATCTCGTTTCTTTTAGAGATATTACCCACTCGCTGACATTTGTCACATCACTGGACGAAACGGTAAGCGTCCTTGAAGATAGTTGGCCAGTAAAACCCTGCTTGAAGGACTCTCGCTGCTTTCCGTTCCCCGCCATAGTGACCTCTATACACTGATGAGTTGTCCTTTTGCAGAATCCCTTCGGTCTCGCTATACGGAATACACCTTCTTATCACTTGATCTGAACACTGTTTGAACAGGTAAGGCTCATCCCATATATACCATTTGACGTCATGCAGTAATTTATTTTTTTGATATTCCACCAAGTCAGGAGATACCGTCTTACTTACTAGATAATTGGCGAAGTCTGCAAACCATGGCACTTCCCCTTTCACCACAAATAACTGCTCATCTGGAAAGGACTCATTGATCATAACGTTATCCTGTACTTCTCTTTCTGGATTCTCGAGTCGAGATAAGTGGTCCGCCACTTGGTTTTCAGTTCCCTTTCTGTCCTTGATTTCCAAGTCAAATTCCTGCAGTAGTAAGATCCATCTAATCAGCCACGGTTTAGCGTCCTTCTTGACCATTAAATGTCGAATCACTGTGTGATCTGTATACACTATCACTCTTGTTCTAATCAGATCTGCTTGAAATTTATCAAAAGCGTATACCACTGCCAATAACTCTTTTTCTGTGGTGGTATAGTTCAATTGCGCATCCGTTAGGGTCTTGCTGACATAATAAATCACATGAAATATCTTTTCTTTCCGCTGGACCAACACAGCCCCTACGGCGTAATCACTGGCGTCACATATCAATTCAAACGGTAAAGTTCAATCGGGTGCAGTAATTACTGGTGGTGAAATCAGTTTTCTCTTTAAGTGTTCAAATGCGGATACGCAAGTGTCATCGAAATTGAATTTTATATCTTTCTCCAATAGGCTGCATAATGGTTTAGCGATTTTGGAGAAATCCTTAATGAACCTGCGGTAGAACCCTGCATGTCCTAGAAAACTGCGAACTCCTTTTACTGATGTGGGTGGTGGTAGGTGCTCAATAGTCTTCAGTTTTGCTCTATCCACCTCAAGTCCCGTCTTTGAAACTTTGTGTCCCAAAATGATTCCTTCTTGTACCATGAAGTGGCATTTTTCCCAGTTTAGCACTAAATTTGTTTTAACGCATTTCTTTAACACCATAACTAGATTCTCGATGTGACGCCCCCAAAATAGGTCCATTCCATCCAACCCATTCTGAGTCGCCAAATACATGGTACAGAAACAACTACAACTTTAATAATACAAATGTCGTGTGAAATACGATAATACATACTGTGAGTTTAAATACAAATATTGTCTTCTAGACAATATCCACACGCAAATAAGTCCTCATTACAATTATTCAAACACTATTTTATAGAAATAGTGAGGGCTGCTAAAACATCTTCCTAGAACCATCACTTCATACCCCAACTCGATCCTGCTATGTTCTCACCTCCTGAGAAGAAAAATGGAACAAAAAGGAAAGGTTGAGCTCAACTAGCCCAGTAAAGAATATTATGACTAAGATAATATACAACAAATTATCGTTAGTCTTCAACAGGGAAAAATCTGATAAAAAATAATAGACAACAAGTTTTAGATCAACAAATGTAGCGGAAACAACAATTCATTAGAAGAGTCACGTAGAGAATGAATTCTACTGTCTTCTAAGATTTAAAAGTCCATCATCAATATTTCATCCCTATAACAACAATCAATATACATCTTTAATCATCTTTGCACTACAGGCCAAAGATATTCATTTGTATCACTAGTTGGTCATGTTCATCTCAACACCTGTTCATCTTTGCACTATGGGCCAAAGAGATTCATCAGTTTAATCATTCATCTTTGCACTACAGGTCAAAAATATTCATCAAGTATCACCATTAAGGACTGAGGATGATGAAAAACATTTTTAAGAACGAATCCAGTGAGATAGAAGGACAAATATTAGGGATTCGTACAACAGTTTGTTCAAGATCAATAATACTTCATAACAACTGATATTGAAGCAGAACTCAAAAATAACGATCAAAACATGGATACAATCAAAGATAGTAGCCAAAATAGATATTTTGGATAAAAAGAAGAAATTTCATTTTTCGATGAATAGTGCCGTATTCGTGAATAGTGCCGTATACGTGAATAGTCTCATACACGTGAATAGTAACTCTGACACAAAAAGATAGCAATTTCACAAAAACATCATCACGCTTCGTGAATAGTACTCGTAAATAGTAACTCGTGAATAGTAACTCATGAATAGTAACTCTGACATGAAAAAGTTCTAAATTGATAAAAAGTTCAGAATAATATTTCGGCATAATGATATTAAAGAAGATAATATCATTTAAGAAGAAAATAATATCCCTTACCTCAAAATAACCGTACTTCTGACTGAATTTCGGTATAGTGCTGACAGAAACTCGCACCGTATAGCAACACTCAAAGTATACTCACAAGAATATGCTCGATAATATAGAGAGAGAAAGAGAGAAAACTTTGTTTCTGGTGTGATTTTCAATTCTAACTTAGCCCTCTATTTATAGAAAAATGCTAGAACGCCAAAAGAGACTAAATTAATAAAATATTAATTTATTTATATAATTTTCCTTAGCACACCATTTTGACCAAAGAAATCAGCCACAACACATGTTAAAGATGCCCACCAACCTTTGAAAAACGTTTTTCTTCAAAATAATAATTAAAACTTCCAAAAACCAATTATTTCGGAACTCCAGAACTTCAATAATTCACAATAAATAGCCCCTTTGTCAGAAAAATTCAAAACTCGCAATTTTCATAGGAATTTCCATTATCTACAACTTTGCAGAAGGAAGTTTTTCCAAATTTCAAACAGAAATTATTCAAAATTTACAAACGGACGATTTTACAGTCTATAATCAATTTTCGGTCAAGAATTGTGTCCACCGACACACAAAACATGTGTTAAACATTTAATGCCACAAAAATACTCTTCCTTCTCATATACTCATATATCCCACATTTATTGTAAAAATATCACCGTTAATATATTATTAAAATAATATATTTAAATGAATTATTTTATCAGAAAAAGATAAAATATTTATTTTCAACAATTGTCATAGTAAAAATTTTCTCCATCTATATCCACATAAAATGAATATTTTCTTTATCATAATAATCAATAATTAATTATTTAAAAATAATATTACAGAATCACAGTACTGACAACCAGGCCGTTCCCATGACAGAGGGGGTTTTCCAATAAGGATTTCTCCTTACTGGCGCGCAATTAGGTGACCAAACCTCTCCTTAGACAGAACTTTCTAGACATTGCCAATAATGTTATCTGATAATATTATTCAAATAATATTAATTATTAATATGATAATGGAAAATACTGTGCAGTGATAATTATTGAAACAATAATAACATTAATATCAACGCAGTAATTATTGAATCAATAAAATAAAATAATGAACAGTAATTACTATAACAATTATTGAGTAGTGCCTTCTTACGTACGAATCAATAATTCAACAATATTGTGCAATACCATGTGCTACTGTGCAACCACGTATATTACTGTATTTTAACCACCAGGTAACCCAACAGTATTAACGGTAACAATTTACGCCGTTATTTATAAAACTCAATCTTTGTCGTTTTCTTTCATCCAACCGTTTTTCGTTATGAGGCCCACAAATGACTGTGCCGTCGTACGGAGATTCCCGTCAAAAAGAATATTCCACGACCAAACGAATATTCTCCGACAATAATGAATATTTTATAACCACTTGCTTATTTTGTAAACTTTGCATGTTTCACCCATAACTAAAATATTATATCAAATTACCACCTTATTAATCAAGAATAATAATTAGAGGAAATTTGATTTTATTTATAAAAAGTTGGGGTCTTACAACCTCCCCTCCTTATGAAATTTTGTCCTCGAAATTGACGTACGTACCTGGTGTTTCAAACAGGTGAGGGTACTTCGCTTTCATTTCTGATTCCAACTCCCATGTCATTTCCTCAATTGCATGGTTTCACCACAAAACCTTAACTTGTGGTATAACCTTCGTGCGTAAGACATGCTCTTTCCTATCCAAAATCTCAACAAGTATCTCCTCGTATGTTAAATCTTCAGCTATCTCATCTGGTTCTAACGCAATAATGTGGTTCGGGTCGTCCACATATTTACGTAACATCGATACGTAAAAAACGTTATAAACACGCGACATACTTGGTAGTAAAGCGAGTCTATAGGCCACAGTTCCTATTCGATCGAGGATTTAAATTGGACTAATAAATCGAAGGTTTGAGCTTCCCTCATATCGCCGATTCTCGCTTTTGGAATAACGACTTCTTGCATCTTCTTCTTCATATTCATCAACTCTGGTGTGTAGCTTGAACCTTTTTAAATTTATCGATTAAAGTCGGTTTTACTTGTATATCATCACGTGAGTACCTTGAGTCTTTAACTCTATATCTATCATTTGTAAGTTATATAAAATGGGTCTTTGACAATATCGCATTCGTACTCGTATACAATCTTCTACTCAACACGTTAGCTACCACGTTCGCTTTTTTTAGGATGGTATGGTCAGAACATGTGCCGAAATGAGTCTCCTCTTGAGTTCTTCGAAGCTCTTCCCACATTCATTGCTCAATTCAAATTTTGTATCTCTACGAGTCAGCTGAGTTAATGGACTAGTGATTTGAGTAAATCTTTCCACGCATTTCTGATAATAACCAAATAAACCTAAAAAGCTACGTATTTCGATTACTGACTTAGGTTGCTCTCAACTGTGACTCATATCCCAATCTTGGATAGCACATCACAATAGCACCTATCAGTTTACTACTGCATGAATATGGCATCCCCTACGAAGAGTTTGGCTTCGGTGCATTCCACAAAGGAAGTCATAAGATAGAGGCTCGGGTATCAACTTCTATAGTTGGGTTTTTAACTCCTAAAGTTCAATAGGAGCCATTCGATATGAGATTTTAGAAATGGGTTTTGTATCGGGTTTAAAGTCGATACAAATTCAATATCACGCTCTGGGAGTAGGCCAATAAATTCTTCAGGAAATACGTCAGGAAATTCACTAACAACAAAAATATCATTCAAATCTGATGTATTATTGTTCAAGTCCATAACATGGCTAAGAAAGCTTGACATTCATTTTTCAATAAACAAATAGCTTTGTGGTTTGATATGAAAGTGTTTGACTTCAATGGTTTGGTTGCTTGAATTCGAATAACAGGTTGCTTAGGAATATAAAAACTAACAACCTTACGAAAGCAATCAATTTTGGCATGATGAGTAGTTAATCAATCAATCCCCAAAATCACATCAAAAGCAAGTATCTTTAAAGAAATAAGGTCAACAGGTACTGCGATGGTGCCAACTTGAATCAAGAAAGATTTATAAATAGTGGATGTAACGAAAGTTTCTTATAACGGAGTTTCAACAGATAAATCAAAATCTAATTTCTCCGGAGTCAAGTTTAAACGTTGAGCACAAGCAGGAGAGATAAAAGAATGGGTAGAACCGGTATCTAATAAGGTATAAACTTCGTAAGAATTTATAATTAACTAACCCGTGCTAACTTCGTTTGGGTTCCTCGCATTCTGACCAGTCACGAAAAATGCTCTTCTAGGAACCGTTGACTTGACTTGTCCGGGACAGCCTTTGGAGTCACCATCCCCACTGGACTCGGTTTCGCTATAGTACAATCTCGAGCGATGTGGCCTTCCTTTCTACAGTTATAACATACCATGGTTTGTTGTGGACAGTTTGGGCTAATATGTCCCTCCTTCCCGCATTTGTAACATCTAACTGGCGGTCGTTCTCCTCCCCTAGAATTTGTTGTTGGTGCTGGTGCTGGTGCTGATGTCTTCCTGTCATTATTGAATCTTCTCTTTCTGAAATTTCCACTTGACTCACCTCTCCTATTATCATGTCCAAGATTACCACCTAAGTGGTTATCACCTTTGTCCGTATTCTTTCCTTCTCGCTGGTTATCATCGTTCTGATGACTGCTGTCACCGATATGACCCTGGTTGTGGTCCCTCGGTTGAGTATACTCACTATCTCGCTCTAACAACTGAGCCCTGTTTACAACATCTGAATATAAAAAAAATTTATGAGAGATAAGATATTGCCGAATCTCGGGTTTTAAACCTCTCAGAAACATCCTCTACATTCGATCCTCATTCTCTACCAAATGAGGTGCAAACCTAGATAACTCTGCGAACTTCGCCTCGTATTGTGACACCGTCATGTTGTTTTGTTCTAGTCTAATAAACTCTACCTCTTTCATATGGCGAATACTTTCAGGAAAGTATTTTTCGTTGAAAAGTTTCTGAAACGTTTCCCAAGACATGCGGAGTGCGGCAGGCTGGGTACGTTTCACAAACTCCCACCAGTAATCTACCTCGCCACGGAACATAAAGGTGACGAATGGAACCTTCTGTTCCTCCGTGCATCCCAAGACATCGAATATCTTGGTAATTTGCTTGACCCATGTTTCCGCCATGATCGGATCCGGCTTTCCCTTAAATTCTGATGGTCCCAACTATTTGAAATGCTTGGCCGTGACAAGCCGCGCGTTGCTATCATTTCCACCCGTATACTGTACACGAGTCTCCCTCGTCTGGTTTTGCATGAACTGCAAAAAGCTCCTAAACATTCCATCATTCATCGTTTGCTCGGTAACGTTGTTTACAGGAGGAGTATTGCCTTCCTGTTGCACGTTCTCCTGGTTTGTGACTAAAGGTTGTTCCACCGTCTCATAAACTCCATTGTTAACGTTCTCAGCAGCCATTCTTAAATACTGCCATAAAACAAGGGTTAATTAAACATATCACATAATATCCCTATATTATGACCAACCAACAAATAAGCTTAGGTAGGACACACTAGCAAAGGATTTACTCATCTCTCCCCTCCTAGTTCTATTCCCCGATCTCGGCCAGAGACCATATCCCTAAGCTCTGATACCAACTGTGACGCCCCCAAAATAGGTCCATTCCATCCAACCCATTCTGAGTCGCCAAATACATGGTACAGAAATAACTACAACTTTAATAATACAAATGTCGTGTGAAATACGACAATACATACTGTGAGTTTAAATACAAATATTGTCTTCTAGACAATATCCACACGCAAATAAGTCCTCATTACAATTATTCAAACACTATTTTATAGAAATAGTGAGGACTGCTAAAACATCTTCCTAGAACCATCACTCCATACCCCGACTCGATCCTACTATGTTCTTACCTCCTGAGAAGAAAAATGGAACAAAAAGGAAAGGTTGAGCTCAACTAACCCAGTAAAGAATATTATGACTAAGATAATATACAACAAATTATCGTTAGTCTTCAACAGGGAAAAATCTGATAAAAAATAATAGACAACAAGTTTTAGATCAACAAATGCAGCGGAAACAACAATTCATTAGAAGAGTCACGTAGAGAATGAATTCCACTGTCTTCTAAGATTTAAAAGTCCATCATCAATATTTCATCCTTATAACAACAATCAATATACATCTTTAATCATCTTTGCACTACATGCCAAAGATATTCATTTGTATCACCAGTTGGTCATGTTCATCTCAACACCTGTTCATCTTTGCACTACGGGCCAAAGAGATTCATCAGTTTAATCATTCATCTTTGCACTACAGGCCAAAGATATTCATCAAGTATCACCATTAAGGACTGAGGATGATGAAAAACATTTTTAAGAACGAATCCAGTGAGATGGAAGGACAAATATTAGGGATTCGTACAACAGTTTGTTCAAGATCAATAATACTTCATAACAACTGATTTTGAAACAGAACTCAAAAATAACGATCAAAACATGGATACAATCAAAGATAGTAGCCAAAATAGATATTTTGGACAAAAAGAAGAAATTTCATTTTTTGATGAATAGTGTCGTACACGTGAATAGTAACTCCGACACCAAAAGATAGAAATTTCACAAAAACATCATCACGCTTCGTGAATAGTACTCGTGAATAGTAACTCGTGAATAGTAACTCTTGAATAGTAGCTCTGACATGAAAAAGTTCAAAATTGATAAAAAGTTCAGAACAATATTCCGGCATAATGATATTGAAGAAGATAATATTATTTAAGAAGAAAATAATATCCCTTACCTCAAAATAACCGTACTTCTGACTGAATTTCGGTATAGTGCTGACAGAAACTCGCACCGTATAGCAACACTCAAAGTATACTCACAAGAATATGCTCGATAATATAGAGAGAGAAAGAGAGAAAACTTTGTATCTGGTGTGATTTTCAATTCTAACTTAGCCCTCTATTTATAGGAAAATGCTAGAACGCCAAAAGAGACTAAATTAATAAAATATTAATTTATTTATATAATTTTCCTTAGCACACCATTTTGACCAAAGAAATCAGCCACAACACATGTTAAAGATGCCCACCAATCTTTGAAAAACGTTTTTCTTCAAAATAATAATTAAAACTTCCAAAAATCAATTATTTCGGAACTCCAGAACTTCAATAATTCACAATAAATAGCCCCTTTGTTAAAAAAAATTCAAAAATCGCGACTTTTCATATGAAATTCCATTATCTACAACTTTGCAGAAGGAAGTTTTTCCAAATTCCAAACAGAAATTATCCGAAATTTACAAAAATACTCTTCCTTCTTATATACTCATATATCCCACATTCATTGTAAAAATATCACCGTTAATATATTATTAAAATAATATATTTTAATGAATTATTTTATCAGAAAAAGATAAAATATTAATTTTGAACAATTGTCACATTAAAAATTTTCTCCATCTATATCCACATAAAATGAATATTTTTTTTATTATAATAATCAATAATTAATTATTTAAAAATAATATTACAGAATTACAGTACTGACAACCAGGCCGTTCCCAAGATAGAGGGGGCTTTCTAATAAGGATTTCTCCTTACTGGCGCGCAATTAGTTGACCAAACCTCTCCTTAGACTTAACTTTCTAGACATTGCCAATAATGTTATCTGATAATATTATTCAAATAATATGAATTATTAATCTGATAATTGAAAATACTGTACAGTGACAATTATTGAAACAATAATAATATAAATATCAACGCAGCAATTATTGAATCAATAAAATAAAATAATGAACAGTAATTACTGTAACAATTATTGAGTAGTGCCTTCTTACGTACGAATCAATAATTCAACAATATTGTGCAATACCATGTTCTACTGTGCAACCACGCATATTACTGTATTTTAACCACCAGGTAACCCAACAGTGTTAACGGTAACAATTTACGCCATTATTTATAAAACTCAATCTTTGTCGTTTTCTTTCATCCAACCGTTTTCCGTTATGAGGCCCACAAATGACTGCGCCGTCGTACGGAGATTCCCGACAAAAAGAATATTCCACGACCAAACGAATATTCTCCGACAATATTGAATATTTTATAACTGCTTGCTTATTTTGTAAACTTTGCATGTTTCACCCATAACTAAAATATTATATCAAATTACCACCTTATTAATCAAGAATAATAATTAGAGGAAATTTGATTTTATTTATAAAAAGTTGGGGTCTTACACTCGAGACATAAGTCAAATGAATCCCCGAAGACTGAGAAGTCATCCATAAATACTTCAATATTTTGTTCCACCATGTCGGAGAATATAGCCATCATACATCTTTGAAACGTGGCTGGAGCATTACACAACCCAAAAGACATTCTTCTGAAAGCAAAAGTGCCATATGGACATGTGAAAGTAGTCTTTTCCTGATCTTCTGGAGCTATCATAATTTGATTGTAACCCAAATAACCATCCAGAAGGCAATAGTATTCATGCCCTGCTAGTCTGTCCAACATCTGATCGATAAATGGGAGCGGGAAATGATCTTTCCTTGTAACCTTGTTTAGCTTACGGTAATCCATGCAAACTCTCTACCCCGTCACTGTTCGTGTTGGGATTAGCTCATTATTCTTATTAGTCATAACGGTCATGCCACCCTTCTTCAAAATACACTGTACTGAACTCACCCATGCGTTGTCTAAGGTTGGAAAGATTATTCCTGCATCTTCCATTTTAGTACCTCTTTCTTGACCACCTCCTTCATTATTGGATTAAGCCTCCTTTGTTGCTCAACTGTCTGCTTGCTACCATCTTCCATTAGGATCTTGTTTATGCAATACGAAGGGCTGATTCCTTTGATATCTGCTATGGTCCATCCAATAGCTGATTTGAACTCTGTAAGTATTTGGAGCAGTTTTTCTTCTTGACAAGATGTTAGTGCAGAAGCAATAATCACAGGTAATTTGGAATCTGAACTTAAAAATACATACTTGAGATGTTCTGGTAGTGGCTTCAACTCCAAGTCGGGAGGTGTCTCAAGAGATGGTTTTAGCTTTATTGAGGTATCTCCAGCTATCGTCAATGGCTCTGCAGGGGGTCTAAATCTCCTGAATTGGGGGTTAGTATCCAGATAGTGAACAAATTCGTCAAATTCTTCATCCTGTACATCTGAATTCTCATCAGTGATATTCCTCAAAGGTTCATAGTCTGTTAAACTCTGTATGTCATCATCTAGAATCCGATTCACCTAATTAATGAAGAAATAATCCTCATCATCCGTTGGGAATTTCATAGCTTTGAATGCATTAAAAATGACCTCTTGATCCTAAACTCGCATCGTGAGTTCCCCTTTTTGTACATCTATCAAAGCTCTGCCCGTGGCCAAGAATGGTCTTCCTAGTATGATCGGAATATTCTTGTCATCTTCGAAATCTAGGATGATAAAATCGGCCAGAAAGATGAACTTATCCACTTTAACCAATACATTTTCAACAATTCCCCGCGGATATGTGACAGACCGGTCGACTAACTGTAATGATATGTTCGTTGGTCTTAGAGCCGGTAATCCCAATCGGTTGAATACAGACAGTGGAATCAAATTTATACTTGCTCCTAAATCACATAAACACTTGTTAAACTCCATCTTCCCAATAGTGCACGGAATTGTGAAGCTACCCGGATCTTTCAGCTTTGGAGGTAACTTACGTTGAAGCACTGCACTGTATTCTTCTGTCAAAGCTACTGTTTCAATCTCATCTAATCTCCTCTTCCTTGACAGTATATCTTTCATGAACTTTGCGTAGCTTGGCATTTGTTCCAATGCTTCGGCAAAAGGTATATTGATTTGTAGCTTTTTGAAGACCTCTAAAAACTTGCTGAACTATTTGTCATCTTTCTGTTTTGCTAACCTTTGCGGATATGGTATTCGAGGGTGCAGTGGTTGTAGTGGACTCTTGACCTTCTCTTCTGAACCTGCTTTATTCGTTTTGTTTTGCTGAACCTCATAATTTTCCAGATTTTTGTCCTCCTCAATTTTTTTTTCTCTGTATCGAGCGGCCGCATGGCCTCCTTAGTGGTATCATGCGTGGGCGCGCGACTTGTAGATACTGTCAAGTCTTTCCAAGATCGTAATGTTATTTCTTGACACTTCTTCGTCCTATCTCTTCTAGGATTTGCCTCTGTGTTACTTGGCAAAGCACCTTGGGGCCTATTAGTAAGCATGGTCGCCATTTGCCCCATTTGCGTCTCTAAATTCTTGATAGCCACTGCTTGGCTTTTGATCATGACATCGGTGTTTGCCATGTATTTCAACATCATCTCCTCCACTTCTGATTTCTTCTCTGGATGTGATGCAACTGAAGTGTGGTGTTGTTGCTGTTGAGTAAATCCCGGTGGAAATGGTGGTTTTGGTATAAACTGTGGCTGTGCTGACTGTTGTTGAAACTGTTGATTTGGCTGGAACTGATTTTGTTGGTGTCCTTGGTTGTTAGACCACCTGAAGTTTGGATGATTGCGGTTGTTGGGGTGGTATGTGTTCTGGAATTGGCCTTGGTCCTTTCTGTAGGAGTTTACATACTGAACTGCTTCTGAGCTGATAGCACATTGGTCTGTGGAGTGTGACCCTGCACAAATCTCACAAACAAAAGCAACCATCTTCACTTTACTCTCTGCCAATGTCTCTATTTTCTTAGCCATGACTGCCATTTGTACCGATAGCTATGTAATCGTATCCACCTCCAACATACCTGCAACTTTGGGTTGAGACATTCGAGTTGTAGGATTATGATAGTCATTCGCGGCCATCGTCTCGATAAGTGTATAGGCCTCATAATAGCTTTTTGTTCATAATGCCCCTCCTGCGGCTGCATCTATAATCGGTCTATACTGCCATCCCAAGCCACTGTAAAATGAATTAATTACCAGCCAGTCTGGTAAACCATGATGTGAACACTTCCTAAGAATCTCCTTATACCTTTCTCATGCTTCATATAAGGATTCACCCTGTTGTTGCTCAAACTGAGATATGGCTGTCCTCATCTTTGCAGTCTTAGCCATTGGGAAAAACTTGGCTAAAAATTTCTGTGCTAAATCCTCCCATGTAGTAATCGATCCAGCCGGCAAAGAATGTAACCAACTCCTTGCTTTATCCCTCAATGAAAATGGGAATAACCGTAGTCTGATGGCATTTTCCGTCACACCATTATATCTGAATGTGTCACAAATCTCGATGAAGCTTAATAGGTGCTCATTCGGATCATCTATAGCAGCACCCCCAAACTGTACTGAATTCTGCACCATCTGAATAGTGCCCGTTTTTATTTTGAAGGTGTTTGCTGCTATCGCCGGTTTGACTATGCTAGACTGTAATTCATTTATGTTCGGCATGGAATTTTCCCTTAGAGCCGAATGCTCTTCTCTTGGATCAATCCTTTGTTCTTCTGCCATATTGACTGTAATGCTTTCTAACTGCTCTTGCAGATTTATCTGCACACTTGCTTTCCAACCTTTTTCGTTTATATTAGCTTGTACTGGTGTTAACTCTGAGTTGGAGGATCGCGTGTGCATAAAATTCTACAAGCACCTATACTCAAAACAAAATAAATATAGAAATGAGAAATGATAGAATTGTCTAAGTCATACAATACAACTTTAAACTAATGATAATTATCTAAATTAACGCCTTTCCCCGGCAACGGCGCCAAAAACTTGTTGCCTCTTTTATATTTCTTATAAAAAAGCTCTAACTCATGCAAGTATACACGGGTTAACAAGTAATACAGAGTAAGTAAAGTATTGATCCCACAGAGAAAGTTGTTAACTTTAGACTACTATGCATTAATTAACTCACTATATTTATATGCTAAGACTATAAACTTAATTGTTGATTTGAATCATTTATAATTACCAACTAAAAATAAGAATATAAACGAATTAAATATGATGTGGAAACAATGGAATCCTAACTTCATTCAATATTTAATTCAATTGCCACATGTCATGCAAAAAGTGTTCACATATCACAGGATAATAGCCAAGGGAATAAAAACGAATTATAACCATTTTCTAACGCACTATAACCAACTCACATATCATCTACATATGTTAGAATCTATGTGATCATCAATACCATCACAATTACCATATTCCTATGCGTAATTGCAATCCTATTGACTTTAAACACAACCCATATTCTAGCTCATACAGAAAAACAGTATATTCCTATCTGTTTCACAAAATATGCAATCCCCATATTCGCATGCTATCATGATTTCATCCATATTCATATGTTCATTTCCAATTCCATACAAATACTAACATGAAGATTATCAGTCATTCATACATACAATCCAACCATGATAGATAATCCATATGATATGCAAAACCAATCTAACATTTAGATGTGCAACCAAACGACATATTAAAATCCGTTAGGATCCCATAATGGAATTTAGTTCATGGCGGAACCAAAAACCATTATGGGATCAAGACTAAACATGATCCGTAATCAAGCAAATGAGATTTAGAGAGAAAGAACAATCAAACCCAAACGCTGAATAGTAATCAATGATTAACTATGAAAACCCCAAAGAATTCCATTAACAATAATCAAAATCCACAATGGTGAAGAACTCCAAGAAGAAGAAAACAAGACGTTATGGCCTTGTTCTCCATTGGACTCTCCCCCAAGGTGTAAAACCTAATTGCTACTATAAAAGTTACATAATAAAAGTTAAGTCTCCCTCTGACATACGTCAGAATCGCTTTATATCAATTACACATCATCACATTGCTTAATTAAAAATAAAACAAATTACATCATTAGCATCGCACGCGGCTGCACGTGGCTCTAGTGTATCTGTCTCGCGGCCGCGAGACTTGCAGTAAGCTAAGTTCCCCAAGACGTCTTATCGCGCGGTTGCGCGCTTCTGCCTCGCGGGCGCGCGGTCATGCCTCGAGGGCGCGTGACTTGTAGAAGGTTCTCTATGTAAAGCCCTGCTTCTGCCTCGAGGACGCGCGAGTCTTCTCTTGTTATGCCGCGCGGCCGCGTGGCTTGTGTTCTACAGTTCCTGTGTCTAGTTTTTGGTCTGCTGCTGCTGCTACTTGTTCATTCTTGCTTAATCCCCCTTTCTTGCTTGATTTCCATGCCTTATTGTACCCCCATGCCATGCACATCCTCGCCTTGCGACTAGGCTTCATGCATCTGCTCATCGATACCTCAATTCCCACCAAAATGACGTCGATTCCTGCACTTATTCACCAAAAGGAGTTTAAATACATGCAATGTAAAATAACATGAAATGCAACTAAAACACAATGAAATGTGCTCAAGGTGGGCACAATTCGTATGGATTGGTATACAATAAGTGAGTAAAAATATCACTTATCATGCATCAGAAGGAAAAAATAGATGAACCAGGAAAACATGTAGACACCTAAATCCAGACAGTTCAACCTGTCTGTTTTAGAAGGCAGATCACATGAATATTCTAATGCAAAATTTGATATTCCAGAAAGTTAGAAAGTGAATCAGATGAACAAATGACCAATAGTAGTCTTCCAAGAACAACCAAAATAGTGAAAAATTATCCTCTTAACCTGAGATTTAAAGACATCAACATTGGGATGACCAAAAGGAGTGCTAGTAGAGATTTTTGATTCTAAAAATACAAAAGTCAAATCTACACTAAGGAGCACAGCTATCAAGATTTTTACTGATAACAAAATGTTAATATGTAGGTAACAAATAACAAAGGTATGATTATATTGTTTACTTGCTATATGTGATTTTGTTATAACCTTGCTCCAATGTCATTCTTTGTGTTTAATGTTTTTCAATTTGAAAAATGGGGTGAGATAACTAATTATATAAATTACTTTTTGTCGATGACAAAGGGGGAGAGATACTTGTGCTTAATGATTAATATGATTAATATGTGCTTTCTTTTTGATAATGACAAAGGGGGAGATATATATGGTACTGAGATACTATATTGTGCGTAAATATGCAAATGATGGTAATTTAGAATTTGTTTCCTTACTATGCATAAATTAAGGGGGAGCCATGTACTTAGGGGGAGCATATTAATTAAATGGCATTATGTATTGTCATCATCAAAAAGGAGGAGAATGCTGGTTATATATTTTATGATTTTAATGATGAAAATATTATTGGGTTTATGAATTTGATTTAAATTGTTTGGGCTGATTTAAATTTATTATATGTTGTTTTCTTGTTGGCCTAAGATTGGAATTATGGTCCATTAGTATATTCTTTATATATTTAAGTTTGCATGTTGCTGAAAAGATCTTTAATATAATTTAGTAATGATATGCAACTCAATTTGAAAAGGAAACTAAATAAGGTAACTGATATTCAGTGATTGGTTAGTAACAAACTTTATCAAATATCTCCTTTTTCCTTTATTTAAGGTATTTCGGTTTGACTTGAAAACATATCCGTGATTTACCAAATCTGTTGGACTCTTTAATTGCTAATATCATGGGGTATACCAACTCTTATATGAGTTTCCAATTCTGTCTTATGTTCATATCCGTTGGTCAATATTAGTAGCTAATATTATGGGATTTAAATCATCTGATTTCTTACTATAGGATTTAAATCATCTAGTTTCTTGCTAACAATTATTTTTATAGCCGTTGGGTCTCTCTTTATATATAGTCTTATCTCACGGCTAAGCAGGATAAGAGAAAAGAAGTTAATTCACGTTGGTATACAGAGAAGAATCCTATTGAGAGCTTTCATTATTTAATTCCATCTATTCATTGTACTGTCTATAATTCTTTGTGGCTGGAAAATAAAAAGTCTATTGTAATTTCTTCTATCATATTCAAAGTTCATGTCTTATTTGGCTTGGTCTATCTGGCAGTAGATAGGATCTGTTCAAAGAGAGTTTTTCAAGGTTGCAGAGGTGCAAAGGTCACAGTGGTGAGAAAGGTTGCAGAGGTGCAAAGGGGACAGAGGTGTCCATCAGTGGAAAGCTTCTTTGTAACAAGGAGTTCTTTTTATTGTATTTAATTGAATATTAAGTTTAATAAAAAGAGTCTCCAATCCTAGTTGGGATTGGACGTGGATTAGGCCACTAGAGTAGAGGATAGGGGATGAACCACGTAAAAAATCTTGATGTGATTTTTATTTCTGTTTATCTCTTTAACTGCCATTCACGTTCTGCATATTTTTATTCATCACGCCTATCTAGACACTAAAGCAGACAGGTCTAGCTGTCTGATAATCATAAACAAAGAATAGACACTAAAGTAGACAGGTGTAGCTGTCTGAATTAAACCTGTAGCAGAAAATTTCAAAAAGTTTTCAGCATTTCTCACTTTTAGATTAAACACCTATTCACCCCCCTCTAGGTGTGCACATACACAAAATTTCAAGTTCCAATCGCTGGTTGAGGTTGAAGGAATGTATGTTAGTAGTTCTTGAGCAGATGGAGGCTTCTGGTATTGAACTTGAACATCATCAGTAGTAGATTGAACATACTCTACGATAATCTCCTTGGTCATGTTTCTTCTTCCTTGAGAGTCCACTCTACGATCGAAAGGAATATAATGATTTCTAGCATGACGATAGATTTTGAAGTGGGGCTGGTTTGTGATCATCTTTGTAGCAAAGCTCTTTACCCTTAGGAAGTTTTGTGCTACCAACTCTATGCTTAGAAAGTGAGAGTAGCACTAGCTAAAGTAGCTTCCATCCTTCTTAGTATGGGCCTTTAGCCATGGCATCCATTGGAAGAACCATCTCATTAGCAAGTCGTCAGGATTATAGAGAATGGTTGAGCAGTCTAGCTCCATGTTTTTCCAATTTTTAGCTATGTCAAAGGTAGTCATTCTTACTACCTTGAGCTGCTCATCTCCATAGTTCACCCATCTTTCTGGTGGAGCTTTTGGTGGTTCATTTGAGACCTCTACCACTATTCTCCTGGTGAATTTTGTAACAACCCGATATTTTCTATATAAATAAAACTGAAATTATGCGTATAATTTTTTTTTTATTATTATTATTATAAGGATGAGGATTTGTACAAGATAAAATGTATATGTAGTTATGTGGTAAATAAAAATATATTTATTACATGAATGTTTACAAATAATTTTATTTTAGAATTATTGATTATTATAAAGTATATTCTTATAATAATTAATTTTAAGGTAGAAATATTTTTATTAATTATTTTCCATGAAATTATATGTTTATATTATTTAAATAATATATGAAATGATTTTAGAATATTTATAATGATTATTTCATTATATGAATTTGTTCCGGATGTTAAAATAAATATTTTAACTTAATTAAGAATGTTATTTATGTAAGATAAATCAGACATGGAATCCAAACCCTAATTTCGGGTTTTGATTAAGGAATGAGAATAATAATATTATATTGATATTTTTCAGTGTTATAGATATGTATGGTTATGTGTGTAATGTTAATGTGTGAAACAGTTTTATTATATTATGACCAAACCCTAATAATATTTTATAAACCTTATTTCTGGTTATGGAATGAGGAATGGTGATAAAAATATAATATTAATTATATTTTGATTTTTCAGTGCTATAAATATATGCCGTATGTACGTGTTGATGATGATTGGTCAATTATGGTGTTTAATTTCAAAACCCTAACGTTAATTGGTTAAACCCTAGTTTTCTGTGGAAAACCCTAACTTAAAAATAAATTGTGAGTTTAAGATTGTTATATGACGATGTTGTATGATATAAGTTATGTGTTATTTAATATTTTGCTAATTATAGAAAACCCTAACTTTAAATGTAAACCCTAATTATATTTGATTTTCTAATAATTAAAAACCCTAATCTGGAAACCTAAACCGGAGGTTTGATCAGTCAGAATTAATGTTATTATGATTAATAACGCGTGTGATAAACTGTAATTACTAATTAAGGAAAACCTAGTTAGTAAATTAAAACTCTAAAATCTAGAACCCTAATTTACCCTAATTATATTATGGAAACCCTAATTTTTGGTATGATAAACCCTAATTAATTTATTAGCAAAAGTTAATGGTGATTAAGGGTAATAAACCGTAATTTTCATGTATAAGATAATTACAAACTTACTTTAATTGACAAATTTATTTTTCAAAATTTTAGAAACTAAAAGTTATTTATTTTTATTTATTTTATTTTTGTGCAAACCCTAAATTGGAGCAATTCATGTTATGGACCCTTGTCCCTAAATCCTAGATTGCTCAAAACTTAAACCCTAACAAACCCTAAACTCTAAGGCAAATTCTAGAAATATAAGGAATTGTCCAAAATACCCTTTTAAGCATTAAAGAGGCTAGAATAGGTTTTGACATTTAGGGGAAGTTGGTGACCAAACCCAACAACCCCATGTGATGAATTTGACAGCAACAAGCTTTCTTGATCAGCAATTCATGCATCTATCACCTTTATATATAGATTAGAGAGAGAAAAATGAACATTTGTTAGCCATTTTTTTGCAAGCACTCAACCATTTTCTCTCCACTCTCTAACCCACTAAATTTTTAGACTATCCAGCCCCAAACACAGCCCCACGTTCACCATAAACAAATCACAAACAAATTGGAGAGCTAAGATCAAAAATCAAAGCATAATAGGTATAAAACCCTCATTTTAGAAATCCTTTGATTTTATGTTATTTGTTTCAATTGATTGTTTAAAGATGTGTTATAAGGTGTTAATTGATGTTCTGGGTTGTTAAATCTATGACCCATAACATCAAAGTGCTCAAAATCAAAGTTTTTCCAACTTTTGAAAAACCGAACTCTGTTATTTTTAGGAAAATGTCAGGGCTTATAACTCTTTACATGATCATGATTTTTGTTGTTTAAAAGTTTTTATATGTAGTCTGTAATGTTCTCTTTAATATGCAAAAAGAATCAAGGCTAGATCATTTGTAGATCGGAAGATATTAATGGTCAAAACCCGTTGACCAAATCTGCCAAAGTACCGAACCCAGAAAAATTAAGAACAATTTCCGTGTCCAACTTTGACCGGCCAGATCTTGCTGATGTTTTGATTTTTTTGTGTTATGATAATTTGTTATGGTATACCTACATGTTATCTACAAACTTGAGTTGATAGATCATATAAACATTATACGAACATTAAGTTATAAGGACTCAAAGTAGGTACCTCAAATCTGTTAAATTCTGACAAGACGAAGAACAGCGTTGTCAAGTTTTTGGAGAGCTTAAATCTCTCACATCCGATGTTGTTTAGCCACGAAACTTGTTATGTAATTGTAGTATGACATGAGTACTACAACATGAAATCAATTTCAAGTCCAGAAACATCATGATCCGATCGGAAATCATGGTCAAAGTAGCCTACTCGGCTACTGACTTTGAGTTCTGGAAATCCTCAAGAACACCTATAGCGACAGAAAGTGTCGCTATAGCCCTTTAGCGACGATTTTATTTATAAATTCCGGAAATTAATAAAAAATTGATAAAAATGGTTTTTAATTATTAAAAATACATAATAAATTATGAAAAAATATTTTAAAGTCTGAAAAATAGTTTTTAACTATTTTGGGTATATTTTGAAAATATTTAATATTTTTGGAATATAAATGGTATTTATTTATTTAATTACAGTATTAGATAAATTATTTAAAAATGGTTTTAATTTATTAAAAATCAAGAAAAATTATACTATTGTGTTAGAAAATAATTTTGAGTTATTTTTGATAACTTTTAATATTATGTGATAATTTTCATTAATAAATTAATATTAATGATAATTAAGTTATTTATTAAATGAATTTAATAAATGAATTAAAAATGATTTTATTAAATTAAAAATCATTTTAAATAATAATAAGGTATTTAAGAATATTTTAAGTTATAAAATATAACTTTTAATATTTAATGGTTAATTTTATTAATTAATGATTAATAATGATATTAAAGTTATTTAATAATTATATTAAATAAATTAGTTTAAAAATGATTTGTATGTTATAATAATCATTTTAAATGAAAATAAAGTGTTTAAAGATATTTTAAGTTATAAACTATAACTTTTAATATTTAAAGGATAATTTCATTAATAATTTAATATTAATGATATATTAATGATATTAAATTTATTTAATAATTATATTAAATAAATAGTTTAAAAATGGTTTTATTTATTTAAAAATCATTTAAAAAGGGATATAAATGAATTAAAAATATTTTAAGTTATAATTAATGACTTTTAATATTTAGATAATAATTCATTAATGTTTATATATTAATGGTAATTATTTAATAATGATTTTAGATATTTTAAAAATCATTGACGGGTAATATAAGTACTTTAAAAATATTTTGAGTTATTATAAATGACTTTAATATTTTGGCAATGGTTTCATTAATAGTTTAATATTAATTAAATATTAATGATAATAGAATTGATTGATATTTAAATCATTTAATAATGATTCTGATATTTCAAAAATTATGGTAAATGGTAATAATTATTTTATAATTATTACATGGTCATGAAAAATGATATGACTATTATTTAATTAGTCTAAATTGATATTGGTCAACTGTTTAGAGTCTTAGACTCGATAATTACCCGATTAAGATATCAGTAGACCGATATATTTCAGAAATTGATCTGGACTTAGATAATGTGATTCAATGGTTATTAAGGTTGTGTGATAATGTGATTAGGAATGTGTTGATGTTAGATGCCATGATTGTAGAACATGTGTGATAAGATGATTAGGTTATGTGCTGACTGCGAAATGCAGTACTATTTGTTATATTATATTGTTCTAATCGAACGAATGATTTGATTAATGATAGGTTGTGATAGAAAAGAGTAGAACTAAGTTGAGAATTGTAAGCTGCGCATCAGGCAAGTATCCTAACTTTCACTACTACAAAACAGTAAATAGACAATGCGGAAAAAACGTTGTGGTTTCTGTCAGAAAAACGTAGTGGTTAAGGGTGTTGTCTATTTGACACTCTTACACAACGTTTTTAAAACGTTGTAGTTAAGCACAATACACAACGTTTTTTAGAAAAAAACGTTGTAGATTTGTCTTCCCAAAATTAGCAGATGCTTAAAAACGTTGTAGAATGTATGATTCCACAACGTTTTTTGGATAAAAACGTTGTTGTTTAGTATATCAGACAACGTTTTTAACCAATTTATACAACATTTTAAAAATGTTGTAGATAAAGAAAAAAAAAAAAAAATTATAATTCACCTATATTACCAATGCACCTGCAATATGCTAATGTCATGATATATAGCTAAAAAGTCTAAATTATCATTTAAATTTAAAACTAAAATGTATCAACCATTTAAAATACATCCCAATAATATCATTCATTTACAGTTTCAAATATCTCAAGCATTGATTATGAAACAACATGAATTAAAAAATACAAGTGAAACTAAATTTTGAGTTGGGTGAAGATCTTGGATCCTTCTGACCGACGATAAACTTCCTGCTAAAGTTATTTGGATTCTCACACCATCCTCGCAGAACAATGTAGCCCTCTGTATGCCATTAGAAAACTATAAACGTTACAAGCTACATAAACTCTTCAAAGAAAGCTAATTATAACATTTGAACATGCCAATATCTGCATGTTGCACTTACAAGCTACATAAACTCTTTAAAGAAAGCTAATTATAACATTTGAATATGCCATTTGAACTATAAATGTTGCACTTACAAGTTGTAAACTTGATAGAATTGCTGATGAGGTTAGCAAATATCTGCACAACTCTGCCAGAAAGATCTAAAACAGTCTCAACATTTGGGTTAATGCACTGGACAGAGAACATATCAACAAGTCCTTGGAGTTCTTGCCCCAAGTCAAACTCAGCTTCTTCTAGTACCAGCTTTCCAGATTCAACCTGTATTTAATTTTATGTGATGATTTTATAAATTGATAACAATATTAATAATTCATAAATGAAACACTTATTTGTTAATATTTGGCACCTTACTGAGATCAAGCCCCGAGTGTATCATTATGTAGTTCATATGCATCAATGTACATTTATGCACTCGCTAGAATGGACTGACATATGCATATATTCGAGAAAGGTTAAGTAAACATTCTTAGTAAAACTCGATTTACTGCCACATATCTGTAAGATGAGACATAATACAGACTCAAAGAATAATAACAAAGAACAATACCTGAAAGCATAGCTGATATAAAAACATCAAAGGGTCAACAAACCTGCACTTTGTAAAAAAGTTTCACTATAAGCATTCAAAATTGAACCTTCAATTTTCCTAAAAATATAATAGATACACTCCAGGTCCATGTAGATGACAAAATCAAGTATTTTCAAGTAAATTCCCCCCAAATATGAACCCGCTGTATATAATTCCCCCCAAATATGAACATGCATTTCATGTGTGACCACTTCATTACTGACCACTTCATTAATAATGGACTGCAAGCAACCACCTGTGTCAAGATATCTTGTGCATGAGGCTAGAACTATTTCTGCTGCTCCCTTCCAATGTATATAAACTTGAGAATCTGTCAGCTATATTAAAAAATAATGTGAAAATTTTAGATTGGGCTGAAACATCAGAATTCAGAAACAAATTACAATAATAATAACAGTCTATAAAGGAACATCAGTAGTTTTGCAGGTCATTTGCAAGAGATGTTCAAATAATATAATTCAGATAATATGGCCTTAGAATTCACATATATAACATTCCCTACACTAGAGAATGACTCAAATACCCGCCGTAATGCAATACCACCTCACTTTTTCAAGGAATTGAAAGGAGATACATGCAAGAGTGTGCATTCTGATCTGACAAGGTCAAACTTCATTCCAGATTGCAGCACAAAGTGATAATAATTGTCCGCATCAACAGCGAAAATTAATTGAAAAGACATATATCTTATTTCTTTTTTGGTTACGTAGAATTTGAACAAGAAATAGATATAGATTATGAAAGACAGATTCCAATTGCTTCACATGTGACAACTAGGATGAAAATTAATTGAAAAGACAATTATTTTAATAATGCTATTTGCTGACCAAGGATTTTGAAAATAAAATAAATGGATACTAGGATGTTAAATAAATCAAATATGTGAATGGAGTAGAAGTATTTTGTAAAATCATAAAAGGAAAAGTAAGATAAAAAGGTAGAAATTCTGAGTATTTGCACTCCAAATTATACAAGTAATCAAAATTGTAGCTTAGTAGGGGGGTTATGCCAAGCAATGATTACAGTGATAATTAATGGAACCAGTGTTACCTAAAACCTGGATCCCTTCATGATTCATGATTCATGATTCATGCATTTTCAAGTTTGGGTTGTTTAGAAACATGATAATCATAGCAAAAAGAACCATCGAGTAGTTTTAATATATCACCAGGCACATCCGTGAACTGAATACGAATTGCTGCAAGCTACTAGTAATGTTATCTACTAGAACATTATAACATTATCAAACCTCAATCATTCAGCCATCATTCAGCCAGTAAAAAAAACCATATTCCAAAACACTGAACAATTTTAGACCATCATTATAATAAAATTAGTATTAGACTCTAGGTGTCGCAGAAGCACAAACTTTTCCAAAGACACAAGGAAAAGAATAAATTTGATCATTCATTCATGCATCTGAAGCACTTGCATAAATAAATAACGTATGGTAGAGGAAACAAAATCAGGCAATCATATAGTTCTAAGAAAACAAAGTAAAAAGAATTACTGTAAAGTGGCA
The DNA here is from genome assembly GCA_020205505.1 of Panax japonicus. Taxonomy (NCBI): domain Eukaryota; kingdom Viridiplantae; phylum Streptophyta; class Magnoliopsida; order Apiales; family Araliaceae; genus Panax; species Panax japonicus. The sequence continues at coordinate 20,375,263 of CM035097.1, forward strand.
ACGGTTCATAGACATTTTCAACTTTAAGTGAAGGGGTTTGAAACCTCATAATACATAAAATAACAGGTAAAAGAAAAGGAAAAAGTAAACATAGCAAAAGAAAGAAAGGGATGAAAAAAAAGAAATATGAAAATAAAAGAAGTCATCAAGATAAAAGTAAATATTTGCTAGAAACTCCAACCTTGTGTATTTCTTTTAGTCTACCAAACAAACATCAGCTCATGTCTGACACATTGTGAAACAATACCAATCAAACTAATTATAAAGTACCTATGGAGCATGGACTTTTACAATATTAAATGGTGGGGTATGAAACCATCAACAATCATAAATAGAAAGAAAAGAACAGAAATACATAAACAAAGAAAAGAAACGAAGGAAGAAGAAAGTTTGAAAATAAAAGAAGTCAACAAGAAAGGATATAACATTTCTATAAACTCCCAACTGTGTTACAATGTCTTTTAGTCTATCAAACATCATAGCTCACATGTACATAATGGTGAAACAATACCACCCACAAAATCAAACACAGAAAATATGTTTTGATATGCTGCATTAACACATTGATCGTATGCTAAAATTTCCAGAAGATTACTTGAAGCATTCCCCTTGAGCATATATATAGGCAACTAAATGTAAAAGTTAGTCAATGACATAACCCAGATCAGATAGTCTAGAGTCAAAACTAATGTCAATTATTCATTTACCTTTTTAGCATTCAACTCGATTCAACTCGAATTAAATAATTTGATTACTCCTTATACACCAAGTCATCATTTACCTCCATTTCCTCAACCTTACAGTTAAGTCGATCAAAACTTCATGATGGCACACCTTACAGATAGTATCAAAGCCAACATTAGCTTCAACAAACTAGTTTTTGAGATCTCCATTCAATGTAACAGGAACACCAACCCCCTGCAGATTTCAAACCTATATATAAACATTCTTACACAAATTATGTCTAGCACATAGCCATATTTTTAGAACTTATAACACAATGATGATTGTCTTAATAGACTGCCCCAAAACCATTTTAGCAATGGCTCATACAGTGTACATCTATATACAAAACCTAAAAAAAGATTTGTAACTTTATCAACATAATCTCACTTGTTTCTTATTAAACTTCTTCATTTTATCTTAAAGAAACAAACTTAATCAGCAAATTTCTGAACCTCCCACTCTATGGAAGGAAACAATATAAAAAATAATAAAAAAAGAAATTTTTTTTTGAGCTGTATGCTTTAACATGGTCACACAGTTCGATTAGAGCAATATGACTGCTTCAAATTTTGTTAATAAAGTACTTTTCCTAATCTTCTCAAGTATATTTACGGGTCAAAATCTAGTAGAAAAAACATAAGATTCAAACAATTTCATTTAAGTGAATCGTAGTGTGCATATCTATTGAAATTTTTTCAAACAAAACAAAATTAACCTGAAAAACTAGTTCACAAATTCGTATAGTAAATAACATGAAGGATGGTTTCAAAGTTAGAGGTTTGAAAATCTATTACAAATAAAAAATAAATAACACAAAAAGTCTAGTACCGATCTTCTTCCGGCGACGACTCTGCCACGCCGTCGACAGCGGTTGCATCCACCGCTTTCTTCGCGGCTTCGAACAGCTCAATGAGACAGTGCCGCCGTCGACTAGGCCAGTTCTATATAAACAAGATCTGAGATGAAGTTGATGGACCTGGAGGGCTTGAGAGGGCTAGGGCTTCGATTGAGAGGTATGATAAGGTATGAAATCACACTAGGACTTTGACTGAGAGGTATGATAAGTTTTTGCAGTTCGATTGAGAGAAGGAATAAGGTCTGAGTATAGGAAGCAAGTGATCGAAACCCTCGTTTAAGTCTAACCCATCGTTTTAATTTCAAATTTTTGCTTCCGTCTTTTTATTTTTGTGCTCCGTGTTTTTTTAATAGACAACGTTTTAAAAAAAACGTTATCTATTTAAAATTAAAAAATTATCTTTATAAATAGATAACGTTTTTTTATACGTATCTACAACGTTTTGTTAAAAAACGTTGTAAAAAAAATATTACAACGTTTTTATAAAAAATGTTGTGGTTTAAGTGTTGTCTTTTTATGGTTTTGTACTGGTGTTTGCATTTTTTTTATGCAATGGACAGAAGTGAGAAATTTCAGAATTATTATTATTAATGTACAGATGGTTAAACCTATATTATATACACCCTTTGATTATCAACATGTTAGTATATGATAATTCGGATATATATTCTGTTCGTTAATTTCTAGAAATGATTATATAAGTGTCCCCACTTGGATAATCATTGTATTTAATCACATGTTGATAAACCTTTGTTATACATATATGTTGAATTATAGATTATTGTTGGATAAAATAAAACCTTTTGTCTGGAACCATGACAAATATGATCCCGTTCACGGGAAAACTTTTATGCGCCCAAGGCGGATCAAGTAAATGATAACATCGTTCTTGTAATGTAGTATTGATCAATACAGGGCACAACGGGCTGATCACCCCCGTGTCCATAAGTTATGAAGGTTTGCAGATGAAGTTCTGCTAAACCTTTTCGAAAATAAAAATAATGTTCATAAAATGTCAATTAAACCTTATTTATAGCCAGTATGTAGTTTTAAAAATTTGAAAGAGAGTTGTTATGTTATTAATATCAGTTCTGAATACTTCACAATTATTGACTTGTTATAGATGAATATTATAAAGAAAACATTTAAATTCTTTCACCTTATATATAATACTTGCTGGGCACTCAAATGATCATCCTTGCTTAATTTAAATGTTTTCAGATAAGTGTGAACAATCAGAAGGATCGGTCAAGAACAAGTTAAAAGAAAAGCAAACAGATTAAGTTTACGGTGTCTTATAGTAAAGGTTGTGTACTTGGGATTAAACTCTGATGAAGGTAAGATAAGTTTATAATTTATATAGTGTTATTATTATTAGTAATATTTCCGCTCATAGAAATGGTATCGTGAAGTACCGAGTTCGAGTTTCAAGTATCCGGATTCGGGGACTTTACAAATTTTGTTGGAGAGAGGACATGATAGAATTCTGGTTCCTCTGATTCTTGATTTTTAGAATTTGAATCATTCTCCATTTCTTCCCTCTTAGAGCCTGAACTATCTTGATCATTTCCAACAGTGAATCCTTCTTGCTGTATTTCATTTTTAGAACTTTCTTCAGCAATATATTTTTCTGATTCATCTTCTTCACCACTGGTTTCATCTTCAGTACTTACAGCCTCATCATCACTTACTTTAATGATAGCATTGGAGTGATCATTTCTCCTTCTAGAGGTAAATTTGGCTTGTAGTCTGTAGCTCTTCCTTCTTCTTGGAGGTTCAATTTTGGGAGAGTCAGACTCCTCTTCCTCTTGAGACTCGAAAGCCTTTGGTTCATCAGAAGAACTTCCTTCAAGTTCATCAAGGGCAGGGGCATGTTTTTCTTCTCTTGAAATAGCATTGTCTGACCCATTATCTGGGCTTGTTGGGGCAGTTGCATTTGGTGATGGAGTTGGGTCATCTTGAATATCTTCTTCATCAGCAAAGTGACTGCTCTGATTAGCCACAGGGCTTGAGCATTCCTCTTCATCAGCAGATGCTGAATTTTCATTCATTAATCCAACTTCACCTTCACTGCTGGATTTGGTCTGTGGGGACTCAACCTTGAGATTGTCAGTTGCCTTTTCTTCTTCTAATTCTACATCCTTCTCTTCATCAGATGTACTATCTTAGGAAACTGAGACTGGTTTGATTGTCACCTTGACTTTCTTGTTGGATGGCCCTTGAAGTAACCTGTTACTTCTCCTCTTTGTTGTTTCAACAGTTAGGGCTCTTTCTTCTTCAACCTTGTCTTTGATGGAGAGACTCCTTGGTGGGGCCTTGGTTTTCTTCACACCTCTGGATTTTTTCTTGGCTAGTGTGGTTGCTATTGGTACAGAATCATCAGATTCAGAGCTTTCTGCCTCTTCTACCTTCCTCTTCTTTGCAGAGGCCCTGCTGCTGCTCCCAGTTATCAGCCTTCGGTTCTCCTTGGGGGTTTTCTTCCAATTTACAAATAATTGTGGAGACATCACTTTGTGAACATTCAGAGGCTCTCCTTCATCATCCTTGATCTTGCCTCCTATCATCTTCTTTATTACAATGCTCAGTAGTCTTCCATGAAATACCTTTATCAGAGATTTTTCTGTAGACTTCTTTAGCCCAGCCTTTTTTGCCCACTTGGAGATTTGGTCAAACAGGATAACTCCAAAGTTAATCTGTTTCTTCAGAACTATTGCTGACATAATCTTCAATTGCTGATCAAGCACAGTATCATATGCAGTATCCTAGCACAGTATACATTTTCCAACTATTTTAGCAAGGAGCTCGTATTCCTCTGGAAACTCATTCTTCTTCATGTCCTTTAGACTAGGGTTTCTTTAGTACCCCATGATCTCCTTTGCTTGTTCCGTATTGATATCATCAAGGCTCTTCAGTCCTTGGTCAGGAAAACCTAAGCATTGATTGAGTACAGAAGATTTCAGCTTTAGAGATTGACCTTTGACCTTGGTAGAAAGGGTTCCGGACTTTATGGAAGCATTTGAGTAGAACTCTTTAACCAGGTCAACATATACTCGAGTGCTAGCGTCAAGGCATTCTTAGAATCCAGCTTTCTTCATAAGTTTGAGAATATCTCTGAACTTCTTTTCAGATTTCTCAAATGACTTGGTTCTGAGCTGAATGCCAGTTATTACTCGCCAGTTTTCCATTTGAGTAGTTCGAAGAATGTGGGTATTTGATTCAGAGAGGTTTATGAGAGATGGCTGATAGTGATTTGGTAAGGCTCTAGAGTGTGAACCTATTTTGACTCTTGAGAGGATTTTAGGGTTTGAAAATGGGAGGGAGAAAGGTTCAATAGCTTCTGAAAACTATTTACAGATTTGAATTTGTCTTTATGGCAGTTCCTTCTAACTTTACATAACCAGTGATGTGTCAACCGACCATTGGTTGCACGATGCCCAGTAATGAGCTGTAACTCCCCATATCTTTTCAGTTAGATATTTCCTTTTAGAAGAGTAGACGTTTAATCGACGTGGCTTTGACCGTTGACCTTTTGATTCGTAGAGTAGCATGGTAAGGCAGCTATGGACTCTATGTTTTCCTTTGTTGACACAATGATCAACTTTTGAGAGATGCTGTAGTGGGTGGTTTTGACATCAGTCCTTATCTTGACATTGCTCATCTTGACCACTTATGTACTTTATGAAGGTTTGAGGGCTCCATTTCTGAGATGAATCTGCAAGACTTCTTTCGAGATGATGATTGAACTTATCTCCCCATACTCTGAATTGTTGAGCAATTGTTCAGTTCTTCATAGCTCCTCATGAGCTGGATTTTCCTCTTGTAGAACTGCGATCGTCGAGTCTGATTCTACGATCGCTGAGGTTGCACTACGATCGTGGAGTTCTCTTCAACTTCGAATCTACGATCGTTGACTATCTTGATCCTTGAGATGAACTTGATCAAACATTCCTTCTAGGTCAAGGTAGCTCAGGAAGGGCCAACCTCTTAGAGTGAACTAAGGGTCAGGTTTGTCCCTGATGCACTTTCCAGATGAAGTACTTTAGAAGTGATTTGCATTGATATCTCATTTGGCCTTTTCTGGTAGGGAGGTCCTCTACCAACTTTGGACAATTGCATTTGCTGTAATCGTGGTGTCCTTTTGCTTCCATACTGCGATCAGATGTTTGATCGCAGGCACTCCATAATTTTAAGTTGGGTGGCTGAAAGGTTATCAGTAGTACGTTTTGAGACGTTCCTACTGACTATGGACCTTCATTTGGTTCATCAACCACAAGGTTTTGGGACTCTGTAGCTGGTAAACTGCTTCATAGTATATCTCAGTATGTTGTTCTTTATCAGATCACTGCTCCCCATGGTTGATGCTATCTTCTCAGATAGATGAAATTCCCTTTTCTTCATGTGTGTTAGGAGACATCCTTACTTGTCTCCTTCTGATTAGAATCACCATTATTACTTAAATCTCCTTGTATCGTAGACATGGATATTTTTAGGACTGATCACTCTACGATCTTTTGACAGCACTACGAACGTAGTCTTTTTTGACAGTCTTGTGTTTGTGAGGTTCGGCTTCCGTAATGAATTCCTCTTGACTGATGCTCGATGATCCTCTGTTGTGAGCTCCCTTGAGGGTTCTTCTCATATAGCATGTTTTGCTTGATTTGAGCATATAGGACCCTTTTCATCTTTGGTTGAATGGCCTGCTTCCATATACAAATTAGCAGCCATGTGAGCTTCATTCAGGTTAGCTCAGTGGGTCTTCAAGGACATGCTTGGACATATAGGAGTTTTATCAGAATCATTTCTGAACAGTCCTTAGCCTTTTGCTGGTTTAGTCTTCTTGACTGAAGTCTTCTGCTTCAGCATTCCTTAGTGTGGCTGAATAGACCACGTACCTGAAGGTTATACATATTTCTATATTTGATACCCACATTTAAGTGGGTCCTGCTAGGTTAGTTTTCTAAACCACTGTTCTTTTTATATTTGGATAATTATCACATTTATTACCAACAGTCATATTCATGCATAAAACTAGTTTTAGATAATACATTTTGATATGCATGAAGGTGAGTGTGTGTAAGTTTTGACATTTAATAACACACTCTTTATCTTTGATGGTTTCATCATTTACTGGGTTATGTTCACAATGTTTAAGTGTTCACATAGTGAGAATCAACTCTATAATTTAGGAGTATCTGGTTGATTCATGGAGGTGATCAATTTCTACACATCATCAAGATACTCTTTTAGAACTGATAATACTCTGTGTGTTATCAAACACTTAGAGCAAGAATTTGTACATACATATTAACCCACCAGCAAAGATTACTTCACATATAATTGATTTGGCCTGTGATGCTCTTATGACCCATTTCAGGTTTCCTTCAAGGTGTCATCTTCAACCTAAAACTTGGATGGAGAGAAAGTTTATAGACATTTGAGTTTCCATCCTCAGGGTACTTTCTCTCTTCACCTTTTTAGGTAGATTATAACTTCTTGATAGAATACTGTTATGGTTCATAAGAAGGTGCATTTATGATGTACACATGTATAATAGTGAGGAACCGTACCTTTTTACTGTCAGTTACTTAACAATCATTTATCTTTAATGTACAGAGTTTAGGGATTGATGTGCATAGTTTCACATTTGCTCCTGACAGCTTGTTGCTCAAGTTGACCTTCAATCAATTAGTCGTGATCTTAAAGATGTAGGCCAAGAGAATCTCAGCATTTTTTTAAATCTTTGATATCCTTCAGTTTAAAAAGTTTGCACCCAGCTGCTGGTTGGCCAGACATAAGTTTGAGAAGATCTTCTTTCTTCTCTTGATAAGCATTTCTTAGCATGTATGACATTTTCATCTTTCAGAGTGGTGGATGCTTGACTCTTTGTCATTGATGTCTCTTGAGATCTCTCTTCTGGTCTTCAAACTACAAGATTGACTGCAAGCAAGGATTGGTCTTGTTGATGTAACAATAGAGAACATGAACCAATCTGAGAAGCTTCAGGTGTATATACACATTTAACCTATACACAATATTTCCAACGTGTGAGCTCATATGCATATAACCAGTTACTTATTACTAAACTAAGTTTAGAACAATGTTTGTGCCTAGGATCAGACTTAAAACGATTAACTTTTGAATATAGCATGAGAACCTGCTTTGATACCAATTGTTAGTTCCCAGTAGGCACAATAGATCTAGAAGGGGGGGGGTTGAATAGATCCTTTTAATTTCAAATACTTTTGTCTTTTATGTTGTATTGCTATTAATTTAGCATATGACAAACATAAGAATCTTTTCATGCATAGAGGAATAAGTAAAAATCCCCTTCATTGATATATTCATAATCATACATACATTGTTCGTAGAGTTAGTTTGGTTGTAAGCAGTTAAAACATACATAACAGTTATAGCAGTTAATAGACATAATATAAATGACATAATGTAAAAGACACAAGGGGTTTTAAGTGGTTCAGAGACTCAAGCTCCTAATCCACTCTTTTGCTTTCAACTAGCAGGATTTCCACTAAGGAAGGGCAGCACCCTGAATCACTAAGATTCCTTTAAGGCCAGCAGCCTTGGGACTTCAGTTCACTAAGAACTCTTCAAGGCCAGCAGCCTTAGAACTCCTCTAGTTCCCTAGGAACTCTTCAAGCCCAGTAGGTTTAGAACTTCATTTAGTCCCTCTGGACAAAGACCCCCCAGGCCCTGGCTTCTGTTGAGTTGTTTGTTTGTTTGTTGGAGTTGGTCCTGAGCTGCTAAGATGTCTTTATGCTCTGAACATCTTCTATACTTAGCAGCTTGGCATGATCACCCTTGAAGTGCAGTTGAGTGTTGCATGATGCTCAACTTCTTCAGTTACTCAACCACTTCGGATGATCCCTTGATGATTGCCCTGAAGATCATTCCTCTTGATACATGATGGCTGCACATGATGGGTTTCTAAGATGACTGTAAGCTCTTCTGCTAGGTACTTAGAAAATTTCTCATGCTTGCCACCATGATGACGTTTGTGATCTCCTTTCTTTATACTTGATGCCTTCTCATGATGGACTTGCTAAGATGACTGCGAGCTCTTCTCTATAGTACTTGGAGTCTTCCCATGATGGACACCAAGATGACATGACGCTCTTCTTTCTCTCGACAGTTCATAACACTCTTCATGTAGTAGAACTCTCACTTCTACATTATAGAACTCTTACTTCTACTTCTTCCTTTGTATGTCTCTGAGTGTTCTTGGTGGATCGTAGAGTGAGCCTTCAGACTCACTATTTTACATGGTTTAGAACAGTCCACCGTTACTCCAAAATTGACAACTCCAGCAACCCCAGATGTTTGAACCTCTTCCTGATTTATACTGCTTCCTAATCCTTCCGTTGGAAAGTAGCCGTTGAAGGCTATTCAAATATATTCACAGATCTCGAGTTGACAGAGGTAGACTGCTGATGTGACTAGTCATACTTTCTGTGACACTGCAGTCTACTGTTTCACCTATCCCATCAGAGATGTCACTTTAATATCTTGGGCAGGTCGAAGACTTTATTTCTTCCTTCTGATTTTTTTTATCAGAGTTTGTCCTTTTGCATTGATGCTCTCAATAAGCATTTCTCCGAATATTACCCTTCAGATTGAACCGTTGCCAATGCTTCAGTCTTCAACTATTCGAACTCTATGATTCTGATGCATGTCTTTAAGGACCTGATCGTAGTGTCATTTTGACTGGTAGAAACAACACTACGATCTTGAAGAGTGTTGATTAGATCTTCAATGTGGAACACCTCTTCCCTCTCTTGTGCAGTACTTCAACACTTCTATTTGCCTCAACAGTTCTCAGATACTGATGACTTGACTTCTTTGTTCTGGCCCCTTCTGAATAGCAAGACACTTCAGTTTTTTACGTGTCTAACTCACTTTCTCCTTGCGATCTCCCGTTCATTGATCATCAATGGACTGACCCAATGCTTAATCACTTTAGCCTTGTTCTTCAGAAGCTGTCCAGTATCTCTGTATGCACTTCATCAGTTATTTCTTTGTTTGGCAAACACTACGATCCTGGTTGCTTCCAATATCGTTGTCTTCTGTATGCATGACAACTACTGCACTTGCTGACTTTCCTTAGTCAGCTACTGAAGTCTTCTTTTGATTTCCTTGCGGAAGACTTCATCTCGAATGGCTTCACAACTCAATCTTGATGCTGATTGGGTTGGTTCTTAGATCTTCAGTTAGCTTGCATGCCATTCGTTGAGTGCTCTCTGGTTTCCTTGGATGTAACATTGCAGTGCTGACCAGAGGCTTCATTCCTTTGGATATTCTGGGAGTTCTCATTTGTTGAGAATCGTATTTGCTATACGATTCTACATTGGCATTGTGAGCACATCTGTTGAGGTCGTAGTTCTGCACTCTACGATTCAGCTTCGGTTGTGCAGACACTACGACTTTGAGATCAGATCTTGACACTCTACGGTTTCTGCCTTGTGTTTGTTGTCTTCATCTGATCTTGCTCGACTATGATCTCTGCATGTAATCAATAGACTCAATGACTCAGAGTGTAGTCTACGATCCTTGACTTGGCTTTGGCATCAGTAGACTCTACGACTCCGAGTGTAGTCTACATTTCTTACTTGGCTTTGGCAGATGTTCGGTCGACTCGTAGGCAGGCTGTCTCTACGATTTTGAACATGACTTCCTCAGCTGACTTCGGCCCTGAGGAAGTTCTACTCGACACACTACAAACCTTCATCGTTTCTCCTAGCAGTCTACAAACTCCGAGATCTACTATCTTGCAGTCTAATATTCTGTCTCGACAGCTCTCGAGTTCTCCTTAACTCTCCTGGCAGACTACGATTTCTGGTGCAGTGCTTGACGATCAGACAAGCCTATCTATTACATCGTAAAATCAACCTAACATGCTTGATCTTTCTATGTTTATAGTCCTTGTACATCATTTCTTTTTAAGGACTTTACAAAGCTATTTTGCTTATGTAGGATCAACCTAACATACTTGATCAATTCATTCTAAGTCCTTGTACACATGTTTTTATTATCTATCAAAGGACTTTACAGCTTTTCTTAATGTAAGCATACCTGCATATTCATTCATATATATCATTATCAAATCATATATAAATAGGAATAACATTCACATGCTTATTCTTGACACAAAGTATGGAGATTGGTACCAAGACAAAAAAGTCACCCTGTCATTGCAACCAAGTGGGTCTTTAGAAACAAGATGGATGAAGATGGAGTAATAACCAGGAATAAGGCAAGACTAGTGGCCAAGGGCTACTCTTAGGAAGAAGGCATTGACTACGATGATACATTTGCACCTGTTGCCAGACTAGAAGCCATCAGAATATTCCTTGCCTTTGCTGCTCACATGAAATTCAAGGTCTTTCAGATGTATGCCAAAAGTGCATTCCTGAATGGTGAACTTCAAGAAGAACTCTATGTAGAGCGACCTCTAGGTTTCATCAATCCATCTCTTTCTAATTATGTTTATTGATTAGACAAAACCTTATATGGTCTTAAACAAGTACCTAGAGTATGGTATGAAACACTAACTAACTTTCTTATTGAAAATGGGTACACTAGAGGTAGAGTAGATGCCACATTATTCCTTAGAAAGCATAAAGACAAAGTCTTATTGGTTCAAATATATGTTGATGATATTATTTTTGATGAAAAGCTATGTAAGAGATTCTCCAAGCTTATGTAGGGCAAGCTTGAAATAAGTATGATGGGTGAGCTGAACTTCTTCCTTGGACTGCAAGTAAAGCAGACTGATGAGGGAATCTTCATAAACCAAGCCAAGTACATCAAAGATTTACTTAAGAAGTATGGCATGGAATCAACTTCTCCCATGAAAACCCCAATTGCTCCTACAACCAAGCTTGACAAAGTTGAAAAAGGTAAAAGTATTGATATAACTCAATACAGAGGTATGATAGGCTCTCATGTATATCTAACTGCCAGTAGACCAGACATAATGTTTGCAACATGCATATGTTCTAGATTTCAGGCTAATCCTAAGGAATCACATTTAACTGCTGTAAAGAGGATTTTCAGGTATCTCAAGGGTACACCTCACTTGGGGCTTTGTACCCTAAGGAGTCCTCATTTGAACTAACAGGATACACGGATGCTGACTTTGCAGGTTGAAAAATAGACAGAAAGAGTACCAGTGGAACTTGTCAATTTCTAGGAAACAGACTTGTGTCCTGGTTTAGCAAGAAGCAAAACTCAGTATCTACTTCAACTGCAGAAGCTGAATACATTACTGCTGGAAGCTGCTGTGCTCAAATCCTATGGATGAAAAATCAGCTAGCAGATTATGGGTTTGAATTCAATTCCATACCTATTCACTGTGTTAACACAAGTGCCATAGCAATAACTCATAATCCTGTCATGCATTCTAGGACTAAGCATATAGAAATAAGGTATCACTTCATTAGGGATCATGTGCAAAATGGAACTATATCTTTACAATATATCCCTACTGAAAATCAACTTGCTGATGTCTTTACAAAGCCTCTAGATGAATCCAGGTTTAATAAGTTAATAAGTGAGCTAGGCATGCTTAACTTATAACCATGAAAAATATGCTCTAGTTTGTGCTAACCATACAAATATAAAGGCTATGTTCAAAATCATAGACATGATCAAAGGAAGTCTACGATCATAGAGCTGAAGTGACATGAAAGACAACGATCGTAGTGCAGACTCAACGATGGCAGAGCCCCATCAACAAAATAAAGGAGCACCCTGTGATGATAAAGTTCAAGACAAAGCAATCTCTCTGATAAGCGCCTCAGGAACAGACCTAACCCTTGATTCACTGTATGAGGTTGGCCCTTCCTGAGTTACCTTAAACTAAGAAGAATGCTAAGTCAAAAGTTCATCACAAGAACTCGGTCAGACACAACGATCGTAGTTCAGACATAGTGATTGTTGAGCAGACACGACGATCGTAGTTCAGACACAATAATTGCTGAGCAAACACGACGATCGTAATTCAGACTCAACGACTTCTGGACAGACTCGACGAACGTAGAACAAAATCAATAATCACAAAGGCTACCTCAACGATCATAGTCCTCCCTAAGGACAAGTTAGCTCAGAAGGAAAAATGGAAAATTAGTACAATCCTCCTTAGTCAAATTCGTAGAGCCAAGCAGAATTTGACAACTGCCCCACCAACCAAAATGGAGAGAGGGAAGTTACAAGTACAGTTTGAAAATGCCTTTTTGAAATCAGAAGTTCAAAAAGCTTATCTCGCTCTTTCTCTCCACAAACAGAAACCCTAACTCATAAGAAAGCTCAAACAACCTTACTCCCTGCAAAGAAATCAATGGCAACCTCCAACGTTATCTCTGGCTACAGACTCTGTTTCGATGAGTTCAAAATAGCTGAACCCAAATTTCACAAAATTCTCTCATTAATAAAAAAGGTTGGTCTCGAAGAAACCCTGGGTACGAGCACCTGGTCATTACAAGAATGGGGCGTTCGAAAATAACGTCATCACCACGAGGGTCAAGGACGTGGAAATCAAACTCAGAACTGAGGATATCAACCTAGCCCTAGGCTTCAAATCTGAAGGGTTTTCGTTCATAGATGGAATTGACTTCCATGAAGGCCTAAAGAAGATGCATCACAAGAAATTCCCCACTGTCAAAGGATACAAGAAAAAGGAGTTTCCTCAGAGGTATAAATTTTTGGCCGATATTATTGGAAAGTGTATATGTTGCAAGAGCTCTGGCCATGATTCTGTAAATGAGGTGCAACTCAAGCTCATGACTACCATAAGTTGTGGAATACAACTTAACTATGGATCTCTACTTCTTGAATGGATTGGGAAATGGATCACCAGCTCGAAGAAGACAAAGTGTTCTGAAAAGATGCTCTACGGGCAATTTATAAGCATCATCCTACAGTCTGCTCTGGGTGACAAAATTGGGGACAATGAAAGAGAGTCCATCAACCCAAACAGGCGAACGACCCATCAACTATTTGAGAATTAGAAAAGGAATCTAACAGAAAATATTCGTATGATGTCTGAGTCCAGTGGAAGAACTGGTGATATAAAGGAATCAGGGATTCCAGGAAACATGTCAGTCGTCAAAGAGACTGAAGAAGAAGAGGAGGAGATCAACAAGGAAGAACCCACTTCCCTGTTCAGAAAAAGTAAGGGTAAGAGAAAGCTAAAGGCTAGAATGGTAGAAGAACCCCAAGGATCAACTACTAATATACCTGTAGAGTCTTCTGACATTGAAGCTCTGAGGATCCTAAGAAGAAAAGAACAGCGAGCTGAGGCAGATGAAGACAGAGCTACCATCTCACAACTGCTGAAGAAGAACAAAATTAGTCACAAGTCCAAGAGGCCATCTGTCTCTTCGATCGTAGAGTCTTTACTGATTGTAGAGATCAAACTGAACACCTCGAGCAAGGAAGTTGTTGCACCAGATGTTCTGGCTGATCAATGGGATAGAGCTGAAACTCAAGGAAATCCTGAGGCTGTGGTTCAGCTTAGAAAACCAAGACAAAAATTGGTTAAGAAGTACATCATTGTCAATGAAGGAGTACTTAAAGAGGAAGACAAAAAGATGGCTGTTAAAAAGAAACTATCCAAAGAAAGCTAAAAGGACAAAGCTCAATCTGAGGGGGAGATACCTGAAGTTCTCACCCTAGAAAATGCTCCAGTTGAGGGGGAGCTACTAGCCCTACAGATGGATTATCATCTTGAGGGGGAGCCTCATGATATCCCCATGACAGAAGAAGTTGCTCCTGCAGAAAATGAGGGAGAACCAGAGCAAGAACAAAATGAAGTCATTGATATAGTGGAATCCTTGAATGAAGACAGAGAAGAGGACGAAGATGATGAGGTTGAGATCATAGCTGTGGGCAGTAATGGATATAGAAAAGCTAACTATGAGTAGTTGTTCTCCTATCTACACATGATGCCTTTTCATTAAGCTCAAATTCTAAACTCCTGGAATCACATGTTCTGGAGCTTCAAAGAATATCCAGCCATCTCTGTGCTAGCTCATGGATTCCCAGGAAACTTCAGTTTTGCCAAATAGCTAATAACAAAAGGTCCCTCTTCAAGGATGATGCATGAGGTATTATCTTTCCCAATCTTGTTCAGAGTTAATCACTATCCACTATCTTTCTTCAGTCAATTTTATGAATTTCCAAGCTGGTTGGAAGTGGTCCTAAATCCACGAAGTCAATTCCTAGTTACAGAATCCCAAAATTTTATAACTGATGAACCACATGTGCCCAACTTCATATTGATCCCAACTCCCATCATCTCTACGATTGATGACTCTAGCCCCATCGTAGAGTTCCAAGCTCAAATCGTAGAGCCACCCACTCCAGACACCCAAAAATAGGCTCCTCCATCAGATATTCCCTCTTCGTCGACCAATAAATACTTCAACCTTGATCTTTCCCTCTACTCCTTGCAAGATCAATACAAGAGAACATCCCCTCCTCCACACATTCCACAACTTAGATAACTCCTGTCAGATCTGCCTACCAATGCTGAGTTGACAGAAGTATAGAAGAAAGTGATCAAGGACATCGATGATATCCTTGAAGCTCACATAGAACTCATTCATCTAAGACTGACAAAATGATCAGTGCTGCAAATAATCTCCCAAGCACCCTAAACTCTGAGCTTACAAAGAAGCCGAGGGAGATCATCAAGGAAATGGTTAAGATCATAAAGGACAGGGATGCTATTCACTTTCTAGCAGCTAAAAGACACGGAGATGTAGTTCTTGCCTTACAAACAACTCAAAACGCCCATAACAAAAACATCATCAATCTACAATCTGCCGTAAAATAATTCCAAAAATTCTACGTCAACCAAGAACAGCAGACTGACAATGTTCTAACCATCCTCCGAAACAGTGAAGCTCGATCTGACGCTCTGATCAAGGAAAATCGAGAGGACATTGCCCAAACCCAAAGCCAACTCAACGAGCTCGTCCAAAGAATAACTCGCCTATCTGAAGACATTCGAACCCTTGATGCTGACATAAAGGGGGAGAATAAAGGGAAAGGAGATCAATGCAAGGGCAAAGGCAGAGGACAATTTTAAACTCAACCCTTAAGAAGTCCTCCTACAAGGCAGCCTCACCAACAGACTCCACGATCCATCCATCTGACTCAACGACCTGATCAACATGAAATTTTAATGACTCAGCCAATAAGAAGTCTAGGGCCAGCTACCAGCTCACAAAATGTGACCACCACAGGCCTTAGAATGCCAATTGGAGATCCTGCATTCATGAATAGGCATAATCACAATCCTAGGCTAAGCCCAAGTGAGCTGGAAGATCTAGCCAAGAGAGATGAAGCAAGCAGGAAAAGGAGAGCGGAGGAGTATGCCAATCCTCCACGCAAAAGATCAAAGAAATAGAGATAAGTTAAAATCTAAATTCTTGTTGATGTAAAGCTTGATTGTAATATCTATTCTTCAAGAATCAATAAATTCATGCTTATTCTCTAGAAATTTCAGCTGCTCACTGAAATATTAAGTCATATTTAATTACCTGCAAATGCATCGAGAAACTAATAATCATGACAACAAAATCTCCTTGTTTATGTCAACATCAAATAGGGGGAGATTGTTGGGAGAGTGCATATTTTGATTTGATGTTTAAAGTAAATACTCATGATTATATATAAAGTCCTTCAAGGAATATTTGTACAAGGACTTAGTAATAGATCAAATTTGTTAGGTTGATCTAAGCTCTTAATGTATATCATTCTGTAAATGAATGTATAGATAAAGAGATCAAAGTTGTTAGGTTGATCTTGAGATGTAATAGATAGGCTTCGAAGAGATTGTAGTGTATCAAGCTGATCAAGATTACAAAAGCCAAGGCAGAAACGTAGAGCATCGAGGATCGTAGTGCGCCTGCCTTGAAGAACCTCGTCGAAAATCGTAGAGTGGTCACAACATTTGCCGAGCCATCTCAGAGATCGTAGTGTGCTCTCGGAAACATAGAGCTTGCAAAACAAGCAAGTGAAGATTGTAGTGTACAAGGCTTTAAAAGAAATCATAGTACTCTTATTTGATAGCATCATACCAAGCACCAAGGTGGCAAGACACCACGATCTGGATCGTAGGGTATCATCTGCCGTGTGTTAGAAGCATCGAGCCATACCTTTTGTTTGGAGACAAATTCCAACAAATGAGGAATGTGTTTTTAAATGTTAAAGTCCTCATCAGTCCCAACGGTACAAAAGATATCCTTAGTATACAACAAAAGAAACGTATTGATGAAGCTAAGAAAAGGACCATAGGACAGAGGAAAACACCTTTTCAGGTGTTAGGTGAGAAAGCAGTCTGTTGTGTCAGTGGGTCAGAATGCAAGTCAAAAGGTGTACAGAAAAGTCTCCATCAAAGCTTAAAAATGTCAAACGTATTTATTTCTTCGACAAATGGCTTTAACGGATAGATTTCAAGGATCACATATATGCAGAACATGTGCAGATGAGATAGACAAGCAAGCATTGAATAAAATGCAGAAGAACACTCAATGATCAACTCTACGATCTAAGAAAAAGAGAACGCTTGCTCAGCTACTATGTTCTTTCGAACAAGTGCTTAACAGCAACTGAGTAGCACAAAAAAAGAACTCATTAACTACCAATCAACTGAAGTAAGAGTTCCAAGTCAGAAGGACTTGAAGAGTTTTAAGTGAACTGTGAAGAACCAAGTCTGCTGGACTTGAAGAGTTCAAGAGTGAACTAAGAAGTGCCTAGACTACTGGTCTAGAAGGAATCTGTGAGATTAAGAAAGTGTAAAAGACATCCTTAGTGGATTTCCTACTCGAGGAGTAGAAGAGTGGACTAGGAGCTTTAACTACTCTGAATCACTTAAAACTGTCGTGTCTATTAAATTCTTACTATAACTGCTATATCTGCCATAACTGCTATAATTGCCTCACTCTCATTAATTCACTATATCTTATGGGAGATTAAAACAAATATTAATTCCGTTGTATTTTAATCATTATCAACTAACAAGTTAAAACGAAAAGAATTTTAAATATCTATTCAACCCCCCCTCTTCTAGATAACTATTGTGCCTCCGGGAACAAACATAATTTTATATTTTTCTCGGAAAATATTATCTTGTAGATGCCAGATTACCATTTACCAACGGATTAATGACACCTTATAGAGGTGTTCGTTACCATTTAAAAAAGTACTTAGCTCGACCTCTAGAAAATCCTAGAGAATTATTTAATCTACGTCATGCATCATTACGTAAGGCAATTGAAAGGGCATTTGGCGTACTAAAGAAAATGTTTCCTATTATTGGGAGCACAATTGAGCCAAAATACGATGTGGATACTCAATCTGAAATTGTTTTAGCATGTTGCATTTTACATAATTACTTGAATTCTGTTGATCCTGATGATGACCTTATTGCCGAAGTTGATCGAGAGCTCCTAGAGCAAATGCATGAACCTGCTGATCATGTAAGAGATGTTATTGAGGATGCAACGCCTGCTGAGTATTTAAGGACTTCTATTGCAAATGATATGTGGATTGATTACATAAATGAAGTTAATAGTTCTTGAGTTTTATCTCATGTTGACAACTAGTTTATAGTGCGTTTGGTTTTTTAATTTATTATGTTATTTGACGAGTATTCGTGTCATAACTATAATGATATTTTTTTATTGTTTATATAAGATTAAGTTTTTTACTTTATTATTTATCCATTATTTTGTGTGTTGTTTATATATATGTGTTGCTTCTTTTAATTTCATGATTATATAGGATAAACATGACCAAAACAACAAATGAAATTCCAGCCTCAAAGAAAGAAAATTTGAAATGGACAAATAGAATGGATGAATTGGTCATTGAGGCAATGGTTTATGAGCAAGCATAAGGGAACAAATCCGATGGAACTTTTACGACGTATGCCTATGCAAATATGTTGAAATATTTGATAGAAAAACTTGAGATACCATACATTAAGAAAAGTCACTTGCTTAATCGCCAAAAGACTCTCAAATCTCATTTTGCCGAGTCTTATGACTTGTTTAAATGTTCAATTGGACTTAGTGGCTTTGCTTGGAGCTCAGTTACAAAAAAGTGGGATGCTAAACCTATTGTATGGAAAGACCTTATAGATGTATTTATTTAAGTTTTATTGAATTACTTTGTCTAATTTAATTGTATATATATATATATATATATATATATATATATATATATATATTGTCTTTCATTTGATAATAATGTCTTTATAACTAGGCAAAGCCTAAAGCTACTATATGTAGGGATAAAGCGATCTACCATTATGATCGCTTGGAAGAATTATTTGCTAAAGATAGGGCAACAGGGGAAGGTTTAGTAAATGCAAAAGAGAAAATAAAAAAAATGGGAGGACATGGTTGAGCAAGAATCTACAATTGTTGGAATTGATGGTGCAATATCCCGAAATGGAGTAATTTTAGAAAGTTTTAATTTGGATGATATTAGCGAATTTATGTCAACTCATTCTTAAGTACCAACAAAAAGTGTACGTACTTCAAAAGAAAAAAAGAAAAAGGTAAAACATTCTGATGATGAAGGCAAATTAACTAATGTGATTGATAAATTAGCTACCATATTGGAAAAGCAATGGGAGACATTTGAAAAATAGGGAGAATCATTTATCAATTCATCTGTGCGAGTCTATTCTGCAAATGATATCTTTAAAGGACTTACTGAAATGAATTTCGGTGAGGAAAAAATCGATAAGCCTATTTATGGCTACTAGAAAATCAAGACAAGACACGAGCAGTGTTTGGGTTACCATTAGAGAGGAGATTGAATTTCTTGAAGAATTTGATGCATAATCTCCGTTAGTATTAATAATACAGATTATGTTTGATGACTTTTGGGTATGGTATGACAATGACTTTGCAGAAGTAATTTTTGTTTAGTATTTCTTTGTATATTTGTATTTGATTATGGAATTTTTTTCTTTGATTAAATTTATCTTGCATATTTTTATTCATGGTTCAATGGTTATAATTAATATAAGGGTAAATTTGTAAAAGTGATATTTTTTTTCTTTTTATTAGAACTCAAAAACGCAAAAAAATAAATTTTTTAAATTTTCTATTCTTTTCATTTAAAACTCAGAAATAACACAAAGGAAAACTTCAAGAGAGGCTATAGATTTTTGACAGATAAGCATTTTTTCTGCCTTAATAATATGAAGAACTTCATTAAGCATAAATAATAATTCAGTTTTAGCCTTATTAGCAATTGGGGAAGCAATGTAAAAAAAATCAAATCACAATAAGATAAAAAAGAAGACAGTTTATGCATGATTCGATTTCTTTGGGTTTATATACAACATACCCAATGTTCTTCATTTGTATATGTGTTTTGGGTTCAATTTAGTTTAGTATTTGGATTCAAGTCTATTTGTGTACAATCTAGTTTGAATTTTTTGAGTTTTAGATGAATTTGTGAACGTATTTATATATGAAATTCTTATGAAAGGTGTCCAGTGAGTTGAGAATTTTTCATTAACTTATTTTTCCCCTTAGAGACCTAAAGCCCACCCCTTACGGACCTAAAGCACCCCCCTCCCCCCCCCCCCCCCCCCGAAAGGCTTCTAGTGAATTTAAAGATTTTATTTTCCTCTTCTTTTTTCCTTCTCAAATCGAAGTGGTCTAAATCAAAGGACTTGAGCAATCAACTTATGCTCGTAAACTTTTCTTGCATTTGAACGTGACATGAATTTGGAGAAAGTAAACCCAAAAAACCCCTAAGAAGAGAAGTGTTCACTTTGTTGATTATGGGACTGCTTTGAAACTGGTTGGCAACTTAAAGAAATAAATATGTAAGTCAGCCTAGTAAAAGTAAGTTTCTCTACATTCAAACCCAATCTTCCCCTGACCCCTCCCCTCGATTCCCCTTACATTTAAAAGTAAGTTTGTTTTTTTAAGACAGTAAGGGATTTGGAGGTTAAATTGATTATTTTTTAGCTCAAAACTCTTCCCCAAAAGTTGAAGGATTTAGAGAGATGGGAAAGCATGGAAAAGTTACATATTTTACATTATAAAAAATAACATTTTAAAATAAAGAATGTGATAATCTTATTCTTATCCCTAATTATTATAACTCTCAATTTTTAAAATTCAATTTTTCCACTCCCTCACACCCGCCGCCTGAATATGAACTGCACAAAAATCTCACCGCTTAATTACTTGTGCACAGGCATAAAAATCTTACTGCTTTCGCCTAAATTAAAATGCATGTGTTTGCTCAATGAGTTAGTTCTTCATGTGCCCCTCTTCCCCATCATGACCACTCATAATTATTTTGTAATTATTTATAATTACAATTGAATTGCTTTGGTGTTTATGGCTTTGAGTTGGACAAGCAGATCTTCATTATCAGGTGAGTGACACTGCACTGGAAAATTATATATATACTGAATTAGAGTTAATATATATATATATATATATATATATATATATATACACGGTCCGGATCTTAAGCTCACCCCTTATCCAACTCACCCGAGCTCACCCCCCTTTAGCGACGGACCCGACGACGGTTCGATCATTCAACCATCGTCTATACTTTTAGCGACGCTATATGTTGTCCGTCGCTAAAAGTTTTAGACGACGGTTGTATGACCGAACCTTCGTCGGGTCCGTCGCTAAAAGAAAGTGAGCTCGGGTGAGTTAGATAAAGGGTGAGCTTAAGATCCGGACTATATATATATATATATATATATGTTAAATCATACATTTATTATATATATATATATAAGGGTAATATAGTAATAGTGTAGTTTAAAAATAAAATTATTTTCCCTTCCCTTTCCATCCTCTTAGACTCACAAACAAGAAAAATATAATAAACATCTCATACATTGCCTTCCTTTTTAAAACTCACAAACATGATAAGGAAAAATTATAATCATTTTCTCATCCTTTCCCATCCCTTCCTGTCTTATACTTTCTCTTCTTATCTCATCCCTCCAAACTCACAAACGCGACCTTAGATCCCTAAAATTGAAAACTAATAGTACAAGTTTCTCAAAACAAATGTTCAAAATTTATAATTTAGCACTTTCACCGTGTTTGTAAGTTTTTATTTGAGGGGAAAGGAAGGGAAAATAATTAAAATCCCTCTAAATCCCATGTTTGTGAGTTTTTTTTAGGGAAGAAGAGAATGTATTGAAAGTAAAATTAATCTCATTTTTGGCTCAAAACTTCCCCTCAAAAGGGAGGATTTGGAGGGATGGGAAAATGAAATATTTTACATTACCAAAAATAACCTTTCAAAATAAATAATGTGACAATTTTGTGCCTAATTATTATAACTCAATTTTTGAAAATACAATTTTTCACTATATATATATATATATATATATATATATATATATATATATATATATATATATATATATATACGGTCCGGATCAAGTGCATACACATTATCTTACTCATCCGTGCTCACTCCCCTTTAGGCGACGGTTTCAGTCATACAACTGTCGTCTATACTTTTAGCGACGCTATAGGTTGTTCGTCGCTAAAAGTATAGACGACGGTTGTATGACCGAAACCGTCGCCTAAAAGGGAGTGAGCACGGGTGAGTAAGATAAGGGGTATGCACTTGATCCTTGTTCTATATATATATATATATATATATATATATATATATATATATATATATATATATGACATATATTGAGTTTTTATGTGTTTGTGAGTATAAAATTAAATATATATGATGTCATCCTTTTAATTATATATATATATATATATATATATATGAACATAAAAAAAAGGCTAACAAAATAATTTAATAGCTAAACACTATTAAATCATACATTTATTATATTTATATATAAGGGTAATATAATAATAGTGTAGTTTAAAAATAAATTTTTTTTCCTTTCTTTCTCTCCTTCTAAACTCACAAACAAGGAAAATATAATAACTATCATATCACTTTCCTTCCTTTCTAAAACTCACAAACATGACAAGGAAAATTTATAATTCCCTCCCCTCCCCTCCCCTCCCCTCCCCTCCCCTCTCCTCTCTATACTTTCCCATCCCTTCCCTTCCCTCTCTATACTTTCTCATCCCTTCCCTTCCCTTCCCTCCAAACTCACAAACGTAGCCTTTGTGTTTGTAAGTTTTATTTGAGGGGAAGGGAAGGGAAAATAATTAAAATTCCTCTAAATACTATGTTTGAGTTTTTTAAGGGAGGAATTTTGAGGTAAAATTGATTTTATTTTTGGCTCAAAATTTTCCCCTCAAAATGGAAGGATTTGGAGGAATGGGAAAGGATGGAAAAATGAAATATTTATATTATCAAAAATAACCTTATAAAATAAATAATATAACAATCTTGTCCCTAATTATTTTAACTCTCAATTTTTAAAAATACAAAATTTTCTTTATCCCCACCCATTACACTATAATTGGGAATAAGCCGACTAAAGCCGGCTAGATAATATTGCTTGATTCTTGAAAAACCATTTTCACTAATCCATCCAACCATTGCACTGAAATTAAGCATCATTTCCATCCTTTGAAAAACCAATTCCAACCCAACCAGTAGTGTATGTAGCAGACAATACAATGGTTAATAATTTGTCTTGTGTCCTAGAGTACTGCAACAGAACAACATATGAATATTTAAATCAATTACGTAATTAAGAATCAAACACTTGGGTGGTTAATATTGATCAAAGGAAGTAATCAAACCTGGTGGATTCAAGTTGAACAAGAAAAGGATTTGGAGGTGAACTAGTAACTGAGGAAGCTCGAATCTTCAAGGGTATAATTCTTGTTCTTCATCTTTTCGTTTAATTAATAATTGTGCATAAAGGATGATCCGGTATATGGTTTGTAAAATTTTAAAACTCTATTTTACCACGCTTCCACTTACTTTGTGTAATTTGATTGTGTCCGTAAATCTTATAAACCTAACAGATGCATTATCTTGCCACTTTTTTACAGTAGCAATTTCTTCCTCAGAGGCTATTTCTGCAGCTTTTGCAAGGACAAACGAATTTAGGACATAAGAAATCTTTTCAGCAGTGAGAACAATTCTCAGATTCCTTAACTAGTCTGTATAATTCGGACCGGTCAGTTTGTTAGCATCCAATATGCTCTGCAGCGAAATTAGTGAGTGTGATATTTTCAAAATTCTGCAAGTAAAAAACAACATTTTTAGTAAACATTCATTTTATTAATTTTACCAAAATAAATTAGGTCTTATTTTAAATTGGCATTTTCTACTATTTTCTATAAACTATATTACCTTCACTTATATAGTTCAGCCAAATCTAATTAAAGATTTGCTAGTGAGAATAAGGACCCCATTTCAAATATATACAGCCTTGTGTGTGCACAACAAATTATATATAAATAAATAGGTAGACAACTCTTGTCAATTACATCAACATGTAACTCCTTGCATTTTGCCTCTTAGATCATAATGGTTAAGTGTGTGCACATCCGAACTAAAATAATCTAAGTTAAGTCATACATTTATTATATTTGTTGGGCCAAGGATATTTGGGCTTAGGATATGTAGTGGGCTGTTTTCCACTTGATATTACGTGGGCTTGGATAAGGGGCTATTTTGGTAGATATGGGATTTATGGATTAAGGTTCCTAATTATATTTGGTTTCTAGATATGGAAAGAGGTATTGGAGTTTGAATCAACTTCCTTAAGTCTAGGAGATTTGGTGCAATCTTATTAAGGAACTACTAGTTGGGTGGGAACCTTGATCCGATTCGGAGAAGGATTTAATGCAGGTGGTGAGAACGCTATAAATACAAGGCTTTTTCCTTATTCTAAGGTACATGCAAATTAATACTTTCCAGCACTAGAGCATTAAGCCTCCATTGTTAACCTTATATCAGCCTGTACTTATTCTCACACCAAAGTTATCCCCCGGCGACCTAGGCCGTCAAGCTTTTGGTGTTTACCTGTTTCTGTGCAGGATTGAACGAGCTTTGGTAATTGAAGCGTGTGGACGGATCTTGGCGTTAACATTGGTGCAAGAAGGAGGGCTTTCTTGTGTTGCTGAATTTTCAATCACAATCATTAACTTCTTGTGACTGAAATCATGGTGAACAACATGACAGTTTCAGCTGTGGGAAAATCAACGGCAGGAGGTTCTTCTCAACAGAGGGGATCTGTTAAAGATAGACTGGGGCCATCAAAGAGCATCCATGAGCGGCTTAGTCCACAGAGTACTTCTGTAATGCCCTGAAATCCGGTCTATCTTCACACCCGTATTTTATGCATCACGAGTACATCTTCCAAACATACATCATTATATAGTGAAATATAACAACATACATTTTCAAATCCCAGGTTCTATTACCTTATAAACTCATTCATTACAAATAATGATAATTACATTATTATTTACATCTTACAAGAGTAACTTTTATCCGCCACTAATAATACATAATAGTTCATTAAACTAGTCTATAGTTTAATTAACCTATTCTACATTACAATTCTTCGCTTGATCTTCACGCACATTCATACACTGAATGGCGCTACTACTTGATATAGATCAACTTGATCTTTATGGGATCCTTAAGTTCTTCTAACATCGTACGCTGAAAATATTTTTCATTTAAAGAAAATGTGAGCATTCAATTGCCCAGCAAGTCATAGCAGTTAATTAAACAACTTCAAGAATTCAATCATTCTTTTAAGAATTCAATAACCGAATAAAAATTACGAAGCAACTTGAATAATAGGAATAATCTTGATTCCTATCATTTTAAAACATTAGTCACATTTACTTTGAAATACTTTCATTCTTCTACCTTTTCCATACACATCCTGTCTGGCTAGAATCATTAGCACATACTTAACAATAATGGTTCATGTATAAATAGAACATTATCATATTGAACAGTTAAATAACAGAACAGTTCATCTCATAGAAACACTGAAGTGTTCAAATTATGGCACAAGGCCTCATACATTCTACCACCTTGTACATATATCTCACATATGCACATAGACAAGACTTCTCAAGTTCAACATTTGAGAAGTTTAAGAAACTAGCATTCATGTAAAATATGAATGAAGTTAGGAAACTTGCCTTACGCACAACTATAACTTAAAGTTTACGCTGAACTGCTCATTCCAATTCATATATAACACATAAGAAAATAACACATACACCAATTAGTTATATACTTGACTTATACATTGGTTTACTTAACTTTACTTCTTAGGGTTCGCGTTCTTGCAATCTAAGTTTATGCGACCAACTTTCCTTACTGGTTTATAGCTTTATAACATACGGAGATGTCTTGCTCATACGATCATCATCTTTGATGATTTACATTCTAATCTTCTTCTTATTACTCTTCTAGGACTCAACACACATCGTGTCTCTGCTAGTAGTCCATATGGTACTCTGAGTAGTTTCCCACAAACAACCAACAAACAAGTTCCTGTCTCGTCTACACTGTCTTTCACAATGAGTTAGATCGGTTGTCAGTTTCGTATATACCTCCGCTCTCTGAAGGAATTGTTTAGCACACCTCCCATATGTCAACCATCAAAGATTATGATTGTACCACAACCTAAACTTTATCTTAACTTATTCAAACCATTAAAACTATAATGTTCGTTAAGTTGCTTTCTCATTCTTATGGCTTTTTGGAAACTAAATGCCATACCTTAGGATTCATTCCTTATAGTCTAAGGCATACAGTCTTTTATATACTTAGAACGATCATTCAATGTTAATACTATGCGTTCATAACATTAAACATCTTATATCACCTTTTTCATATCTTATAACGTCTGGTGCATTTGACTCAGAACGTTATCCAAGTTATACTTATTAACTCGACTTCTCAACGTTATATATACTTGTCTTCATTATCTTATGGTCAAACCATACATGGCGTGTAGGTTCTGCCCGTTTAATATTCGTGTACACTCAACACTACATCGACTAAAGTGTTTAACGCTTACATTCATTCCATCCTTCTTTATCCGACTTACATTCAGAATTTCATTAATCTTATTACCGTTCGATACAGCTTTCTTGATAACTTCATATCTTACTTACTACCTTCGTTAACGTCAAAGTCATACAACCAATGTATACTTAGAACATTAGTTCGATGCGAATACGATTCACGAGAATCGTTTATGTATTATGCGTTTACGTTTCTTATCTCTTAATCATTCACTCAACCTTTACACAAGGTTTTTAATCTCTTAAATACGTTATCCATTATATAAACCTCACGTTCATCGTTCGTTCTTAATGTCGAAGCCATACAGCTCATTGTATGCTAAGACCATTCGTTCATCGCAACGACGTTGCGTATAGATTCTTTGTCTTTTAATCTCGTTCAATCTTTCCGTTTAACCTTCATTAATGGTTTAAATCACTTATTTAAGTGTTACATTGCGTGAACTACATGTTCTTTATCTTTCCATACACTTTCCCTAGGAATTAATTAATTAAATACTCATTACTGGGCCTTTCCCTACACCGGCGCTGAGGCACCGGTTCCCTTCTTTCTCCTCGTCCCGCAGCGCGAGTGTCAAGTATACACTTCCCCGGTCAGGCGCAGCAATGCCAAATCCCTCTCTGTCTCTCGCGCTGTAGCGCCACTCAACAGTGCCTTTCTTCTCGGACTAGCGCTACGGCGCCACCTCCCAATGCTTAGCTGGCGCTGCGGCGCCAAGCATCAAACCTAGAAATTTTTTCTAAGTCTTTTGCATGCTTAAGACGCTTACTTTGTAATCTTATAATTTCTTCGTTATAACTCGGAACTGTAGTAGCCGCGAACCTGGGCCCCAATCACCGCGGATTCGGTACACTATTACTATCACTGATTGCGGAAGATATAAACATAAATTGTTTATACAATACATTACACACTATTCTCCAAGGTCGAGTAACCTTAACTTATACACAATTCATAAATTTTCTAACATATAACACATTTATTAAACTATACTATTACATACTAGCCGCACTTTATATCCCAAGCTGAACTTGACTTTAATCGTTTCCTGTATTCGAACGCATTCGCCTTATCTGCAATGTTTTATCATGATATAGCAAGGGTGAGCATTAAAGTTGCCCATCAAGTTTATATACAACAATTTAACGATATATCATGATTGAAGAGTATGAATAAAGGGCTTGCTATAATTCATCAATATAATTGAGAACTAGCACGAACAAATTTTTGACTGAACAAGTATTATACATGAACAAACATTTCTGAACCAACAGGTAATGAAGGTGATCAGCCTTTCATACCTGACTTATACATGCAAGATGTACATAATATAATTTTCGTGGCAATCAGCAATGATTAACCATAAGCTTGAAGAAACTACTCTTATTAGAGTTAAGTAAAAGAAAACTTGCCTGAACCGTTGATTACCGCACGCAATTTAATAACGCTTTACCCGAAGACCTAATATTAGTAATATAGATCTCTAATATTAGAATAATATCATCACAGTATAATACTGTTATATTTAAATACACATAATAACCTAAACACATTACCACATAAGCCTATCAGTCTATACCGCACATAAGACTTAGCATCAAGTTAAACTATTGCAGTCTGAGTTGAAACCGACATAATTCTATCATCCCGACGGTCTAGTCGGACGAATATCGAGTTTAAGTTCAATTAAACTCTGACTTAACACTTAATAATATCACATATAATTTTCTAATCAGACAAAACATTTTTTCTAGGCTCGTAATAACTTTCGGATAATTATTACCATTTATCAACACTTTTCAATCCTTAAAACCTTATTTAAATTACTTAAATACCACTTAATACCTTAATCATTAATATTCATTTATTATAAAATATTAATGAAAATCATTACATAATATTATAATATAATTATAATATATCAAAGTATTTTTAATACTTTAAAAATCATTAATATATGATTTTCCAACACTTTAATCCATTATCCGATAATTAATATTAATATTAAAATATTAATATTTTCATGCCAAAATATCAAAAGTTATATTTTATAACTTAAAATATTTTTATAACACTTAAATCATTTTTATATAATTTATAAAGCATTAATTCTATTTTCCTTAATTTATTTAATATATCTTTTAAATAAACTAATTATCATTAATATTGATTAATTAATGAATTTCATCACAAAATATTAAAAGTCATTAAAAAATAACTTAAAATATTTTCTTATACCATAATATTATTTTTCATGATTTTTCATGAATTAAAATTATTTTTACATAATTTATTTAATATTATAATTAAATAAATAAATACCATTTATATTCCAAAAATATTAAATATTTTCAAAATATACTCAAAATAGTTAAAAACTATTTTTCAGACTTTAAAATAATTTTTCATAATTTATTATGTATTTTTAATAATTAAAAACCATTTTTTTCTAATTTTAAATTAATTTTCGAAAAATAATATTAATCTGTCGCTAAAGACCTATAGCGTCACTTTCTGTCGCTATAGGTGTTCTTGAGCTTCATAACAGTGATCGGGTGGCTTGGTTTGACCAATATTTAAACAGTGAAGCTAATGTTTTCTGGACTGGAATTCGTGTTAACATTATAGTACTAACGTAATACTACAATTACCAACTTGTTTCATGGCCATACAACATTAGATCGGAGAGATCTAAGCTAAACAATTCACTGTCAGACCTGTTCTTCAAATTCTGGGTTTTCCAGATTTGAAGAACAGCCTTAGATGCCTTCTATTGATCCTTGTAACTTGCAGTATATGCTTCGTTTATGAGATATAATGGTTATATCATGTAGACAAGATATCAGACTACAACTACAAAGCATCAGATCATCAAATTAACACTATAAACAAAAGATCTAGCTCGGTCAAAGTGATACTCAAGAACCGGATCTTGAACTTTCTGGGTTTTCCAGAAAGTTCATATGGCTGATCGGTCAACACATTTTGACCAACAATATAATCGATTCGGATCATGATCTGGTGGGTATGAGGACTTAGATCTGTAGATCACATTGCAGGCTACAAGTACAAACCAACAAATGGACCAAAACATTAACAGAAAGCAAGATCAAGAGCTTTGAACATCTTGTCAGACCTCCTGGGAAAATTTTGGGTTACCCAGAATTCATTTCCCGTGAACGGTCAACTACCTTTGACTGACTATAACTTTCAATCTACACGTGATCCGAGCTTGATTCAAGTTTCAGAGTAAAGACCACATAGCATACTATAGATCCATAACATAAAACACACATAAAACTTAACACACACGGATCTAGAAGCCCTGAGATTCGACTGTCAGGCCAAAATTTTCAAGTTTTCCAGATTCCTTAAAATGTCACATCCGAGCACTTTGATGTTATAGGTTTGTGTTTTGACAACCCAGATCATCATTTAACACCCCATTACACATGTTTAACCAACAAACAACAACATATAACATAAAATCATAGGATTTCTAGGATTTAGGGTTCATATACCTTTATGCTTGATTTCTGATTATGCTTCTGATCTGTTGTGGGTAATCATAGGGCTGTGTTTTGGGACTGATCTACTACATGAATTCGTGAGTGAGGAGAGAGAAAGACTTTGTTGAGCATTGGTTATATAAATGGGCAAGTTTGTACATTTTCTCTCTCTTAGAGCTATATATATGTGACTTGAAATGATTTGGCTGATATTTTAAGCTTTATTTGCTGGATATAAAGTCACATGGGTTTGGTAGGTTAGGTTACCAACTAAAGTGTTGGCCAATTCCACAAGTTAGCTACAATTATGCAATAAGGGTAATCTTGACATTTTGCTTTCAAATTTTAATGTCCAAAATTGGTATTTTAGGGTTTGAGAAATCTAGGGTTTAGAGTTTGAAAAACCCTTAGGGTTTAGGTTTTAATCCTTTAAGATTTAGCAACTTGCATTTCCAAAATTTTCTAATTAAATTTTAAAATAGAAAATCTTGATTTCTAACTTACAATTGAGGTTTCTTAACTATAATATTATTTCCTAATCACATATCAATCTTGCTAATTAGAACTAACTTTTCCTAATTAATTTTTTTAATTTAGCACTTAGGGCCACAATTGTACATTAGGTTTCAAAACCACATTTTAAGGTTTTAAAAATAATATTTCAATTTTAGAAATTAGATTTCCTAATTAGATTAGGGTTTCTAATAACTTGACAATTAGGATTTATATCTCCTAATTAACATTACTAATTAAGCAATTAAAACCATCACTGCACAATTAGGGTTCAAAATTGTCATTAGGGTTTTCAAACCACAAATTAGGGTTTTCTAATAGAAAATAATTTTCTAAAGTAGAAATTAAATATTCGTAATTAGATTAGAGTTTTCTAATTACTCATAAATTGAAATAATTAGGATTAGGGTTTTCTAATTAACATTGCTAATTTTAGCAATTAAAACCACAATTGAGCATTAGGGTTTCTGACGGAATAATTAGGGTTCCAAAAAATTTTGAGATTTAGGGTTTTCAAATTTATTAAGCTTTACCCTAATTAACCTCATACTTAATAACACTTGAGCATTAAAACTCTCCGTTATATTCCCAGATTAGGGTTTCACTTTATCAGAATCTGAAACTAGGGTTTTCAGATCTGGTATTAGGGTTTCCAAACAATCAATTAAGATTTTAGATAATTTATTAGGGTTTTTCCTAATTAATTTAATATTAATGACGTTTAACCTTGTACATAACATTGCATTCCCAATCTAGGGTTTTCAATATCCGAATTAGGATTTCGTACACCCGGAACTGAAACTAGGGTTTCCAGAACCGATTTCTAGGGTTTCTTATTAGACGTTAGGGTTTTCTAACTGAACGTCGGCGTTCTTAAAAATATACTTAAAGTTTATCACAGATATAATTTATCTGATCAACCCAAGACCCTTAACCACATTTAGTACACATACATAACCATATTCACAGCACATAGTCACATAAATCCTTAATCCTGAATAATTCACCTATATCCTTCACCGAATTTTGAAATCCTCAAAATTCAATCCCAATAACATCAAACGCATACACTTATTTTCTGTCTAGGTCTATTATTTAACCCTAAATCAATCATTTAAGATTCTCATAAATTGTCTAAATTCTCGGGTTGTCACAGGAACGAGATTGTTCCAAAGCCATTCTCTTCCTTATATTATGTACTTCAATTTCCCTCGGACAGAATTTCATTCTGAATCCGTTAACATGCCATTTAATTGACTTAATCTTCATCCTTCGTTCATTTTATGTTATTAACGTTCTTTGTTCGTTCATCTGTAATTCGCTCATCCGAACTGGGAACTCGTTCGTTCTTGAGTCAATGACTCACATTTTCTACGTTCTCATACATTCTTATGAAAACCTACACGTTCGGGTTAATTTACATACCTTTTATTTCTTGTTCGTCTTTTATGAAATTTTTGCCATAACTTCGTTATAGATATGTTTAATCCGTTCTTCATGAACGTTTCTATCATTCCTAACCAAGCAATAAGTAACTAACTCATACATGATGTTTTTAAACTTGTCCATCAACAACAAGTTATACTACGATGGTTTTAAATTTATCCATCAACAACATTCTTCGTGTTCTTCGTTTTTAATCCATACTTTGATTATGATTTTACTTTTCCTTGGAATTTGATGTTATAAAACACCATTCCTTATAAATATCATCGAATCGTTCATATGATTCATTTGGTTCGTTCAATTTCATTATGAATCTTATACTTTCTTAAAAATTTATAAACTAAATTTCTAATTCTTATTTCTTTGTTTTCTCATGATTTCAACCATATGAAATCATTCTTAACATCTTTTACTTCTTATTCTCATTAAGCTATATTTTAAACATAGAAAACTTAAAGAAAATTAACTTAGAAGTTAGGTTTTGGATTACCTTTCTTCTTTATTTTTCTTCCTCTAGACAAAGTCGGCGATTCACAAGCTTTTTTATTTCTTGAGCTTCTCCGATCCGAGCATCCATGCTCTTTCTCTTCATTCTTCTTCTTCTCCAACCTCTCAAGCTTTCTCTCTCTCTCAAAGTGTTGGTTGATTTCAAATTAATCAACTAACACTTCTCTTTTATAGATTTTCAAAGCTAGGGGCAAAATAGTCATTTCTCCCCTAAGGTTACTATTCACACTTCCTTTCTCCACCTCCTTACTATTCACGAAGCTTCCATCGGAAGCTTCGTGCTTTCGTCTTGCGGAATTTGTCCGACAGTTTTAAAAATTGCGATTCTCGAAATCTAAATATTTTTTGATATTCCATCTTTCCTCTACAGTCTAACTTTTACGCATTCTTCGGAATTCCAAAAAACTTAAAAACACTTTTTGATGTTAGCCGTTTTCCTTCACGCTTTCCCCTAACATATTTAAACAAATGAAGAGTACATAACTGTACTTTTCGTCATTTTTATTTTGTCTGATTTCTGCATGTTTTTCGAGAAAAACTTTTATCGGCTTACTTAAATTTTCACGATATATTACAGTCAAATCTTTCGATGGAATGTCATTTTGACATACCGAACTCTCGGAAAGGCTTAGTGTATTCAATCCCTAACCCTTAGTTTTCGTCGGGTGAATAGTGCCTATTTCGTTTTTTTCCCAAAAATATTTTTATTCTCGAAAAAGTTTTATTTTCGTCTTGAAAATTCTTACTCGATCAGTCTAGCTTATTGCCAGAATCCTCCAGTATTATAATCATCCTAGGTTATAGAACGATTAATAAACACATAGCACACAATATTATTAATAAAAATTCATTTTATTAATAACTAATTCTTCAAACTTATATTCTGGACAATCTGATTTTATGGGTTGTCACAACTTCGGTAGGATCCTAAAGTGGAGATCGCGAAGATGTAAGGAGGAGGCTGTTTTCAACAACCAGTAATGGGACTAAGGACGATCGGAGGAGGGTAGGAGGCACACCGTCTCGAACCCAACCCCGAGACGATCAGAAGGATAAAAAATCTGTTCTGGCCAAAAAGGCGCAGAAGACAGAGGAGGCTTTAAAAGAGATGTTGTTACAGAGGGATGAAATTGCAAAGCAAA
Source organism: Panax japonicus (assembly GCA_020205505.1). Classification (NCBI taxonomy): domain Eukaryota; kingdom Viridiplantae; phylum Streptophyta; class Magnoliopsida; order Apiales; family Araliaceae; genus Panax; species Panax japonicus. The sequence continues at coordinate 20,408,988 of CM035097.1, forward strand.
TGGTCCATATGGCCGAACAGGAAACTGAGGCCTCTAGCCAAAATCGAATTAGAAGGCGGGGTAGGTCTCCAGATAGACAGTCCAAGACGAGGAGGGCTGAAGGTACAAGGTCCGAGAGTAGGCTTCGAATCTGCTCTCGTGATCAAAGTAGATCTGGTGGTCACACACCCGGGAATCAAAAGAGGGCAAACCCCCGTGTTGTTTCCCAGCACAACAAGAGCGACAAACGAATCCTTTCCAGGGAGGATAGTTTGGATGGAAATGTTCGAACCGACCATGGTAAGAAGGATTACCCTAAGAAATAAGTGTCCACAATGCCGGATGGGATGGAACAATTGGCCAGAAAATTGGAGGAGCTTCAAAAAGAATTGGCCGAAGTCAAACAGGGGAATGTGGGTTCAGGAAAAAGGCTTCCCCTTTCTCTCCCGAGATTGTTCAAGAAAAGGCAAACCCTAGCAAAAAGCTCCCTTATATGGAAGGTTATGATGGCTCAGGAGATCCATACGAACACAGTTAGGCATATGACAAATTGATGGATTACTATGATTACACAGATGCGGCCAAATGTCATACCTTCATGACAACTTTAAGGAAAGATGTCAAGTAGTGGATGAGGACCTTGGCCCCGAACTCAGTCTCATCATGGAAAGAGTTGTGCGACAAGTTCCATGCCCTGTTCGGGAGTAACAAGAGAAGGGGAAAGCCCACCGGATCATTGTCACAGATCAGACAACATTCCAATGAGACGTTGGGCCAGTACGTGAAAAGATTCTGGGAGGCAGTAGGTCAGGTGACATATCTCAATGACCTCCAGGTAGTAGGGTTGTAACATTCCAGAATTTTAAATGTAATTTTAAATATTTATTGAGTTATATAAATATTTAATGGATGTGATTATCAGTAAATGAATATTTGTTTTATTGATTTAATATTATTTGGAGAATTATTTGTTTAATAAATAATTGATGAATTAAGGAAATGATTATTATAGTGTTATTTCAATTAAATGATATATTATTTGTATTGTGTTATGTGATTAAAGTATTTATTTAATTAATTGTGATTTGAATTAATTAAGATAAATATGAAAGCTTCCGGGTAAGGGTTTGGTTTTAAAAAATTCCGAGGAAAGAATTTTTATAAGGAAGGAAGAATGTGACAACCCGAAAAATCGGATTGTTTAGAATTTAAGTTTAAAGAATTAGTTATTAATAAAATGAATTTTTATTAATATTATTCTGTGCTATGTGTTCATTAATCGTTCTATAACCTAGAATGATTATTAATCGGGAGGATTCTAGCTACGAGCTAGATTGAACGAGTAAGAATTTTCAAGACGAAAATAAAAGTTTTCCAGGAACAAAAATATTTCTGGGGAAAAAGACAAAATAGGCACTATTCACCCGTTTCAGCTCGGAGATTTATTTTGAAATTCCAAGAAGTTATTGATTGCGTGAAATCTTGAGACGTGATGGAATATTCCATAATATTTCAGTTATTGCAAAAACAAAGTTTTCGCCTGCGGACTCAAAACCTAAGGGTTAGGGAAAGTGAGTTCCGAGAATGTAATGAGTACGTATAATAACTAGGGTTACTATGTGTGAGAAATACGAGTATGAAACAAGTTATTATAAGATTATATTACGAAGATTAGTACGATGTATAATACGAATATCGTACGAACGATATACGAAGAAAATACGAGAATACGAGAATGAAATGCGTAGAATGCGATTAGTCTTAATGGACTTTGTGTTCATAGACTTTTGTAGAATCCAATTGGACTTGGATTATGTCAGACCCAATGATTTGTGAAGTTAAGCCCAAGTTAGGCCCAAGAAGAATTAGGATTAAGCCTGATCCAAAGAAATTAACCGCGGATCGAACCGATGAGTCACCGGATGGGTAAAACTCATGGGGAACCCATGGGCATAAGGGGCGGCCACTTGGTCACCAAGTAAGGGTGGTGACCAAGTAAACTTGGTTGCTAAGTTTGGAATAGTAAGGAGGTGGGGGCAAAATGACTATTTTTCCCCTAGCTTTAGTTTTCTATAAATAGAAACCTAGAATTTCATTTTCTAGGATTTTGAAAATCCTACACTTGAGAGAGATAGAGAGAGCTCAGTTGGGAGAGGAAGAGGAAGAGCGTGAGCATGAACGCTCGGATCAAAAGTGATCATGAAATAGAAAAGCTAGAGAATCGCCGGCTTTGTATAATGGAAGAGGATTAACGAAGAACGGTAATCCGAACCCTAGTTTCTTCTCATATTTTCTTTAAGTTTAATATGTTCAAAAAACATAGCTTAATGAGAATAGAGAGAAGATGGTGTTAGAAATGATTTCATATGGTTGAAATCATTAGAAAATGAAGAATTAAGAATAAGAAATTTAGTTTATAAATTTCTTACGGAAGTATAAGATTCGTAAGGATTTTGATCGATCTGAGTGAATCTTATGAATGAGTAGGTCAAATAAGTAAGGAATGATGTTCTATAAACTCAAATTCCAAGAAAAAGTATAATCGTAATCCAAAATATCGATCAGAACGAAGAACACGAAGAACGTTGTTGATGGATAAATTTAAAACTATCGTAGTGTAATTGTTGTTGATGGACAAGTTTAAAACCATCGTGTATAAGTTAGTTGCTTATTGCTTTGTTTGGAACGTTAGAAACGTTCATGAAGAACGGATTAAAATTGAGCTATAACGAAGTTATGACGAAATTTTCGTAAAAGATGAACGAGAATTAGAAAGTTAGTAAATGAACCCGAACGTGTAGGGTTTCATAAGACAGTAAGAGGATGTTGAAAACGTGAGTCGTAGACTCAAGAATGAATGAGTTCCGAGTTCGGATGACCGAATTACGGACGAACAAGCGAAGAACGTTAAAAGCATTAAATGAACGAAGGGTGAAGTTTAAGCCAATTGAGTGGCATTTTAACAAGTTTAGATCGAATTTTTGCTCATTGGGTGTTAAATTACGTGGGATAATGAAGAGAATGGCTTTGGAACAACCTCGTTCTGAGTTATAACGAAGAAGTTATGAGATCGCAAAGTAAAAGTCTCAAACTTGATTCAACACTTCGAAAATTTTCTAGGGTTTAAGCTTCGCGGCGCAGCGCCAAGAAGTGGCGCCGCAGCGTGAACTTGGGCTTCAGGTGCTGTTAAATGTCATCGCAGCATGAGAGATAACAAAGGGTTTGGTGCCGCAGCGCCAGACCAAGTGAGGAGAGAGAAGTAGGTCGCGCCGCAGCATGAGAAAGAGAAGGAAGGATGGCGCTGCAGCGCCGGTGCAAGGCAATGCCCAGAAATGAGAATTTTATTTCTCAGATACTGGGGTATGTGCAAGAAAGAAGTATGAACATATAGTTCACTTAATGTAACACTTAGTCAAGTTTTTTAAACCTTTAGCAAAGGTTAAACGAAAAGATTAAATGAGATTAAAAGAAGGTGAACGCAAGTTACGTAACCGATGTCCGGGGACCGTAGTCACGATAAACGAACGTGAGGGATTGCTATGATTGTGATTCCTTAGACGAGTGATGAAGGTAATAAATAACATTCCGAATGTTATGTCATGATAAAAAGAAATAAGTGTAAAGCGTATAAATGATGTGAACGCAACGTAGTTGCAATGAACGATCGGTCTTAGCATACAACGAACGATATAGCTTCGACATTAAGAAAGAATAGTGAACATGGGGTTCATGGGATGGATAATGATGACAGCGATTGAAACCTTGAGTGAAGGTTGAATGAAAGGTTAAGAGACGAGTAACGTGAAAGTCGAATACATAATGATCCTCGTGAATCGTATTCGAGTTGAACGAACGTTCTATGTGTACAATGGTGGTGTGACTTAGACTTTGACGAAGGTAGTAAGTAAGATATGAATTATCAAGGAAAGCCGTAACAAACGGTAATGAGATTAATGAAAGTCCGAGTATGAGTCGGATAGAGAATGTTAGAATGAAGTAAGCGTTGAATACTTTAACTAGCGTAAGGGTTGAGTGTAAGTGAGTGTTTAACGGGCAGAACCTACACTCCGTGTATGGTTTAACCGTAATGTAATGAAGACTAAGTTTTAGCCATGAATGGTGAAGAAACTAAGTTAAAGATAATAACTTATAACGTTAAGAAGCCAAGTTAATAAGTATAACTTGGACAACATTCTGAATTAAATGAACCGGACGTTGTAAGGTATGAATAAGTTAATATGAAATGTTTAACGCTATGTTCTCATAGTATTGAAATTAAATGATCGTTCCGAGTATACAAAAGATTGTATGACTTAGACGAGAAAGAATGAATCCTGAGGTATGGCATTTAGTTGTCAGAAAGCCATAAGGAATAAGAAGTTGACTTAACGAACATTATAATTTAATGGTTCTGATAAGTTAAGGTAAGTTAGGTTGTAGTACAATCGTAACCTTTGATGGTTGACATATGGGAGCTGGGCTAAACAATTCCTTCAGAGAGCGAAGGTATATACAAAACTGGCAACCGATCTAACTCACTGTGTGGGCAGTGTAGATGAGATAGGAACTTGTTTGTTGATTGTTTATGGGAAACCACTCAAGGAACCGTATGGACTACTAGCACAGAACCGATGTGTGCTGAGTCTTTAGGAGTTATAAGAAGAAGATAAGAATGCAGATCATCAAAGATGATGAATGTTTGAGTAAGACATCTCCGAATGTCATGAAGCCGTAAATCGGTAGTAAAGAAAGTTAGTCACATAAGCTTAAATTACAAGAGCGCGAACCCTAAGAAGTAAAGTAAAGTAAACAAATGCGTAAGTCAAATATATGACTAATTGGTGTACGTGTATTTTCCTTATATGTTATATAGGGATTTGGAATAAGCAGTTCAGCGTAAACTATAAGTTGTAGTTGTGTGTAAGGCAAGTTTCCTAACTTCATACATACTATATGAATGCTAGTTTCTTAAACTTCTCAGATGTTGAACTTGAGAAGTTATGTCTATGTGTGAACGTGCGATATTTGTACAAGGTGGTAGTATGTATGAGGCTGTGTGCCACAATGTGAGCACTTCGGTGTTTCTGTGAGATGAACTATTTTGTGATCGAACTGTTCAATACAAGTGTGCTCGATTTATACATGAACCGTTATTGTTAAGTCTGTGCTAATGATTCTAGCCAGACATAATGTGTATGAAAAAAGTAGAAGAATGAAAGTATTTTAAAGTGAATATGACTAATGTTTTAAGATGATAGGAATCGAGACTATTCCTATTATTCAAGCTGCTTCATAACCTTTGTTCGGTTATCGAAGTTCTGAAAGATGTTTAAACTCTTGAATTTGTTTGTTCAACTGTTATGACTTGCTGGGAAATTGAATGCTCACACTTGCTTTAAATAAAAACATTTTCAGCGAACGATGTTATAAAGAACTTAAGGATTTCGTAAAGATCAAGTTGATCGGTATCTAGACAATGTGCCATTTATTATATGAATGAGCGTGAAGATCAAGTGAAGACTTGTAATATAGAATGATAGAATTAAACTATAGAATAGTTTAATGAACGATTATGTATCCTTGGTGGTGGATAAAAGTCATTTGTATAAGATGTAAAGAATAATGTAATTATCATTATTTGTAATGAAAGAGGTTTTATGGTTATAAAACCTGGGATTTGAGCATGTATGTAGTTATATTTAGCTATATAATGATATATGTTTGGAAGAAGATGGGATCGTGACGTACAGAATCCGGATGTGAAAATAGACCGGATTTCGGGGCGTTAAAATTTGTTATCACCCTGTGTAATCTAAGCAAAGTATCCAAGGGTAATCTCTTCCTTCCCAAATTTTAAATTACGTCATTTAAGTTTTCATAAAATGGCTTCACGTTTTGTTAAAAACACTGTGAATGGGAAAAGAGTATGATTATAAGTTTGTGTATGTGTTAAGATGTATCATATCGTATTTGATTATATATATTATATAAACCATATCATAAGTTTCATAATATTATAATTACAACGTATGTTATGGCCTCAAAATTTACAAAGTATAGAAATATAGCCATATGGCCCTTATACGTGATTTTAATATGTCAAACATCAATTGTTTTGTAAAATTTACACTCGTTTATAATTATGCATATTAAAACGAAGGAAACAAAACTTGAATGGATGTATTTAGTGTTAAAACGAATCCATAGTGTTAATATTATGTTTTATGTTCAAAACCTTCAAGAACATCAAGAACAGTGAAATTAAATGTGTTGATTCTATTAATTATGAGTATTAACATGTTAAAATCATGCTAGAAGGGTTAAGTAGTGATTATATGTGTATTATAATGTATGGGTATGTCTAAATTCACGTAGAAAATAAGAAATTGGTAAAAATTGGCATGTTCTGCTATTTTTCGCGAACTGCAATTTTTGCAACTGGTGCGCTGCGCCACAGCGCCTGCTACATGCACAAGAATCGCGCCGCAGCGCGAGCCACGCCACAGCGCCATTGACCAGGCCGCAGTGCGGGCCGCGCTGCAGCGCCGAGATTAAGTACAACAGTGGTGCCACAGCGCCACTCTATAGAATGGTCCAGAAATGAATTTTTAAAATGTTCAAGTCTAGCAATGTGATAGTAACTTAATCTAATGAACATAAAATTAGGTTAAACTTATAATGAGGTGTTAAATAAATTCTTAACATATCAACAACACATTTATGTGTAAATTGAATGATTGAATGCATAGTTAGCTTATTGTTCATGAGATGTAAATTATGTGACAATGAATGTAGTAATTTGACTAAGTATGGTCATAATCAAAGTTAGACAAAGAGAAAGAACTTATGATGACTAGTTACATTATAATTAACTATAGTTGTGAATGGAAATGATATGTAGGATTAAATTCAAGGAACGTGTTTAATTAATGTGTAATCTACACACGAGGAAAGTTTACTAACCCTACTTGATATCATTATTCAAGTTATTCTCATTATTATTAATAAAGTTCAATTGTTATATTAAAGATTAAATATCTTTTCAAAGTATAATTCTGTTATACAATAATTATCCTATTGTATACCTCTTGAGATTATTATTCAATTTAATTACCATTTATTGTTGAACCTTGTTAGACTAGTGAACCCTCATTTGATTCAACTAGTCCATAGTTGATGAACATTCTAAATTTCAGAACCCTATTGATTTATCCAAACCAAACTTTCTTTGGTACGGACTCTAATGTCAAACTGAGATAAACAACCCTGTATAGGGATTACTTATGTGTTAGCGTTAATATATTGCACAGTATGGTACTAAGGGTTGATCCCCCTAAGTACAAGTAGAAGAGTCCATAGTCTTATGACTGTTAAAGGTTTCAAGTATAACCCTTGATAACCTAGGACATAGTTCAAGGTCTTATGACCCTCAGAAATCTTTTGAATTCTTGTTATTCATTCTTGATTCAAAAGTTGAGCTTTATTTTAGAAATCTTTGATTCTCGCATGTTATTATATTGTTATTTCATTATTATACTTGTGGGCATTCATGCTCACTCTTGCGTAATAATAACATTGCATTTAAGAACAAAAGGTACGATGAGCCTTCTACTAGAAAAGGGCAAAGGCAAAGCTAATAAGTGATGAAGACTTGTTATTTAATTTTAATGTTATTGTAAAGACTTGATGTTGTTTAATACTTATTTTTTTATGTTTCCGCACAGATGTTTAAGGTTAGTTTGACCTGGGATTATATTTATTATTCAGATGCTGTAACCCCATAAGGGGAGGATTTATTTCTATCTATTGCATGGTTTGCATTTATTATGGGTAGATAGATAGATGATATTTGTACAGTGAACACCAAATCCCGTGGAATTTAAGTACCCGGATTTGGGGGTGTCACAGGTTGGTATCAAAGATGTAGGTTATGAACCTTAGGTAGGGGAACAACCTTAGGTAGTAGCCTTATAGAAAGAACATAGTGATGGAAAAATCTTATTGAGTTCTAAGAAATGAATTTCTTTAATTCATTGAAGATAATAAAAGACTTTATGTGCTTACGTGTTAAATTATGTACTCACTAGTACAACTTAGTAACTAAAACTTGAAATTATGTTGTCAGGATGTCGGATGTTGGAGGAACTAGTCGAGCTGTGGAGGAGGAACCCCGAGTACCTACAGTACTGACAGAGGAGGAGCCCCGAGACATTCATGTCGTTAAGGAGCAATTGGTACAGAGAGAGTCATCTCCATTGATCACCGTTGTTGGTCAGGAGCATGAACCTGAGACTGATCCTGAGGAGGATCCTGAGGAGGAAGATGAGAGGAAGAAGAGGAGTTTCCACCGCACTCCATTGATGCTGAGATGTACAATGCGTTATACGACAGTAACGTAGAGTTACAAGACAATGTCCAGGATCTGACTGAGCGGGCGATTATTCAGCAGATTACTCTCGAGCAAAAGGAGAGGGAAATTGAGACTCTTCACACACGACTGGCACTACTACAAAATAGTAAATAGACAACGCAGAAAAAACGTTGTGGTTTCTGTTAGAAAAACATCGTGGTTAAGGGTGTTATCTATTTAACACTCTTACACACCGTTTTTAAAACGTTGTAGTTAAGCACATTACACAATGTTTTTAAGAAAAAAAAACGTTGTAGATTTGTTATCCAAAAATTAGCAGATGCTTAAAAACGTTGTAGAATGTATGATTTCACAACGTTTTCTGGATAAAAATGTTGTTGTTTAGTATATCAGACAAAGTTTAGGCACATTTACACAACGTTTTTAAAATGTTGTAGATTAAAAAAAAGAAAAAAAAATTGTGGTTCACCTACATTACCAATGCACCTGCAATATGCTAATGCCATGATATATAGCTAAAAGGTCTAAATTCTCATTTAAATTTAAAGCCAAAATATATCAACCATTCAAAATACATTCCAATAATACCATTCGTTTACAGTTTCAAATTACTACATCCACAATATATATACCAAACTTTCCATATATACAAGTTACATGAACCAATAAACTTATGTAAAGCACCAAGTTACAGAGCTAATTGTAATGTTTGCTACCAACTTAACAACCAGCAGTTTGTGAAAGTTTCAGGAAAAGATTTTGGTACTAAAGACCTTTCATCACAAAAAATAATTGCTCCACAGAAGCTAGCAGTCAAAGGTGGCCACTGTTATACCTTTAAAGTTCTTTAATGTGCTAGACAGCTCGCGTTTGGCCATTGCAATTTCTGACAAAAAGCTTTATGCAAACTGGTCCTGTTTTAGAAGTCCACCCGTCCTGAACTCATTAGAGGGTGTAATTTGCCAGAAACCCACGGGAAGGTCGAGGCATATCCCACCCATGGACCTTGTGTCTTTGTTCTCACATGTATTGGTACTTGTCATCAACCTGTTCATCAACAAATCAATTACTGGAAATACATATATGGGCCATATGGCTAGTAAAAACTAGTAGTATATATATGGAAGGGTACATATTCAGCATGTAACTGGTAATACATACATGGCTAGTGAAAACAAGACTGCCTATCGGGATAGAAACATAACCATTTGAAATAAGAAGGTTAAAAAAGTACCTCCCCAAGGAATGCAGCACAAGCTCCTGACTTTGATTTGAAAACATTGGCCTGTATGGTTATAACAAAAGCAGATTGCAGATTTTGTTAGTGAGCCAGTCAACCTTGCGCCTGGTGTTAACAAATAGAACACTCTGGGTAATGGCTAAAGTCTCATATAGATCACAGGCTTATTCATGAATTTCCTTGTGATTTCAAGAGCCTCAAGAGAAAACCCCAACCTAAATTTTGGGTGGTAGTAACTGGAATATATCATATAGATCTAACAAGAATAAGTTAAACGTTAGAAAACATGAATCCACTTTTAAGTGGAAAACAGTCTGAATTCAATATTGCTAAACAAAGTTATTTTTCTTATTTTAATGAAACATCTAAACAAGTAGATATCCCAAACCAAAATGTGTTGAACAAAATACTAAAAGCATAAAAAAATCAGTCATTTAAATATTTAGTTAAGATATTTTTTTTAAGAAGATATTCTCCAAGACATGAATCCCATACCCTTTAATGATTAGACAACGACCAAACGACCACATTTGACAATTTTGGCTAACACAGACAAAAAAATAACAAATGAGCACATACAGATCATAAGAAGGGCGAATACCTGATCCTTGATACCTCTTGAAAGCATTTCATCTGCTTCATCGAGAACAAACATCTTGAACTGAAATTAACTAGACTTTGTTGTCCTTTGGGCATTGTGTGATCCACTGGCTTCCTTCCTGTTAAAAGCTCAAGAAGAACCACTACGAAACTATAAACATCACTTTTCTGAGTTATCTGTCCTGTCATGGCATACCTAAACCAAAACCCACAAGGACATGTAATCAAGATTTCACATGTATTCTCACTTATAACATGTAAGAGAATTGTCATGAGTTAATTTCTTATTTAACGAGTGGGAGCTTTATGTCTCAGCCTTTAGCCAGTTTGAATAATATAAATCAAGCTAAGTACCTGATTAATAACCTGAGTAACGAAATGCACAAGCTGAGATCAACTACTAGTATAGTTTGTATACAGCATAAAAGAACAAGTTTCATTTGTACGCAATTATTATCTTAATCATTAATAAATAAATTAAAAAACAGGTCAAATAGTAAGTCTCATTTTAGAAATGAAGTTGTTTTCCCAACAACACTTGAGCACTAGCCCCTTGTTGTGACGCCCCCAAAATAGGTATACAACACTCATTCTGAGTCGCCAAATACATGGTACAAAAAGTAACTACAACTTCAATAATATAAATATCGTGTGCAATACGACAATACATACTGTGAGTTTAAATACAATATTGTCTTCTAGACAATATCTACACCCAAATAAATCCTCATTAAAATTATTCAAACATTTTTTTACATAAATAGTGAGGACTGCTTAAACATCTTTCTAGAAATATAACTCCATACCCCGACTCGATCCTGCTATGTTCTCACCTCCTGAGAAGAAAAATGGAACAAAAAGAAAAAGGATGAGCTCAACTAGCCCAGTAAAGAATATTATGACTAAGATAATATACAACAAATTATCGTTAGTCTTCAACAGGAAAAAATCTGATAAAATATAATCGACAACAAGTTTTAGATCAACAAATACAGCGGAAACAACAATCCATTAGAGGAGTCACGTAGAGGATGAATTCTACTATCTTCTAATATTTAAGAGTCCATCATCAATATTTTATCCCTGTAATAACAATCAATATATATCTTTAATCATCTTTGCACGACAGGCCAAAGATATTCATTTATATCACCGGTTGGTCATGTTCATCTCAACACCTGTTCATCTTTGCACTACGGGCCAAAGATATTCATCAGTAATCATTTATCTTTGTACTACAGGCCAAATATATTCAATAGTATCATCATTTAGGACTGAGGATGATGAAAAATATTTTTTAAAGAAACGAATCCAGTGAAACAAAATGACAAGGATTAAGGATTAAGGATTCGTACTTTAGTTTGTCCAAATTCAAAAATACTCCATAATAAACAATTATGAGCCAAACTTCAAGAATGAAGTTCAAAAAATGGATACAATCAAAGCTAGTAACCATAATAGACATTTTGGACAAAAAGGAGAATTTTCATTTTTCGGTGAATAGTGCCGTATTCGTGAATAGTGCCGTATAAATAAATAGTGCCGTATACGTGAATAGTAACCCCGACACAACAAGTTCCAAATTTGATAAAAAGTTCAACCAATATTTTGGCATAATGATATTGAAGAAAATAATACCATTTGCGAAAGAAATAACATCCCTTACCTCAAAATAACCGTATTTCTAACTGAATTTCGGATATAGTGCTGACAAAAACTCGCACCGTATAGCAACACTCAAGGTATACTCACAAGAATACGCTCGATAATATAGAGAGAGAAAGAGAGAAAACTTATTTCTGGTGTGATTTTCAATTCTAACTTAGCCCTCTATTTATAGGAAAATGCTAGAACGCCAAAGGAGACTAAAATATTAAAATTATATTTTTTTTTCATTTTATCTCTTACGTACTCCACCAACCAAGCCACCACAATTGAACCAAAAATTCCAGCAGCCCACATGTGAATTAATCACCAACTAAAAAATGGGTCCCACCCATATTTAATAAAAATTATTTTATTCTCCGAAACTTCAACAATTCATAGAAAATAGACCGTTTATCAGAAAAATACGAATTTTATGTCCATTCTGCCTAAAATCGAATTCTCTACAACTTTGTAGCTTTGAGTTTTTCCAAATTCAAAACCAAAAATATCCGAAATCCACAAACTAGTGATTTTTTAATACCTCTACACTGACAAAATACTGATAAAACACCTCAGCATTAAATCCTTCATTTTTATCCACATAAAAATAAATATATCCATCATTTATATCCACATAAAATAAATATTTCCTTATCATATGAATTAATAATTAATTATTCTTAAATAATATTACAGAATCACAATTATGACAACCAGGCCGTTCCAAGGAAAGAGGGGGCTTTCCAATAAGGATTTCTCCTTACTGGCGCGCAATTAGATGACCTAACCTCTCCTTGACAGAACTTTCTAGACATTGCCAATAATATTATCTAATAATATTATTCAAATAATATGAATTATTGATCTGATAATGAGAAATACTGTTCAGTGACAATTATTGAAACAATAATAATATAAACTAACAATGCAGCAATTATTGAATCAATATAATAAAATAATGAACAATAACTACTGTAACAATTATTGAGTAGTGCCTTCTTACGTACGAATCAATAATTCAACCATACTGTGCAATACCGTGTGCTACTGTACAACCACGCGTATTACTGTATTTTAACCACAAGGTAACCCAACAGTGTTAACGGTAACAATTTACGCCGTTATTTATAAAACTCAATCTTTGTCGTTATCTTTCATCCAACCTTTTCCGTTATGAGGCCCACAATTGACTGCGCCGTCGTACGAATATTCCTGACAAAAAGAATATTCCACGACCAAACGAATATTCCCCGACAACAATGATTATTTTATAACCACTTGTTTATTTTATAAAAATTTTCACATTTCACCCATAACTAAAGCATTATATCAAATTAACCCTTATTAATTTAGAATAATGAATAAAGGAAAATTCAATTTTATTTATAATAAGTTGGGGTCTTACACTTGTGATCAACCCTTGTCTCTTTATTGCCTGAAAAAAAAAAGTATTCTATTGTCTCCATCGCACGGTGAAAGGAAATAATAGTATACACTTGTGTAACTACATTAATTGTGGTTTGTTATACTAATGATAAGAACTATCTACTGATTTAGTTATTAGAATAAAGTTATTTTAATGGCATGAAGCAATCGCAACTGCATGCCTTTCAAAGGGAACTTATACTAGCATTCAGTTATATACATCAAATAGCCAAAGGACAACATTTGAAGCCTTATTCCAATAATTTCACCAAATATCCTCTAGTGTTTTCCAGGCTAAAAAGTTTAGATATCCATGGTACATGACCAAAATTAAAATCATTTAATGCACCCTCTAATCTTAATTTCCTGACTGGAAAAATAAGATATTTACATACCTATGCCAAAAAGTAAAGCAGTTCATAGGCAAATCTGTCTTGCATATTAACTCATGATCATAATAGACAAACAAATCCTCCTGGTGCAAGAGACGCTAATTCACATCTCATAAACCAAAAAATAGGACACGCGTACCCTAGTTTGCAAAAGTTGCAATATTGAAGGAGATCAAAACTTAAATTAGAACAATGACAGAAAATACAAGTTAATTACCATACCTTTTGGAGGCTGAGCTAGTTTCTGATTCTGAGGAGATATCATTTCTTTCTTCAGTTGAGTTAATATATCTTCCATCGTGTTTTACCTTTGCCAATCGAACAGCATGGGAAAAAGTCTTGGATCAACCTGGTAATTTGGTATCACATTAGCTTATTTTACAGCATATCATGGCATAAAACATAATCCGAGTACACAATACTTACAATACCAGTTTCCTGATTAACACAACTCATGTTTATCCGAGTTTGAAACCTTACAGTTGGCAATTTATCAGGATATTCCAGACCACAGAAAAGTTTCAACTGATAGATGCGCCCTTCATGAACAGTCTAGCATACATTAAATAAGAGTAAGAAATCAACACATTATGAGAATTAGAACAAAACAACATCAGAATAACAATAGCACTTGTAACTTAACCTTTCATATTATTCATAAATTTTGAATGTCTTTGAAGTAGTGTCGTCTATAACTTGCCTTCAAGGAAGAATTCATCTCATGTATTACATAAACATTTCGTCTCATGTGGGTTTGGTTCATGTGCGACTTTCGGAGGTTAAACACACTTGAGCAAAAACAAGAGCTTATTTGGTCACAAAAGCAGGTAATCTGGCTTCAACAGAAAGCCTAAAAAATATGAGGTTGCGTTTGGAGCTCCAAACACCTCAAACATAATGCTTCATATCTGAGGAGAAGAGAGGACACAGTCGAGAGGCAAGAGGCTGAGGAGTGAGGAATTTCAGATCTGGCGTACAGAGATAGGAGAGAGAAGAAAGTATGGTCGTGTTTTAATTTCAAAATAGCTTCTGCATTTTTATTAATTGCTGTGTTTTTTGCATAAGATAACATTTTTTTAAAAAAATGTTATCTAGTTAAAATTAAAAAAATGCTCTTTTAAATAGATAACGTTTTTTTATATGTATCTACAACATTTTATTAAAAAACATTGTGAAAAAAAATACCACAACGCTTTTTATAAAAACGTTGTGGTTTAAGTGTTGTCTATTTACTGTTTTGTAGTAGTGTGGGAAATGTAGAATGGGATTTGGTCCATGAGAAGGGTCAAATCGAGGATAAGACTGAGGAGATATAGAAGTTGAAGAAGTAACTGAAGGAAAGCTCGGAAAGGCTGATCGGAGCAGAGGAGGGCTGGGTAAGAGAGTCACGTCGTGCTGATCTTGCGAAAGAGGATGGTCGTGCAAAGAAGGCTAAACTTGGGGAGACGTACTCCACACTTAATAAGGCAATGGATGAGGCCCAGGATCGAGTTTTGAGGTACCCAATCCAGTTCGAAGGGCTACCATCGTACATGCTAGATCGTAGAACGATGTCTCGCATCATGGAAGAAGAGCGTAGCAAGGCTATTCAGCGCCTTAATCAGCAGTGATAGGATTTGTTTAATTATGTGAAAAAACTTATTTGGTATTTAGATATAAATTTCGATGTAGTTATGAACAAAGGTATATTTTAATATTTAAATCCTGTGTGGATTCTTTATCTCAGGATAGTTGATGTAAATAGCAGTGATGCTATCGTTTGATGTTAAAACTTTTGATTTGAATGAATATATCAAGTTATTTGAGTTAATGTGTTAAATAATTATATTAAATTGTTGAGTTAAGTCTTAACTATTTAGAGAATTTAATAGAGATTTAATAAGCATATATTTTAACAGAAATATGCCACCAAGAAGAAGACAACAACGTCAACCAGCTCAAGAAAGATATACAAATAACAACAATAACGCCAATGTTAATCTCGTTCAACAGTTAATGAACTTGCTAGCTGGAGAAATGAATAATCAACCTCAAGCTCCACCAAATACAACATTTAAAGATTTCAAGGCGGTAGGACCGCCAGAGTTTAAAGGTTCCATGAACCCGATTGAGGCTCAAACGTGGGTTATGAAAATGGAAAAGATTTTCGATGTTGCTAGAGTTAGAGAAGACCATAAAACCGCTTTTGCAACGTTTATGCTGAAGTCTGAAGCCAGTTATTGGTGGAAAGCAAACAAAATTCGTGGAGGTGAAAGCGTGATTACTTGGGAGAGATTCAAAGAGATGTTTTTCGAGATGTATTTCCCGACCAGCTCACAGAACCAAATGGAGGTTCAATTTCTGGAGTTGAAGCAAGGAAATATGACCGTACCAGATTATGCAGCTAGATTCAATGAGTTGGCGAGGTTTTCCCCGTATCAAGTACACATGGATGAGAGGAAAACAAGAAGGTTTGAACAAGGACTGAAGCCCTGGGTATATAGCAAAGTATTAATGTTTCAGCTAAACACTTTTGTGGGAGTACTGGAAAAGGCAATACTCGCTGAAGGTGGAAGCGATGCAGTGACCAAGTACAATCAGGATCAGATGAATGAGAAGACTGAAAGTGAAGGAAATAACAAGACTAATGGAAGTGGCACAGGAGGTGGTAATTTTAATCAGAAGAAGAGGTAGAATAACAACTCATCATCGGGGAATCAGGAAGGAAGTCAGAAGAAGAGGATCGAAGCATGCCCGACATATGGGAAAGCTCATCTGGGGGTTTGTATGAAGGGAAAGAGGGTGTGCTACAATTGTGGTCAGGAGGGCCACATAGCACCTAACTGTCCTAACCCAAAGAATGGTGCCTGCTTCAAATGTGGTTCAAAAGATCATTTGGCAAGAGACTGTCCTAAGAAGGGATCTGGAGGGGCAGGATCGGGAGGAAACAAGGGAAACAGCAGTGGAAATACCTTGACTATCACTGGACCAACCGCAACCAACCGACCACATGCCAGGACTTTCAACATGATGGTGCAAGATGCAGTTCAGTCTCGTGATGTGGTGTCAGATATCATTCCAATCAATAAATTTAATGCTTATGTATTATTGGATTCGGGTGCTACTTGTTCCTTTATATCCGATGACTTTGCTAAGAACTTAGATTTACCTAAGGATGAGTTAGATTACCCCCATGAACATAAAAATTACGAAAAGAGAAATAATTTCTGTTAAGTACGTACATAAGAACTGTAGAGTGCATATTAAGGGTAATATCATGATCGTAGATCTTATCCCTATTCGACTTGGGGAATTTGATGTTATACTGGGAATGAACTGGTTATTCAATTACGGGGCTGTAATTGATTGCCAAAAGAAGCGTATTAACCTTATGACTCCGTCAAAGGTTGTGTTTTATGGTAGCAAGTTGCCTAGACAAGCGAGTTCTCTTACGATGATGCAGGCCAGGAAGTTGTTAAGACAGGGCTGTGTAGGATATTTAGCTTACATAGTCGACAGTCGTAAAGAGAATTCGAAAGTAGAGGAGATACCGGTAGTGAGAGACTTCGTCGATATCATTCCAAATGATTGGACAGGCCTTTCGCCAGATAGAGAAGTTGATTTCGTAATCGATTTGGCGCCAAGAACCGCTCCAATATCGAAGGCACCATACTGAATGGCACCAGTAGAGATGAAAGAATTAATGGTACAATTACAAGAATTACTGGACAAGAAGTACATTCAACCGAGCGTATCACCGTGGGGAGCACCGGTGTTGTTTGTGAAAAAAGAAGGATGGAACGATGCGGCTCTGCATTAACTACAGAGAACTGAATAAGGTCACGATTAAGAATAGATATCCATTATCGAGGATCGATGATCTGTTTGATCAATTGAAGGGAGCGAAATACTTTTCCAAGATAGATTTGAGAAGTGGTTATCATCAACTAAAGGTGAGACCAGAGGATGTACCGAAGACAGCGTTCAGAACACGATATGGTCACTACGAATTTTTGGTTATGTCGTTTGGTCTAACGAATGCTCCTGCAGCATTTATGGGATTAATGAACAGTGTTTTCAAACCGTTTTTGGACAAGTTTATAGTGGTATTTATAGACGACATTTTGGTTTACTCAAAAACTAAGGAAGAACATGAAGAGCATTTGAGATTAACATTGGAAGTGTTGAGGAGGGAGAAGTTTTATGCCAAGTTCTAGAAATGCGAATTTTGGATCGAGCGGGTGCAATTTCTTTGGCATGTGATCGATAAAAACGGAATTTCGATAGATCCATCCAAAGTCAAACCCATGATTAACTGGGATCAGCCGAGGATGCCGCCGGAAGTATGAAGTTTTCTTGGATTGGCAGGATATTACAGAAGGTTCATACAAGACTTTTCCAAGATCGCAACTCCGTTAACGAATTTAACTCGAAAAAGCTGTGAAATTTTTTTGGACAGAGAAGTGTGAGGAAAGCTTTCAAGAATTGAAGGAGAGGTTGAGTACAGCACCTGTGTTATCTCTTCCGGATGATACAGGAAATTTTGTTATTTATAGTGATGCGTCGCACAAAGGACTTGGTTGTGTGCTTATGCAAAATGACAGAGTCATTGCGTATGCATCATGACAATTAAAGGATTACGCGAAGGGATATCCGACCCACGACTTGGAGTTAGCTGCAGTAGTTTTTGCTTTGAAAATCTAGAGGCATTATCTCTACGGGGGAAGTGTGAAATATATACAGACCATAAGAGTCTAAAATATATTTTTACACAAAAAGACTTGAATATGCGCCAAAGAAGGTGGTTGGAATTAATTAAGGACTACGACTGTGAGATTTTATACCATCCGGGTAAGGCAAATGTCGTTGCCGATGCCTTAAGTAGAAAGGGTCGGGAGAAGTTGATGATGTTGACCGCTCAAGAGGAGCTAATTTCAGAAATAGAGAAACTGGAGTTGGAAGTAAAGTATCCTATGGAAATTGATGAGAAGTTATTTTAGATGCAATCTGGTACAATCCTACTGGATAAAGTTAAGGAGGCTCAACTTCAAGACGATGAATGCAAAAAGGTTATAAGGAAGATATTTGAAGGAACCGTACCAAATTTAAGATGGATAAGGAAGGAATATTGAGATATGAGAGCAGAATTTGGGGACCGCCAGTACCAGAGATTAAGGAAGATATTTTGAGTGAGGCTCATAGCTCACGATATTCGATTCACCCTGGTAGTACCAAGATGTATCAAGATCTTTGACAACACTTCTGGTGGCCGAATTTGAAATGTGATGTTGCAGAATGTGTTGCCAAGTGTCTGACCTATCAGAAAGTGAAAGCAGAATATCAGAGACCAAGTGGGTTGCTACAACCGTTGGAGATCCCAGAATGGAAATGGGGAAATATTATAATGGACTTCGTGGTTGGCCTTTCGATGACTCAGAAAGGCTACGACGCAGTATGGGTTATAGTTGATCGACTGACGAAATCCGCACACTTCCTTCCAATAAAAATTAAATTCAACTTAGATCAGTTGGCAACGTTATATGTAAAAGAGATTGTTTCGAGGCACGAAGTACCGGTTTTAATTGTTTTAGATAGGGATCTGCGCTTTACATCGAACTTCTGGAAACGTCTACAGGAATGCATGGGTGCGCAATTACGGATGAGTACGGCATATCAACCTCAAACAGATGGACAGGGCGAAAGAATGATTCAGACATTAGAAGATATGCTAAGAGCCTGTGTGATGGACTTTAAAGGAAATTAGGATGATCATCTATCGCTAGTAGAGTTTGGTTACAACAATAGTTATAACGCTAGTATTGGCATGCCACCTTATGAAGCGTTATACGGCAGAAAGTGCAGAACTCCGCTTTACTGGAATGAAGTTGGCGAAAGACAGTTGCTAGGGCCAGAATTGGTACAACAGACAGAAGAAATAGTCAAAGTAATTCGAACACGACTGGTAGCAGCACAAGATAGGCTGAAGAAATACGCCGATCCACATCGTAAAAATATTGAGTTTGAATCAGGTAGTTATGTATTCTTGAAGGTCTCTCCCTGGAAAGAAAAGATTATATTCGGAAAGAAAAGAAAATTAAGTCCAAGATTCATTGGACCATTTGAATTACTATGAAGAATCGGAGAAGTTGCGTATGAGGTAGCACTACCTCCAGTACTTGAGAATGTCCACAACGTCTTCCATGTTTCCGTTTTATGACCCTACAAAGCCGATTACAAGCATGTAATTGAATACGAACCCCTACATTTTGAAAAAGACTTATCTTACGAAGATATTCCTGTTCAAATTGTTGACAGAAAAGAACAAGTTCTCAGAAATAAAGTAATACCTTCTGTTAAGTTAATTTGGAGGAACCACAACGCTGAAGAAGCTACGTGGGAACTCGAAGAGAATATGATGAAGAATTATCCTCATTTATTTACTTAAATTATGTGTAAGCGATTCTGGGGACCGAATCTTTATAAGGGGGAGAATGTAACGGGTCGAATTTATTGAGTCATGATTCTGGGGACAGTATCCTTTTAAGGGGGGAAAGATGTGACAAACGATATTTTTGTAATTTAATTTTAATATTTATTGAATTAAATAAATATTTTCGATGATTTAATTATTAGATTAAATAATTAATTGATGAAGTTGTGGTAGATTAAATTAATTATATGTGTTATATTTATTAAATTAATTTGGAGAATATTTAATACTCAAGTATGTATTTATGTGAGCTTATTGAATTAAATGAAATATTTAATTAAGCATAATGTTATTTTAATTAATGTAATAATTAATTCGAGATTTAATAATTTGACATAATTAATAAATAAGAAATTAATTATGTGATTATGTGAATTAATGATAAATTATTATATTTTATTTAAATTAAATTAAATAAGATATTTGAATTGGGTGTGACATGATTTAAACTATATTATAAAAGTTTAATTAAATTAATTGAGTATATGCCTTTTAAGGCTAGCTAAACATGGCATTAGTGGAGGTTGAGGGCAGTTAACCCATGATGGGTAACTGACCTCCACAACGCGTCAGTTCACCTTTATTATTATACGTCTTCCTTTCCTTTTCATTATGTGACAATGAATGTAGTAATTTGACCAAGTATGGTCATAATCAAAGTTAGACAAAGAGAATGAACTTATGATGACTAGTTACATTATAATTAACTATAGTTGTGAATGGAAAGGATATATAGGATTAAATTCAAGGAACGTGTTTAATTAACGAGTAATCTATGCACGAGGCAAGTTTTCTAACCCTACTTGTTATCATATTCAAGTTATTCTCATTATTATTAATCAATTTCAATTGTTATATTAAAGATTAAATATCTTTTCAAAGTATGATTCTGTTATACAACAATTGTCCTATTGTATACCTCTTGAGATTATTATTCAACTTAATTACCATTTATTATTGAACCTTGTTAGACTAGTGAACCCTCATTTGATTCAACTAGTCCATAGTTGATGAACGTTATAAATTTTAGAACTCTTATTGATTTATCCAAACCAAACTTCCTTTGGTGCTGACTTTATTATCAAACTGAGATGAACAACCCTGTATAGGGATTACTTATGCATTAGCGTTAATATATTGTGCACAATATGGTACTAAGGGTTGATCCCCCTAAGTACGAGTAGAAGAATCAATAGTCTTATGACTGTTAAAGGTTTCAAGTATAACCCTTGATAACCTAGGACATAGTTCAAGGTCTTATGACCCTCAGAAATCTTTTGAATTCTTGTTATTCATTCTTGATTCAAAAGTTGAGCTTTATTTCAGAAATCTTTGATTCTCGCATGTTGTTATATTGTTATTTCATTATTATACTTGTGGGCATTCATTCACTTCAAGATTTTGAGTTAGCTTGCAGAAAGCTATGGGCAAAGATTTATGATTTAGTTCAGCATAACATCCTCAAACGAACGGGCAATCGAAAAGGACTATTCAAACCCTTGAAGATCTATTAAGACTTTGTGTCCTAGATTTCTAAAGAAGTTAGGATAAGTACTTGCCACTGGTGGAATTCTCCTACAACAACAGTTATCAAGCAAGTATAGGAATGGCTCCATTCGAAGTGTTGTATGGACGAAAGTGTCGTTCTCCAGTATGCTAGGATGAGGTGGGAGAAGAAACGTTGTTGGGACCAGAATTAGTACGCATGACTACAGAAAAGATCCAAATGATTCGACAACGTATTCAAACTCACAAGATCGACAAAAGAGTTATGTTGATCTTCATCGAAAGGACGTGAAATTTAATATTGGAGATCATGTACTGTTACGTGATGCTCCATGGAAGGGAGTTACAAGATTTGGGAAGAGAGGAAAGCTCAATTCATGATTTGTTGGTCCATTTGAGATTCTTGACCGAATAGGAAATGTGGCCTATAGACTCGCATTACCTCCAAGTATGTCTCGTGTTCATAATATTTTTCATATATCTATGCTTCGTAAATATGTGAAAGACCCGAACCATATTATTGCTATAGAACCAGACGAGATAGCCGAAGATTTAATGTACGAAGAGGTACCTGTTAAGATCTTGGATAGGAAAGAGCATATCCTACGCAACAAGGTTATACCAAAAGTTAAGGTTTTGTGGAGGAACCATGCTATTGAGGAAATGACCTGGGAGTTGGAATTGAAAATGAAAGCGAGGTACCCTCACCTTTACGAAACACCAGGTACGTACGTTAATTTCGAGGATGAAATTTCATAAGAAGGGGAGGTTGTAAGACCCCAACATATTATAAATAAAATCAAATTTCCTCTAATTATTATTGTGAATAATAAGGTGTTAAATTGATATAATGTTTTGGTTATGGGTGAAATGTGCAAATTTTGCAAAATAAGTAAGTGGTTATAAAATAATCATTATTGTCAGGGAATATTCGTTTGGTCGTGAAATATTCTTGTTGTCGGGGAATATTCGTACGACGGCGCAGTAATTTGTGGGCCCCATAACAGAATAACTGTCGGATGAAGAAAACGACAAGTTTAAGTTTTTATAAATACCGGCGTAGTTGTTACCGTTAATACTGTTGGAATACCCGGTGGTTAAAATACAGTAATACGCGTGGTTGCACAGTAGCACGCGGTTTTTGCACAGTATTTTTAAATTATTGATTCTTACGTAAGAAGACACTACTCAATAATTGTTACAGTAATTATTGTTCAATATTTTATTTTATTGGTTCAATAATTGCTGCGTTGATATTTTTTATTATTGTTATTTCAATAATTGTCACTGCACAATATTTCCCATTATCGGATTAATAATTTATATTATTTAAATAATATTATGAGATAGCATTATTAGCAATGTCTAGAAAGTTCTGTCAATAAGAGGTTTGGTCACCTAATTGCGCACCAGTAAGGAGAAATCCTTATTGTAAAGCCCCCTATTTCCTGGAAACGGCCTGGTTGCCATTATTGTGATTCTGTAATATTATTTGTGAATAATTAATTATTAATTTATATGATAAGGAAATATTTATTTTATGCGGATATAAATGATGGATTTATTTTATGTGGTTATAAATGAAGGAATTAATGCTGAGGTGTTTTTATCAGTATTTTGTCGGTGTGGAGGAATTAAAAATCATCTGTTTGTGGATTTCGGAAATTTTCTGTTTAGAATTTGGAAAAACTAAAAGCTACAAAGTTGTAGAGAATTCGATTTCGTGTGGAATGGACATAAAATTCATATTTTTCTGATAAACGGACTATTTTCTATGAATTACTAAAGTTTCAGAAAATAAAATAATTTTTATTAAATTATGGGTGGGACCCACTTTTTGGTTGGTGTTGAATGCACATGGGCTGCTGAAAATTTTTAGAATTGGTGGCTAACTTGATTCAAGGATGGAATGCGTAGGAATAATAAGAAAAAAATAATATATTTTATTATTTTAGTCTCCTATGGCGTCCTAGCATTTTCCTATAAATAGACGCTTAGGTTAGAATTGAAAAATACATCAGAAACAAGTTTTCTTTCTCTCTAGATTATCGAGCGTATTTTGTGAGTATTTTGATACTTTGAGAGTTGCAATTCAGTACAAGTTTCTGTCAGCACTATATCTGAAATTCAGTCAAATGTACGGTTATTTTTAGGTAAGAGATGTTATTTCTTTTTAAATGATATTATTTTCTTCAATATCATTATGCCGAAATATTGGTTTGAACTTTTTATCAAATTTGGAACTTTTTGTGTCGGGGTTACTATTCACGTATACGGCATTATTCACGTATACGACACTATTTACCAAAAAAAAAAAATTTCCTTTTTATCCAAGATGTCTATTATGGTTACTATCTTTGATTATATCCATGTTTTGATCTTTATTTTTGAATTTTGCTTCATAATTGGTTATTATGAAGTATTATTGCTCTTGGATAAACTGTTATACGAATCTCTACTATTTGTCCTTCTGTCTCACTGGATTCGTTTTCTTTAAAATATTTTTCATTATCCTCAGTCTTAAATGATGATATTACTGAATATCTTTGGCCTGTAGCGCAAAGATGAATGATTAACTAATGAATATCTTTGGCCCGCAGTGAAAAGATGAACAGGTGTTGAGATGAACATGACCAACTGGTGATACAAATGAATATCTTTTGCCTGTAGTGCAAAGATGAATATTTGATTAAAGATGTATATTGATTGTTATTTCAGAGATAAAATATTGATGATGGACTTTTAAATCATAGAAGATAGTAGAACTCATTCTCTACTTAACTCTTCTAATAGATTGTTGTTTCTGCTGCAGTTGTTGATCTTAAACTTGTTTTCTATTATATTTTATCAGATTTTTTCCTGTTGAAGACTAATGATAATTTGTTGTATATTATCTTGGTCATAATATTCTTTACTGGGCTAGTTGAGCTCACCCTTTTCCTTTTTGTTCCATTTTTCTTCTCAGGAGGTGAGAACATAGCAGGATCTAGTCGGGGTATGGAGTGATGGTTCTAGAAAGATGTTTTAGCAGTGCTCACTATTTCTATAAAATAGTGTTTGAATAATTATAATGAGGACTTATTTGAGTGTGGATATTGTCTAGAAGACAATATTTGTATTTAAACTCACAGTATGTGTTGTCGTATTTTGGACGACAATTGTATTATTGAAGTTGTACTTTGTTTTCTGTATCATGTATTTGGCAACTCAGAATGGGTGTTGTATACTTATTTTGGGGGCGTCACAGGTGGTATCAAAGCTTAGGGATATGGTCTCTGGTGGAGATCGGGGAATAGAACTAGGAGGAGAGGAATGAGTAAATCCTTCGCTAGTGTGTCCTATCTAAGCTTATTTGTTGGTCGGTCATAATATAGGAATTTTATGTGATATGTTAATTTGTTTAATTAACCCTTATTTTATGGCAGTATTTAAGAATGGCTGCTAAGAACGTTAACAATAGAGTGTATGAGACTGTGGAACAACCTTTAGTCACAAACCAGGAGAACGTACAACAGGAAGGCAATATTCCTCCCGTAAACAATACTACCGAGCAAACGATGAATGATGGAATGTTTAGGAGCTTTTTACAGTTCATGCAGAATCAGACGAGGGAGACTCGTGTACAAATTACGGGTAGAAGTGATACCAACGCGTGGTCTATCACAGCCAAGCAGTTCAAGGAGTTGGGACCACCAGAATTTATTGGAAAGCTGGATCCGATCAAGGCAGAAATGTGGGTCAAGCAAATTACCAAGATATTCGATGTCTTGGGATGCACGGAGGAATAAAAGGTTCCATTCGCCACCTTTATGTTCCGCGGTGAGGCAGACTACTGGTGGGAGTCTGTGAAGCGTACCCAGCCCGCCACACTCAGCATGTCTTGGGAAATGTTTCAAAAACTATTCAATAACAAGTACTTTCCCGAAAGTATTCATCATATGAAGGAGATAGAGTTAATCAGACTAGAACAAAACAACATGACGGTGTCCCAATATGAGGTGAAGTTAGCTGAGTTATCCAGGTTTGCACCTCATTTGGTAGAGAATGAGGAACGAATGACAAGGATGTTTCTGAGAGGTCTAAAACCCGAGATTCGTCAATACCTTATCTCTCATAAATTTTCTCTGTATTCAGATGTTGTCAACAGGGCTCAATTATTAGAGCGAGATAGTGAGTATGTTCAACCGAGGGACCACAACCAGGGTCATACCGGTGACAGCAGTCATCAGACTGATGATAACCAACAAGGAGGGAAAAATACGAACAAAGGCGGTAACCACTCGGGTGGTCATCGTGGCCATGATAATAGAAGAGGTGAGTCAAGTGGAAATTTTAAAAAGTGGATATTCAACAATGACGGGAAGACATCAGCACCAACACCAACAACAAATTCTAGGGGAGGAGAACAACCGCCGGTCGTGTGTTATAAATGTGGGAAAGAGGGACATATCAGTCCAAGCTGTCCACAACAATCCAAGGTATATTATAACTATGGAAAGAAGGGCCATATAGCTCGAGACTGTTCTGTAGCAAAACCAAGTTCAGCAGGGATGGTAACTCCAAAATCTATCCCGGATAAGTCAAAATCAGCGGTTCCTAAAAGAGCGTTTGTCGTGACTGGCCAAAACGTGAGGAACCCGAACGAAGTGATCACGGGTAAGCTAATCTTGAATTCTTGCAAAGTTTATACCTTACTAGATACCGGTTCAACCCATTTTTTTATCTCTCATGCTTGTGCTCAACATTTAAACTTGACTCCAGAGAAATTAGACTTTTATTTATCTGTTGAAACTCCGTTGGGTGAAACCATTGTTACATCCACTATTTATAAATCTTGCTTAATCCAAGTTGGCACTATCACATTACCTGTTGATCTTATCTCTTTAAAGATACTTGCTTTTAATGTGATTTTAGGAATTAATTGGTTAACCACTCATCATGCCAAAATTGATTGTTTTTGTAAGGTTGTTAGTTTTCATATTTCTAACCAACCTGTTATGCGAATTCAAGCAACTAAACCACTAAAATCAGTCATTGTCATATCAAGCCATAAAGCTATTCGTTTATTAAAAAATATATGTCAAGCTTTCTTAGCCCATATTATGGATTTGAACAAAGACAAGTCAGATTTGAATAATATTTTTGTTGTTATTGAATTTCCTGATGTATTTCCTGAAGAACTTCTTGGTCTACCTCCAGAACGTGATGTTGAATTCTTTATTGATCTTGAACCGGGTACAAAGCCCATTTCTAAAACCTCATATCGAATGGCTCCTATTGAACTTCAGGAGTTAAAAGTCCAACTACAAGAGTTGTTAGACATCGGTTTCATTCGTCCAAGTACATCTCCTTGGGGTGCTCCTATTTTATTCGTAAAGAAGAAAGACGGGAGTATGCGACTTTGTATTGACTACCGAGAATTGATCCATGTCACCATCAAGAATAGGTATCTGCTACCTCGCATTGATGACCTATTTGACCAGTTGCAAGGAGCACAATTCTTTTCAAAGATCGATCTTCGTTCTGGATATCATCAGCTGAAGATTAAAACTTAGGATATTCCAAAGACTACCTTCAGAACTCGATACAGGCATTATGAATTCTTAGTCATGTCTTTTGGATTGACTAATGCTCCTGCTGCTTTCATGGATATGATGAATCGAGTATTCAAGGAATATTTGGATCAGTTCGTTGTTGTTTTTATTGATGACATCCTCATCTATTCTAAAAGACGTGAAGATCATGAGCACCATTTGAAGCTGATACTTGAAAGGCTTCGTGAAAACAATTTTATGCCAAGCTAAAGAAATGCGAGTTCTGGCTTGAGGAAGTAGCATTCCTTGGGCACGTGGCGTCAAAACATGGAGTATCTGTTGACCCGGCGAAGATTGAAGCAGTACAAAGTTGGGAGCAACCGAAGTTGGTGATCGAAGTGCGTAGCTTTCTGGACTTAGCTGGTTATTATCGGAGATTCGTGGAAGGATTTTCTCGAATCGCTACTCTGTTAACTCAGTTGACTCGGAAAGATACAAAATTTATATGGAGCGAGGAATGCGAGAAGAGTTTCTAAGAGCTCAAAAAGAGACTCATTTAGGCACCTGTTCTGGCAATACCATCTGGTTCTGATGGATTTATTATATACAACAATGCTTCAGGCAAAGGGTTAGGATGTGTTCTCATGCAACATGGGAAAGTCATAGCCTATGCCTCACGACAACTCAAAGAATATGAAAGGAATTATCCAACTCATGATCTAGAGTTGGCAGCAGTCGTTTTGGTGTTGAAAATCTAGAGACACTACATGTATGGGGAGAAAGTTGAGATCTATACGGATCATAAAAGCCTCAAATATTTCTTCACCCAAAAGGAACTTAACATGCGGCAACAACGTTGGCTCGAGCTGTTGAAAGATTATGATCATGCCATTCAATACCATCTTGGAAAAGTAAACGTAATAGCTGACGCATTAAGTAGAAGATCGTATGCGGGTACGAGTACGATGTTGTTAACACAAAAACCAATTTTGTACGATTTACAAAGAATGGAGATTGAGTTAAAGACTCCAGGGACCCACGTGATGGTGGCGAATATACAAGTAGAATCGACTTTAATTGATAAAGATAAAGCTGCTAAAGCTACGGACCTGGAGCTGATGTGTATGAAGAAGAAAGTGCAAGAAGGTGCTATTCCAGAAGCAAGAATCGATGAAGAAGGAATACTTCGATTCAACTCCAGACTTTGTGTTCCTAACGATTCTGACTTGAAGCATAGAATTATGATGGAGGCACACAACACACCGTTTGCAATCCATCCTGGGAGTACCAAAATGTATCATGATATTCGACACACATTTTGGTGGAACAATATGAAGAGAGAGATCGTGGAGTTTACCTCGAGGTGTTTAACATGTCAACGTGTAAAGGCGGAGCATTAAGTGCCAAAGGGTCCATTGCAACCACTTGAGATTCTGAAATGGATGTGGGAACACATTACCATGGATTTCGTTATAGGTCTTCCCAAAGTTTCTCAAGGCATAGATGCGATTTGGGTTATTGTTGATAGATTAACCAAGTCTGCTCATTTCTTGCTTATATGTGAGACTTATTCCCTTGAATGTCTTACTCGTATGTGCTTGAATAAGATTATGAGATTGCATGGCATGCCAGTATCCATAGTTTCGGATCGTGACCCAAGATTCACTTCAAGATTTTGGGTTAGCTTGCAGAAAGCTATGGGCACAGATTTACGATTTAGTTCAGTATACCATCCTCAAACGGACAAGAAATTAAAAAGGACTATTCAAACCCTTGAAGATCTATTAAGACTTTGTGTCCTAGATTTCAAAAGAAGTTGGGATAAGTACTTGCCACTGGTGGAATTCTCCTACAACAACAGTTATCAAGCAAGTATACGAATGGCTCCATTCGAAGCGTTGTATGGATGAAAGTGTCGTTCTCCAGTATGCTGGGACGAGGTGGGAGAAGCAACGTTATTGGGACCAGAATTAGTACGCATGACTACAAAAAAGATCCAAATAATTCGACAACCTATTCAAACCTCACAAGATTGACGAAAGAGTTATGCTGATCTTCATCGAAGGGACGTAGAATTTAATATTGGAGATCATGTACTATTACGTATTGCTCCATGGAAGGGAGTTACAAGATTTAGGAAGAGAGGAAAGCTCAATCCATGATTTGTTGGTCCATTTGAGATTCTTGACCAAATAGGAAATGTGGCCTATAGACTCGCATTACCTCCAAGTATGTCTCGTGTTCATAATGTTTTTCATATATCTATGCTTCGTAAATATGTGAAAGACCCGAACCATATTATTGCTATAGAACCAGACGAGATAGCCGAAGATTTAACGTACGAAAAGGTACCTGTTAAGATCATTGATTGGAAAGAGCATGTCCTACGCACCAAGGTTATACCATAAGTTAAGGTTTTATGCAAGAACCATGCTATTGAGGAAATGACCTGGGAGTTGAAATCGGAAATGAAAGCGAGGTACCCTCACCTTTTCGAAACACCAGGTACGTACGTTAATTTCGAGGACAAAATTTCATAAGGAGGGGAGGTTGTAAGACCCCAACTTATTATAAATAAAATCGAATTTCCTCTAATTATTATTGTGAATAATAAGGTGTTAAATTGATATAATATTTTGGTTATGGGTGAAATGTGCAAATTTTGTAAAATAAGAAAATAGTTATAAAATAATCATTATTGTCGGGAAATATTCGTTTGGTCGTAGAATATTCTTGTTGTCGGGGAATATTTGTACGATGGCGCAGTCATTTGTGGGCCCAATAACAGAATAAATGTCGGATGAAGAAAATGACAAGTTTGAGTTTTTATAAATAATGACGTAGTTGTTACCATTAACACTGTTAGAATACCCGGTGGTTAAAATACAGTAATACGCGTGGTTGCACAGTAGCACACGATATTTGCACAGTATTTTTAAATTATTGATTCTTACGTAAGAAGGCACTACTCAATAATTGTTACAGTAATTACTGTTCAATATTTTATTTTATTGGTTCAATAAATGTTGCGTTGATATTTTATATTATTGTTGTTTTAATAATTGTCACTGCACAGTATTTCTCATTATCGGATTAATAATTCATATTATTTGAATAATATTATGAGATAGCATTATTGGCAATGTCTAGAAAGTTTTTTCAAGGAGAGGTTTGGTCACCTAATTGCGCTCCAGTAAGGACAAATCCTTATTGGAAAGCCCCCTCTTTCCTAGGAACGGCCTGGTTGCCATTATTGTGATTCTGTAATATTATTTGTGAATAATTAATTATTGATTTATATGATAAGAAAATATTTATTTTATGCAGATATAAATGATGGATTTATTTTATGTGGTTATAAATGATGGAATTAATGCTGAGGCATTTTTATCAGTATTTTGTCGGTGTGGAGGTATTAAAAATCATCCGTTTGTGAATTTTGGATATTTTCTATTTGGGATTTGGAAAAGCTCAAAGCTACAAAGTTGTAGAGAATTCAATTTCGCGTGGAATGGACATAAAATTCATATTTTTCTGATAAACGGGCTATTTTCTGTGAATTTCTGAAGTTTTGAAAAATAAAATAATTTTTATTAAATTATGGGTGGGACCCACTTTTTGGTTGGTGTTGAATGCACATGGACTGCTGAAAATTTTTAGAATTGGTTGCTAGCTTGATTCAAGGATGGCATTCGTAGGAATAATAAAAAAGAAATAATATATTTTATTATTTTAGTCTCCTATGGCGTTCTAACATTTTCCTATAAATAGACACTTATGTTAGAATTGAAAATCACACCAGAAACAAGTTTTCTTTCTCTCTAGATTATCGAGCGTATTTTGTGAGTATTTTGATACTTTGAGAGTTGCTATTCAGTACAAGTTTCTGTCAGCACTATATCCGAAATTCAGTCAAAAGTACGGTTATTTTGAGATAAGGGATGTTATTTCTTCTTAAATAATATTATTTTCTTCAATATCATTATGCCGAAATATTGGTTTAAACTTTTTATCAAATTTGGAACTTTTTGTGTCGGGCTTACTATTCACGTATTCGGCACTATTCACGCATACGGCACTATTCACAAATACGGCACTATTCACCGAAAAATAAAAATTTTCCTTTTTGTCCAAGATGTCTATTATGGTTACTATCTTTGATTGTATCCATGTTTTGATCTTTATTTTTGAATTTTTCTTCACAATTGATTATTATGAAGTATTATTGATCTTGGATAAACTGTTATACGAATCCCTACTATTTGTTCTTCTGTCTCACTGGATTCATTTTCTTTAAAATATTTTTCATCATCCTCATGCTTAAATGATGATATTACTGATTATCTTATGCCTGTAGTGCAAAGATGAATGATTAACTAATGAATATCTTTGGCCCGTAGTGTAAAGATGAACAGGTGTTGAGATGAACATGACCAATTGGTGATACAAATGAATATCTTTGGTCTGTAGTGCAAAAATAAATATTTGATTAAAGATGTATATTGATTATTGTTACAGGGATAAAATATTGATGATGGACTTTTAAATCTTAGAAGATAGTAGAACTTATTCTCTACTTAAATCTTCTAATAGATTGTTGTTTCCGCTGCAGTTGTTGATCTAAAACTTGTTGTCTATTATATTTTATCAGATTTTTCCCTGTTGAAGACTAATGATAATTTGTTGTATATTATTTTGGTCATAATATTCTCTACTGGGCTAGTTAAGCTCACCCTTTTCCTTTTTATTCCATTTTTCTTCTTAGGAGGTGAGAACGTAGCAGGATCTAGTCGGGGTATGGAGTGATGGTTCTAGAAAGATGTTTTAGCAGTCCTCACTATTTCTATAAAATAGTGTTTGAATAATTATAATGAGAACTTATTTGAGTGTGGATATTGTCTAGAAGACAATATTTATTTTTAAACTCACATTATATGTTGTTGTATTTTGCACGATAATTGTATTATTGAAGTTGTAGTTTGCTTTCTATACCATGTATTTGGCGACTCAGAATGGGTGTTGTATACTAAATTCACGTAAAAAATAAGAAATTGGTAGAAATTGGCATGTTCTGCGATTTTTGCGAACAGCAATTTCTGCAACTGGTGTGTCGCGCCGCAGCGCTGGCTACATGCACAAGAATAGCGCAGCAACGTGAGCCACGTCGTAGCGCCATTAACCAGGCCGCAACGCAGGCCGCACTGCAGCGTCGAGATTAAGTACAACAGTGGCGCCTCAGCACCACTCTGCAGAATGGTCCAGAAATGAATTTTTAAAATGTTCAAGTCTAGCAATGTGATAGTAACTTAATCTAATGAACATAAAATAAGGTTAAACTTATAATGAGATGTTAAAATAAATTCTTAACATATCAACAACACATTTATGTGTAAATTGAATGATTGAATGCATAGTTAGCTTATTGTTCATGAGATGTAAATTATGTGACAATGAATGTAGTAATTTGACCAAGTATGGTCATAATCAAAGTTAGACAAAGAGAATGAACTTATGATGACTAGTTACATTATAATTAACTATAGTTGTGAATGGAAATGATATATAGGATTAAATTCAAGGAACGTGTTTAATTAACGAGTAATCTACGCACGAAGCAAGTTTCCTAACCCTACTTGTTATCATATTCAAGTTATTCTCATTATTATTAATCAAGTTCAATTGTTTTATTAAAGATTAAATATCTTTTCAAAGTATGATTCTGTTATACAATCATTGTCCTATTGTATACCTCTTGAGATTATTATTCAATTTAATTACCATTTATTGTTGAACCTTGTTAGACTAGTGAACCCTCATTTGATTCAACTAGTCCATAGTTGATGAACGTTCTAAATTTTAGAACTCTTATTGATTTATCCAAACCAAACTTCCTTTGGTGCGGACTCTAATGTCAAACTGAGATGAACAACCCTGTATAGGGATTACTTATGCGTTAGCATTAAGATATTGTGCACGGTATGGTACTAAGGGTTGATCCCCCTAAGTACGAGTAGAAGAGTCCATAGTCTTATGACTGTTAAAGGTTTCAAGTATAACCCTTGATAACCTAGGACATAGTTCAAGGTCTTATGACCCTCAGAAATCTTTTGAATTCTTGTTATTCATTCTTGATTCAAAAGTTGAGCTTTATTTCAGAAATCTTTGATTCTTGCATGTTATTATATTGTTATTTCATTATTATACTTGTGGGCATTCATGCTCACTCTTGCGTAATAATAATATTGCAGTTAAGAATGAAAGGTATGATGAGCCTTCTAATAGCAAAGGCAAAGGCAAAGCTAATAAGTGATGAAGACTTGTTATTTAATTTTAATGTTATTGTAAAGACTTGATGTTGTTTAAGACTTATTTGTTTATGTTTCCGCACAGATGTTTAAGGTTAGTTTGACCTGGGATTGTATTTATTATTCAGATGTTGTAACCCCATAAGGGGAGGATTTATTTCTATCTATTGCATGGTTTGCATTTATTATGGGTAGATAGATAGATGATATTTGTACAGTGAACACCAAATCCTGTGGAATTTAAGTACCCAGATTTGGGGGTGTCACATATACCACGAATGGGCTTCTCCAGTCAGACTCTTTTGGAACAGTTGCATCCTGAGCTTCTCGTCCTCTGCATAAGATCTAAGTTCTCCAATGAACACCTTCAAATGTGTGTAAGGATCTCCTAACCCATCGTATTTTTTGAAGTCGGGAGTTTTAAATTTTTCTGGATAATGAACTCCAGGTAATATACAAAGGTCAGTATATGAGACACTTTCGTGTGCTCTAATTCCTATGATCGCACGAAGGGTTTCTTCCATTTGAAGGAATTTCTTCCTGATATCACCGGTGTCTGGATCTCCTTTGAGATGGGTGATATCATGAATCTTGTTGGTCGTATCCAACTGAAGTTAAGGTTCTGTAATGACTTTATCAGGACCTTGGGTTCTTCCTTGTGTAGAGGATTCAGCATGTATGGATATCCTCGTACCCTAAGTAGACTAGTGTAGTTCTTTAAGTAGAACAGCCAAATCTGTGATTTTTGTACTTAATCCGTCAAATTCTTTGCGCGAAACTGGATTAAGGTCAGTCTGGTCTAATGACGACATAATTGATTGTAGGCTCGAGGCCTTTTTGGATTTTGATCGGGTGATAGGTCCGATTTCTTCCCCGCAAAAGACTTACGTAGTTTAGTCTTTAGGGAATGTGTAATCTACATGCTATATATCCATTCTAGGAATATTATCCTGCAAGGCGGATGTTAGCTGTTTGTAATACAGGATAACATATTAATTTAAATATGTATGTACACATGTTTCTTCATATTTCTCATTACATGGAGATGAATATGGAATGAAATTACAAGTAATTGATTTTACAAGTAATTTGAAATGAGAAAGCATGAAGATACTTTCCTCCGTATTTGGTTTATCAGAGGCTGACCCATCTTAGGTTACTCTCACGGATTTTTGGCATGAAGGTTCCCAAATCATCGCAATTTACT
This sequence comes from Panax japonicus, assembly GCA_020205505.1. NCBI lineage: Eukaryota > Viridiplantae > Streptophyta > Magnoliopsida > Apiales > Araliaceae > Panax > Panax japonicus. The sequence goes on from CM035097.1 coordinate 20,443,663, forward strand.
CAACGGGAAGTTAATCCGGTCTTTCAACTGGAGCGAATTTTGGTGGTGCCTTTCCTGAGCCTCGTTGGAATTAGTCTTCCTACGAGTCCAGTAATTAAACATCGACAGAATAGCCCCCTGGTGGATGAACCACATAAGATACATTCACATACGTGTCTCACCGTTTATGAAAATGATGACATGTGCGAAGCACTAATATCACAAGCAGATATAGTGTAAAACATTAAGCGAAGGAAAATATATGCATTCGTACACATTCATCATAGATGTAAATGCAATATTCACACACAAGCATATAACAGTTTTAAAAAGATTGTAATAGCAGCTTAAGTCCTCTTACTGTTATCCCCAGCAAAGTCGCCACCTGTCGACGTTTGGATTTTTATTTGTCCCTTTTCGTTACTTGTTCTTTGGTGTTCTTATATTAGGTGAGATTTGTTTGAAAAAATAAGTGAAAAAGGTCCGACATGTATCATGTCGATAATGGACTGTTAAGAGTCGCCAGCTGGTTTTTTATATGGTTGTACCAACACAACCGAGAAAAGGTTTGCACATTGACCCAATGATGTGACACTGCTAAACGGGTCGGTGAAATCGAGATTCATTAGGGTCCGGGGACTTGATTATGCGGAGGGAAGGTGTTAGGCACCCCCCGACATCCGTGTTACCATGGTGACCGCTACTTTTCAAGAAACTGTTATATGAATATGTGTGTGTGTGTGTGTGGATCAATGTGTAATTATTTTGAAGTAGTGCGAGGCCTCGTTCTCACCTATATTCACAGGGTTTAAATTTGTATAAAAATTTAGTTTTAAACAAGATATGGCAGTGATGTTTTATAAAAGAGGTTTTTCAAACCCTTGTGCTCAATAGTAATTGAGACCTTTTACACTCCCATTTTATATTAAGTGTTCGGCTTGATTGTTTTTAATTTTTGAGATGCGAAGCATCTTCGAGAAAATAATGTACAAAATAGTGTCGAACTCCTCGTGGGTATGAAAACCATCTAAGGAAATCCGAACACCATGAATAAATTTACAAGCTGCTTACAGCTGAAAAATGTCCCTCATGGGAACCGAATCTAGATCCAGTAGACTGAATCTGTGATCACATGATTCCTAGGCTCACATGATGCCGCAATTGATAATAAAGCAGTAAACAGGTATATATATATATATATATATATATATATATATATATATATATATATATATATATATATAAGTTGTAAATATATATATACGGACATGATCAGCCACCACGAAGCGCCTTCATGGGGGATCAGAAATGTAAATAAAGTTGTAAAAGCAATCAACCGCCACGAAGTGAACTCCAAGCGGGACGAAAAGTAAAGAAAACTGTAAAGAAAGACAACTGCCACAAAGTAAACTCCAGGCGGGACTAAATATATATATATATATATATATATATATATATATATATAAGCGATAAACGCACCGGATGTAAAATTCGGGCTAATCGAACAAAGTCCGACAACAGTTGATATATATAAGTATATATATATACTAAAGCAGTAAACGCTCCGGATGTAAAATCCAGGCTCATCGAACAAAGTTCGACACACAGTTCATATATATATATATATATATATATATATATATATATATATATATATATATATATATATATATATATATATATATATATACACGAAAGCGAATAAACGCTCCAGACCGAAGTCTAGGCTCAATCGAGGCATAACTCGATAATGTTAGTCCATATAAATATATATATATATATATGTATGTATAAACTGAAATAAAACCACAGACCGAAGATCGGGCAAACACACGCAACACGACTATCAACGTGAAGAATGGTGTGTGCAAAGATGAAGAGAAATGCTTTAAAGTGTGTGAGAAGGCTTACAGTGGGCTGCCAAAGAAGTCTTCTATATCTTTAAAGGTATGAACACTCGGCTCCCACCGGTACAAAAAGTAGATATATGTGAGCCCACAAGTGTTTAAAATGAGAAAGCACTCAGTGTAGGGTGAGTACAGAGCAAATTTGACAGGGCTTCCTCGCCTTTTTCTCTTTCAAAATGGCCACTCAAAGCCCTCTATTTATAGATGGGGGGAGTCGCAGGTGTAGCCGCAGATGTACCTGCGGCTGGCCGGGTTGCCCCGGGCTTCGCGGGTCATACTGTCTCGAAGTACATGTACGTATGCACTGTAATGTTCTCTCGAACTTTCAGAATTGTAATCCGGGCATCCGACTAAGGTATGTAAGACCTATTTCGGACCATCATTGTCAAGAGTTACGCAATGACATAGGATTAGAGGTTGTACAAAGTCAGGAAGATGGAACCATGCCCTCCGGTCTTTAAGCTTCAAATTTTATCTGTTACCATGCGTAATAGTCAGTCGGGATTGGACATCCTTGGTTCTTGTAGGACATTCCTATGTAGAAATGTATGTATAAAATGTTGAGACGGTGCGATGTGGCGTCAAGGTTGCAAGATGACGACTTTGCCCCTCACCGGGGTTATCTCCGGTTTGGGCTGATAAAGCAGATGTTGCTCAGGGTTATCTCTGAGATTGAACTACTGCAAGTGTTGAAGGTCCTCAGTGTCATCGCTGAGGTGTGCATATCTTCCCAGTGTTATCTCCGGGTCTTGTACTGAGTGCCTCGGTGTGAGTGCCAAGGTTTGAAGCTGATTGCATTTGAAACAAGCATTTACGGGGTTATCTCCGGAACTGCATTCCTTGGGGTTATCTCCAAGGTTGGTAACTGCTACTCCCAATGTTGGAACTAAAACTGAATATCTCGAGGTTATCTCCGAGATGAATAAGCCTTCTCCGGTGGAATTTTCGGTGTTGGAACTTCATGCCTCGGGGTTATCTCCGAGGTTGGAACTGATACTCCCGGTGTGTGTTCCGGAATTGAGACTGAACATCTGGTAGTATCCGAACTGGATATGAGCTATCTTCCAGGGTTATCTCTGAAAGACGAATATTCCCTCCTGCAATGTCAGTAACAGGTGTGTAGAAAATTTCGAGTGTCTACAATACTGTAGAAAAAAAAAGGGGATTTTCTCATAATAATGACAGAAGAGAATTCAAAGTAGCAAAGTTAGAACTTACGTTGGTGGTCGTATAGCCACGCCTGTTTGGTTAAGAGGCTGAAGCTTCATTCTTTCAGGGGTAGTTTCTCGATAAATTTTTCTATTTTTTTACTCGTTCAGGAGGGGTGTCACCGAAGTCTACGTTCGAGCGTTTGTAAGAAGCTCAGTCCGGGAGTTTGGGTGTTTTTGGTCCTTTGACGAAGAACCAATCTTTCTGCCATCCTCTGTTGCTCGAAGGGGTAACCATCAGTGGGCATTTGTCAAACTTGGAGTTGGGTTTGGGGGTTGTTTGCTATGTACCTTGAAACCCAGTTTGCGAGAATTTCCGAGTAGGTATCGGGTGAATAAGAAGTCAACTGAAGGTGGAATCCCGATCTCGTGACAAAAGACGATGATATTGATGTAGGAATTTGGCAACAGTTGGGCGAAGCCAATGCCAATAAACCCTAGAAGGGTGACGATGAACGCATGAAGAGGCAATCAGACTCCCTTTTCCGGCAGGGTGAGGGGCATGGCGGTCCAGCCAATGGATCGGTGGTACATTCGGTATGTGGGTGTTGGTGTTCTAAGATGGCGGGTTTCAGGGATTTGGTAATGTTCTCAGATTACGAGGAGATCTACATCAGTGATTTGAGAAGGGGTGTTAGCGTGTGGAAATTATTTCTCATTGGGTTATTCACGCATCATTTTCTGGATATCTGTCTCTAGGGGGTTCTGGGCGGAGGTGGTGGCTGCACTGGTGGATGTGTCAGGCGTGGCGTTGGTGTTAGCGCTTGGAGAGACCCTAGTGGGGTTGGAAGTGGTTGTAGGAGGAGCAGGGATGCTTGTCAGTGGGTTCACAAGAATAGGGGTGGTGTTTTTTGGTGAGATGTTGTCTGAGTTTTGAGAGGTGGCCATTGTTGCAGTTTTGAAGGAAGATAGCTGGGAAGATGGGGAGAGGAAGATTATTCTTAATTTTGAAATGGGCTGGTGAAACTGTTTGAATTGGGGGGAAAGGGGTTTTATAATTTTGTCTTTTTAGCTGTTCCCAAATGTTGAGGGTGGCTCATTAATGGGTATTATGATGGCATTTGGATGGAGGATTTGAAAGGTTGGATTTTTATCTGATGTTTGGACTTTCTGAATATTGGGCCTTGTTTTGGGTTATTGTTGCTTGTTGGGCCCTGTTTTGAATACTCTTCCATCAAATATTTTATTTGATGAAAGACTGGGGGCAATGTTGGGTCAAGATGTGACGACCCAGAAATTCGGGTTGTCCAGAATTTAAGTTTAAAGAATTAGTTATTAATAAAATGAATTTTATTAATACTATCATGTGATATGTGTTTGTTAATCGTTCTATAACTTAGGATAATTATAAATTGGGAGGATTCTGGCTACGAGCTAGACTGAACGAATAAGAATTTTCAAGACTAAAATAAAAAAATTTCGGGAACAAAATATTTTTTGGGGAAAAAGACGAAATAGGCACTATTCACCCGACGAAACCCTAAGGGTAAGGGTTTGAATAACCTAGGCCATTCCGAGAGTTCGGTATGTTGAAATGACATTCCGTCGAAAGATTTGACGATAATATGTTGTGAAAAGTTAAGTAAGCCGATAAAAAATTTTCTCAAAAAGCGTACAAAAATCGGACGAAATAAAAATGACGAAAAGTACTGCTATGTACTTTTCACTCGTTTAGCTACGTTAGGGTAAAAGGTGAAGGAAAACGCTCAATGTCGATAAGTGTTTTTTCAATTTTTCGAAGATCCGAAGAATACGTAAAAATTGGTCGGTAAAGGAAAGACGAAATATCCAAAAATATTTGGATTCCGGGAATCGCAGTTTTCGAACTGTCGGACGAAAACCGAAAGACGGAAGCACGAAGCTTCCAAGGGAAGCTACGTGAATAGTAAGGAGGTGTAGTAAGGAGGTGGGAATAGTAAGGAGGTGTGAATAGTAAGGACGTTGGGGGCAAAATGACTAAAATACCCCTAGCTTGGAAATTCTATAAATAGGAAACTTGAGCTCTTTATTTTGGGATTTTGAAAATCCTCCAACTTGAGAGAGAGAGAGAGGTCGGATGAGAAGGTGAAGGAGGAGGAAGAGCTTGCTCATGTGCAAACTTTGTCCGACGGGAGAAGATTAAAGGAGAACGGTAATCTGAAACTTAGTCTCTTTTTAAATTTCTCTAAGTTCTATGTTTAAAACCATAACTTAATAGGATTAAGAAGTAAAAGAAAATTGGAATGATTTCATATGGTTGGAAATCATAAGAAAATGAAGAAATAAGAATTTAAAGTTTAGTAAATATATTTCTTAAGGAAGTATAAGATTCGTAATGAATTAGAATGATTCGCGTGGATTATATAAATAAGTAGGTGAAATAAGTAAGGAATGATGTTCTATAACATCAAATTCCAATACAAAGTGAAATCATAATCCAAAATATCGATTAAAATGAAGAATTAATGAAGAACACGCGAAGAACACATAGAACGTTGTTGATGGACAAATTTAAAACCATCGTAGGATAATTGTTATTGATGGACTAGTTTAAAACCATCATGTATAAGTTAGATGTGTATTGCTTGGTTAGGAACGGTAGAAACATTCAAGAAAAACAGATTAAAACTTAGCTATAACAAAGTTATGGCAAAAATTTTATAAAAGACAAACGAGAATTAGAAAGTTAGTAAATGAATCCGAGTGGGTAGGGTTTCATAAAAAAGTAAGAGAACATAGAAAACGTGAGTCGTGGACTCAAGAACGAGCGAGTTCCGAGTTCGACCGAATTACGGACGAACAAACGAAGAGCGTTAAAATCGTAAAATGAACAAAGGGTGAAGATCAAGCCAATCGAATGGCACGTAAATGGATTTAGAATGAATTTTTGCTTGAGGGGTATTAAAGTACATAAGATAATGAAGAGAATGGCTTTGGAACGACCTCGTTTTGAGTTATAACAAAGGAGTTATGAAATCGCAAAGTAAGCATCTCAAAATTTATTTAACACTTCGAGAAATTTTCTAGAGATATGGCTTGGCGCCGTGGCGCCAGTCATGCCTTGTAGAGTGGCGCAGCAGTGCCAGACCGGGAGATAACTAATGTATTAATAAGATATGATCTATCAAGAAAGCCGTAATGAATTAAAAGTAATAAAATTAATGAAAGTCGAATGTGAGTCGATAAGAAATTGACTTAATCGAACATTATAGTTTAATAGGTCGTATAAGTTAAGAGAAGTCAGGTTGTGGTACAATCGTAACTTTGATGGTTGACATATGGGAGCTGGGCTAAATAATTCCTTCAGACAGTGAAGGTATATACAAAACTGGCAACCGATCTAAGTCACTGTGATGGCAGTGTAGATGAGACGGGAACTTGTTTGTTGGTTATTTGTGGGAAACCACTCAGAGTACCATATGGACTACTAGCAGAGAAGAGATGTGTGCTGAGTCCTAGAGAGGTTATAAGAAGAAGATAAGAATATGAATCATCCAAGATGACAAACGTATGAGTAAGACATCTCTGTATGTCACAAAGTCATAAACTAGTAAAGGAAATTAGTCGCGTAAACTTATATTTCAAGAACGCGAACCCTAAGAAGTAAAGTTAAGTAAACTAATGTGTAAGTTCAATATATGACTAATTGGTGTTTATGTTTTTCCTTATGTGTTATATAAGAATTGGGATGAGCAGTTCAGCGTAAGCTGTAGCTGGGCGTAAGGCAAGTTTCCTAACTTCATTCATATTACATGAATGCTAGTTTCTTACACTTCTCAGATGTTGTACTTGAGAAGTTCTGTCTATGTGTAAATGTGCGATATTTGTACAATGTGGTAGAATGTATGAGGCCTTGAGCCATAATTTAATCACTTCGGTGTTTCTTTGATATGCAATGTTCTGTGATTGAGTTGTTCAATACAAGTGTGTTCTATTTATACATGAACAGTTATTGTTAAGTATGTGCTAATAATTCTAGCCAGATAGGATGTGTATGAAAAAGGTAGAAGAATGAAAGTATTTCAAAGTGAAAATGACTGATGTTTTAAGATGATAGGAATCGAGACTATTCCTATTATTCAAGCTGCTTCATAACCTTTGTTCAGTTATAGAAGTTCTAAAGAAATGTTTTAATTCTGAAGTTGTTTGTTCAACTGTTATGACTTGTTGGGCAATTAAATGCTCACACTTGCTTTAAATGAAAAACAATTTTTAGCGAACAAGGTTAGAAGAACTTAAGGATCCCGTTAAGATCAAGCTGACAGTATCCAGTTGAAGTGTCATTCAGAATGTGGCTGAGGGAGAAGATCAAGTGAAGACTTTTAATGTAAAAAGATGAAATTGAATTATAGATTAGTTTAATGAACTATTATGTATCCTTGGTGGCGGATAAAAGTCACTCTTGTAAGACGAAATGAATAATGTATTTATTATTATTTGTAATGAAAAAGGTTATTAAGTTTCCAAAACCTGGGATTTGAGAGTGTATGTCATTATATTTCAGTATATAATGTATATTGAATGAAGGATGTACTCGTGACGTACGAAACCCGGGTGTGAAGATAGACCGGATTTCGGGGCGTTACAAAGGATATTTGGTGTGACGCCCCCAAAATAGGTATACAACACCCATTCTGAGTCACAAAATACATGGTACAAAAATTAAACTACAACTTCAATAATACAATTGTCGTGCAAAATACGACAACACATATTGTGAGTTTAAATACAAATATTGTCTTCTAGACAATATCCACACTCAAATAAGTTCTCATTACAATTATTCAAACACTATTTTGTAGAAATAGTGAGGACTGCTAAAACATCTTTCTAGAACCATCACTCCATACCCCGACTAGATCCTGCTATGTTCTCACCTTCTGAGAAGAAAAATGAAACAAAAGGAAAAGGGTGAGCTCAACTAGCCCAGTAAAGAATATTATGACTAAGATAATATACAACAAATTATCATTAGTTTTCAACAGGGAAAATCTGATAAAATATAATAGAAAACAAGTTTTAGATCAACAACTGCAGCGAAAACAGCAATCCATTAGAAGAGTCAAGTAGAGAATGAGTTCTACTATCTTGTAAGATTTAAAAGTCCATCATCAATATTTTATCCCTGTAACAACAATAAATATACATCTTTAATCAAATATTCATCTTTGCACTACAGGCCAAAGATATTCATTTGTATCACCAGTTGGTCATGTTCATCACAACACCTGTTCATCTTTGCACTATGGGCCAAATATATTCATCAGTTAATCATTCATCTTTGCACTACAGGCCAAAGATATTCAGTAATATCATCATTTAGGACTGAGGATGATGAAAAATATTTTAAAGAAAATGAATCCAGTGAGACAGAAGGACTGTTGATTGATTTCGCAATCAATGAATACGTGCAAGTATACACGGTCAACAAGTAATAAAGTGATAAGAAAAGTATCGTTCCCACGATGAATTATTTAATAAAAATCACCAAGTACTAATTCTTAACCAAACTAATTTTATTTAAACAATCTCAAATTGTGTTTTTTCTAATTAAGAAAACTAAATTAACCGATTAGAACTATGTTACTTTCTAAATGAATTCAAATAAATAAAGATTAAGACTTCAATATCCCCAATTATGAATTATAAATCAATTATCCAATTATCCTAATTATTATGTCTACTGAATTGTTAACAGGAATTCTCAAATGCCAAAAGTCCTTTTCCAAGTGATCAATTGACTTCTATTTAATCCAGATTAATCTTGCTATATTCCTATGCAAAACAAATTGAATTAAACTCCTTCAATTCCAAATCCTTATGTGTTACATGCGGTGAACAGATATTTCCATTCAATTCACAAACCTAATTATTCACTGTGCAAATAACTAAGTCACATGATATCATGCCCAATTCTAACCCTAGAATTCCTCTTCCAATTCCTTCTAGAGTAACAATGTAATTACTTATCAAATAATTAAGCAATAAGCACAAGACAAGATAAACAACTCACTTTAATATAAATAATTGGAATATAATGAATAACTAATTCATAGCCATAAAAAGTTCAATTGAAATCTTAATAAAAAGAATTAGTTCATAATTAATGAATTAAAACCAAGAATCCACAACTGAATAGACATTAAAAGATAAAAGTATGATAAGAGAAGAGAATAAAATCTGTTGTCAGCAAATCTGATGCTCCCATCTTGCTCTTGCTCTTGATCTTCAATGATCTCCAAGTTGCTTCAATCTCCAAAACTAATAAGAACTAGGGTTAATGTTCTAATTTATTAGAGTGTATATCTAATCTAAGATATGTAATCTCCTCTTATTTTATGCCTTACATCATGTATTTATAGGTTATAAGTCTAATTTTTAGCTTAAGAACAAACCCAATCCAATTGAAGTCAAAAAGGTGTCAAAATTCGTCCAAAACGCGTCCAGGCCCACACCAAGCCTTTCCCTAGCGCCCCAGCGCTGGGCACGGCGCTGGAGTCTGCCCCCTACCGCCCCGGTACTGGAATTAAGCCTAAGAATCGCGCCTCGGCGCTGGCCCAAAATCTGACATTTTCTGCTCCGACGTCCTTTGGGAAAACGGCCATAACTTCTTCGTCCAAACTCCGATTTAGATGATTCAAGATGATCCGGAAAGAGGAAAAGTAGATCTACAACTTTCATTCTTGAAGTTTTACGAAATAATGTTTGGAGTCAAATTGGCTCTGAAGTGACTGCTGTGTAAATGACAAGCCGAAAACGCGAATCAAGCCCCCCTAAACATCGATCCAAGTAACTTTTGTCACAATTCCTACAAAACAATATAAAACATGCATGAATAGACACAAACACATAAAAACATCCTAAAAGATTTGAGAACAATAATAAATTAAGCCCGAATGTATCCAATTCATGTGTATAAAACTCACTCATCAAATACCCCAAACTTAAACCTTTGCTTGTCCTCAAGCAAAAACACCAAAATGTTATGCAATGTAATGAAACTAATCTATATGCCTACTAATCCAACAGTAATGACAGAAACAAGTCTATTCAACCGGCCTTAGAGAAATCAAGTAAACATGATAATACATCATATTAAAACAAATCAGTAATTTCCCAATCAAACATCAAATCTTAGACTGTTATCACTGATATAGTGCGTGTGTGCTCCACAATAATGTTAACTGATATAAAATCAAATTTAAGACATAATAGATATCTTCGAAGGCATCATACAGTGAAAACTCACAAAATTCACGAACAAGCTAGATCCAACTAAAGTCAAACATCCACCAAGTTCAAGAGTCCAATCTGGGATACTTATGCTTTACTTTTCATTACGGGGGCATTTTGCTCTTTTCCCGTTTTATTATTTTTTTTTAACCATGACTGTGCAATGTCTCATTCTATTAGGCTAACAGTGTCACTCCTTAGCGAGCTTTCGACCAATGACTCCCAGACCATATAAGACCTTAGGGCGCTAGGTTTTAAGATACCCCTTCGGGAGTACTTACTCAAGTAACAAAGGCCCCGAAACAAAACAAGCCACGGTAAAAAAAAATCTTTTTTTCTTTTTTTTTTTAATAGATGGTTGGTGAGTGCGTTTTACGCTCCATCTCACGCTTGTGTTTATGGGGAGTGTTTCTCCTCAACCCACCACAAGACTCAACATGTTTTTTTTAAAGCTTATATACCCCAAAATTTCCCCCCAAACTTAAGTTTTTATTAATATTTAGTCATCTCCGCCTATTCATGTCTTCATTCCTTCACACTAGTATTATCCTTAAGAAATCCATTATGTATCAATTTAAACTTAATCAGTCAACATAGCTGTTATTAACATGCTAACCTTAATTATACCAGTTTCAAATAGGAAAAGATTCAATTCATAACAAGAAATCACATCAAATCCTTAATATTCAATACTATACTTATCTACTTAATTCCAGTTTCATCATTGGCCAAAATAGACTTTTATTATCTAACAGTTGGAATCATGCAAATATAAACTAACTGCAACAACATAGTAAACTAACTACTATTTTTGCGATTTTTAATTTTTTTTTTTAAACAAAAAACTGAATGCAAAAACTAAATGTAAATACCTCGAAAACATAACGAACTTACAATGTAAATAACTAACAATATGAAATACGACACTAAAATGCCCCCAAATTTAAACTAGACATTGTCCTCAATGACTGAAATAGAAAAAATTAAAGCAGAGGACTTCCCTGAAAATATAACAATCTTCCTCCTTGTCCGCTAAGTTTGGAGAATAGGCTAAGCACATTGAACAAATTGGGCACCAAACTTGAATTTGACTTGAATAACCTGTAAAACCATGATAGAAGCAATTTTATTAAATCCTAAATAAATGCAAATTCAAAACTACTAATATAAAACTTAATAAAAACTAAAAATAAAAAATAAAAATTAAACTTGGGTTGCCTCCCAATAAGCGCTTGTTTTGTAGTCTCAGCCTGACTTTGTCTGGTCAATGCTATCCAATTCCTCTTCGAAAGTTGAGGAACCCTCCATCCATCAGAAATAATATAGCTTTTGGTAGGTTCCCATTTACGATAGCCATTGTATTAAAGTCACCCATCATGCTTTCTTTAGATAAGATCACATTCAAGAACGTCCAACATCTAGGTGGTTTCTCCATTGTGTCTGCGAATATATTCTGGCATTGAGGCTTGTCAGACACAACAATTTCTTCTTCTATCTTCTCCAGCTCATCGCACCATGGTTTTGAAGGTGTACTTGCTTTGACATCACAGAGAGTATTGCCGACGACATGACTACCAATCGGACAAGGTTTTGCAAATCTAACCGGACTCTTGAACTGTGGAGGAGAAGGCACTTGAGGCATAAGTAAAATTGGCTCATCTTCGTTGGTAATCAAAGATAGATCTCTGTCAATCTCCTCTCCCCTTGGCTGAGTCATTCTTGCCATCCTTCGACTCCGTATGGCTGCGCAAACCTCCAACGTCTTCGAAGTTGCCTCTATAGAAGATATATTAAGTCCATCAATCCATGTTTCCCTTGGTTGAGCCAAGAACGTGTATGGCCATTGATACTCAAACTCATCCATGGTACCTGAAAAGTGAGAAATATAGAAAAAGAATTAAAAATAAAAATAAAAATGTTTAAATTAAGACTAATTTGATTGAAATTAATATTAGAAAATAATTATTAAATTAATTCCCCAGCAACGGCGCCAAAAACTTGTTGATCGATTTCGCAATCAATGAATACGTGCAAGTATACACGGTCAACAAGTAATAAAGTGATAAGAAAGTTATCGTTCCCACGAGGAATTATTTAATAAAAATTACCAAGTACTAATTCTTAACCAAACTAATTTTATTTAAACAATCTCAAATTGTGTTTTTTCTAATTAAGAAAACTAAATTAACCAATTAGAACTATGTTACTTTCTAAATGAATTCAAATAAATAAAGATTAAGACTTCAATATCCCCAATTATGAATTATAAATCAATTATCCAATTATCCCAATTATTATGTCTACTGAATTGTTAACAGGAATTCTCAAATGCCAAAAGTCCTTTTCCAATTGATCAATTGCCTTCTATTTAATCCAGATTAATCTTGCTATATTCCTATGCAAAACAATTGAATTAAACTCCTTCAATTCCAATTTCTTATGTGTTACATGCGGTGAACAGATATTTCCATTCAATTCACAAACCTAATTAGTCACTGTTCAAATAACTAAGTCACATGATATCATGCCCAATTCTAACCCTAGAATTCCTCTTCCAATTCCTTCTAAAGTAACAAGGTAATTACTGATCAAATAATTAAGCAATAAGCACAAGACAAGATAAACAACTCACTTTAACATAAATAATTTGAATATAATGAATAACTAATTCATAGCCACAAAAAGTTCAATTGAAATCTTAATAAAAAGAATTAGTTCATAATTAATGAATTAAAACCAAGAATCCACAACTGAATAGACATTAAAAGATAAAAGTATGACAAGAGAAGAGAATAGAATCTGTTGTCAGCAAATCTGATGCTCCCCTCTTGCTCTTGCTCTTGATCTTCAATGATCTCCAAGTTGCTTCAATCTCCAAAACTAATAAGAACTAGGGTTAATGTTCTAATCTATTAGAGTGTATATCTAATCTAAGCTATGTAATCTCCTCTTATTTTATGCCATACATCATGTATTTATAGGTTACAAGTCTAATTTTTAGCTTAGCAACAAACCCAATCCAATTTGGAGTCAAAAAGGTGTCAAAATTCGCCCAAAACGCGTCCAGGTCCGCACCAAGCCTTTCCCCAGCGCCCCAGCGCTGTGTACGGCGCTGGAGTCTGCCCCCTAGCGCCCCGGCGCTGGAATTAAGCCTAAGAATCGCGCCCCGGCGCTGGCCCAAAATCTGACATTTTCTGCTCCGACGTCCTTTGGGAAAACGAGCATAACGTCTTCGTCCGAACTCCGATTTAGTTTATTCAAGATGATCTGAAAAGAGGAAAAGTAGATCTAAAACTTTTATTCTTTGAGGTTTTCGAAATAATGTCCAGATATATAGTCAAATTGGCTCTGAATTGAATGTTGTGTAAATGACAAGCCGAAAACGCGAATCTATCCACCCCGAACGTTGATCCAAGTAACTTTTATCCCAAATCCTATAAAAAAATATAAAACTTGCATGAATAGACACAAACACATAAAAACATCCTAAAAGACTTGAGAACAATAATAAATTAAGCCCGAATGTATCCAATTCATGTGTATAAAACTCACTCATCAAATACCCCCAAACTTAAACCTTTGCTTGACCTCAAGCAAAAACACAAATAAGCGCTTATTTTATAGTCTCCGCCTGACTTTGTCTGGTCAATGTTATCCAATTCCTCTTTGAAAGTTGATGAACCCTCCATCCATCGGAAATAATATAGCTTTTGGTAGGTTCCCATTTACGATAGTCATTGTATTAAAGTCACCCATCATGCTTTCTTTAGATAAGATCACATCGAAGTCGTCCAACATCTAGGTGGTTTCTCCATTGTGTCTGCGAATATATTCTGGCATTGAGGCTTGTCAGACACAACAATTTCTTCTTCTATCTTCTCCAGCTCATCGCACCATGGTTTCGAAGGTGTACTTGCTTTGACATCACAGAGAGTATTACCGACGACATGACTACCAATCGGACAAGGTTTTGCAAATCTAACCGGACTCTTGAACTGTGGAGGAGAAGGCACTTGAGGCATAAATAAAATTGGCTCATCTTCGTTGGTAATCAAAGATAGATCTCTGTCAATCTCCTCTCCCCTTGGCTGAGTCATTCTTGCCATCCTTCGACTCCGTATGGCTGCGCAAACCTCCAACGTCTTCGAAGTTGCCTCTATAGAAGATATATTAAGTCCATCAATCCATGTTTCCCTTGGTTGAGCCAAGAACGTGTATGGCCATTGATACTCAAACTCATCCATGGTACCTGAAAAGAGAGAAATATAGAAAAAGAATTAAATATAAAAATAAAAATGTTTAAATTAAGAATAATTTGATTGAAATTAATATTGGAAAATAATTATTAAATTAATTCCCCGGCAACGGCGCCAAAAACTTGTTGATCGATTTCGCAATCAATGAATACGTGCAAGTATACACGGTCAACAAGTAATAAAGTGATAAGAAAAGTATCGTTTCCATGAGGAATTATTTAATAAAAATCACCAAGTACTAATTCTTAACCAAACTAATTTTATTTAAACAATCTCAAATTGTGTTTTTTTCTAATTAAGAAAACTAAATTAACCGATTAGAACTATGTTACTTTCTAAATGAATTCAAATAAATAAAGATTAAGACTTCAATATCCCCAATTATGAATTATAAATCAATTATCCAATTATCCCAATTATTATGTCTACTGAATTGTTAACAGGAATTCTCAAATGCCAAAAGTCTTTTTCCAAGTGATCAATTGCCTTCTATTTAATCCAGATTAATCTTGCTATATTCCTATGCAAAACAAATTAAATTAAACTCCTTCAATTCCAATTCCTTATGTGTTACATGCGGTGAACAGATATTTCCATTCAATTCACAAACCTAATTATTCACTATGCAAATAACTAAGTCACATGATATCATGCCCAATTCTAACCCTAGAATTCCTCATCCAATTCCTTCTAGAGTAACAAAGTAATTACTGATCAAATAATTAAGAAATAAGCACAAGACAAGATAAACAACTCACTTTAATATAAATAATTGGGATATAATGAATAACTAATTCATAGCCATAAAAAGTTCAATTCAAATCTTAATAAAAAGAATTAGTTCATAATTAATGAATTAAAACCAAGAATCCACAACTGAATAGACATTAAAAGATAAAAGTATGATAAGAGAAGAGAATAGAATCTGTTGTCAGCAAATCTGATGCTCCCCTCTTGCTCTTACTCTTGATCTTCAATGATCTCCAAGTTTCCAAGTTGCTTCAATCTCCAAAACTAATAAGAACTAGGGTTAATGTTCTAATCTATTAGAGTGTATATCTAATCTAAGCTATGTAATCTCCTCTTATTTTATGCCTTACATCATGTATTTATAGGTTACAAGTCTAATTTTTAGCTTAGGAACAAACCCAATCCAATTTGAAGTCAAAAAGGAGTCAAAATTCGCCCAAAACGCGTACAGGCCCGCACCAAGCCTTTTCCTAGCGCCCCAGCGCTGGGCACGGCGCTGAAGTCTGCTCCCTAGCGCCCCGGCGCTGGAATTAAGCCTAAGAATCGCGCCCCGGCGCTGGCCCAAAATCTGACATTTTCTACTCCGACGTCCTTTGGGAAAACGGCCATAACTTCTTCGTCCTAACTCCGATTTAGATGATTCAAGATGATCCCAAAAAAGGAAAGGTAGATCTACAACTTTTATTCTCGAAGTCTTACGAAATAATTTCCGGAGCTATAGTCAAATTGGCTCTGAAGTGACTGCTGTGTAAATGACAAGTCGAAAACGCGAATCTAGCCCCCCCCCCCCCCAAACATCGATCCAAGTAACTTTTGTCCCGATTCCTACAAAAAAATATAAAACATGCATGAATAGACACAAACATATAAAAACATCCTAAAAGACTTGAGAAAAACAATAAATTAAGCCCGAATGTATCCAATTCATGTGTATAAAACTCACTCATCAAATACCCCCAAACTTAAACCTTTACTTGTCCTCAAGCAAAAACACCAAAATGTTATGCAATGCAATGTAATGAAACTAATCTATATGCCTACGAATCCAACAGTAATGACATAAACAAGTCTATTCAACCGGCCTTAGAGAAATCAAGTAAATATGATAATACATCATATTAAAACAAATCAGTAATTTCCCAATCAATCATCAAATCTTAGACTGTTATCACTGATATAGTGCGTGTGTGCTCCACAACAATGTTAAATGATATAAAATCAAATTTAAGACATAATAGATATCCTCGAAGGCATCATACAGTGAAAACTCACAAAATTCACGAACAAGCTAGATCCAACTAAAGTCAAACATCCACCAAGTTCAAGAGTCCAATCTGGGATACTTATGCTTTACTTTTTATTACGGGGGCTTTTTGTTCTTTTCCCGTTTTATTGTTTTTTTTTAACCATGACTATTCAATGTCTCATTTCATTAGGCTAACAGTGTCACCCCTTAGCGAGCTTTCGACCAACGACTCCCAAACCATATAAGACCTTAGGGCGCTAGGTTTTAAGATACCCCTTCGGGCGTACTTACTCAAGTAACAAAGGCCCCGAAACAAAACTAGCCACGGTAAAAAAAATTCTTTTTTTTTAATAGATGGTTGGTGAGTGCGTTTTACGCTCCATCTCACGCTTGTGTTTATGGGGAGTGTTTCTCCTCAATCCACCACAAGACTCAACATGTTTTTTTTAAAGCTTATATACCCCAAAATTTCCCCCCAAACTTAAGTTTTTATCAAAATTTAGCCATCTCCGCCTATTCATGTCTTTCATTCCTTCACACTAGTATTATTCTTAAGAAATCCATTATGTATCAATTTAAACTTAATCAGTCAACATAGCTATTATTAACATGCTAACCTTAATTATACCAGTTTCAAATAGGAAAAGTTTCAATACATATCAAGAAATCACATCAAAGCCTTAATATTCAATACTATACTTATCTACTTAATTCCAGTTTCATCATTAGCCAAAATAGACTTTTACTATCTAACAGTTGGAATCATGCAAATATAAACTAACTGCAACAACATAGTAAACTAACTACTATTTTTGCGATTTTTAAATTTGTTTTTTTAAACAAAAAACTGAATGCAAAAACTAAATGTAAATACCCCGAAAACATAACGAACTTACAATGTAAATCACTAACTATATGCAATACGACACTAAAATGCCCCCAAACTTAAACTAGACATTGTCCTCAATGACTGAAATAGAAAAAATTAAAGCAGAGGACTTCTCTGAAAATATAGCTATCTTCCTCCTTGTCCGCTAAGTTTGGAAAATAGGCTAAGCACATGGAACAAATTGGGCACCACACTTGAATTTGACTTGAATAACCTGTAAAACCATGATAGAAGCAATTTTATTAAATCCTAAATAAATGCAAATTCAAAACTACTAATATAAAACTTAATAAAAACTAAAATTAAAAATTAAAATTGGGTTGCCTCCCAATAAGCGCTTGTTTTATAGTCTCAGCCTGACTTTGTCTGGTCAATGCTATCCAATTCCTCTTCGAAAGTTGAGGAACCCTCCATCCATTGGAAATAATATAGCTTTTGGTAGGTTCCCATTTACGATAGCCATTGTATTAAAGTCACCCATCATGCTTTCTTTAGATAAGATCACATTCAAGAACGTCCAACATCTAGGTGGTTTCTCTATTGTGTCTGCGAATATATTCTGGCATTGAGGCTTGTCAGACATAATAATTTCTTCTTCTATCTCCTCCATCTCATCGCATCATGGTTTCGAAGGTGTACTTGCTATGACATCACAGAGAATATTGCCGACGACATGACTACCAATCGGACAAGGTTTTGCAAATCTAACCGGACTCTTGAACTGTGGAGGAGAAGGCACTTGAGGCATAAATAAAATTGGCTCATCTTCGTTGGTAATCAAAGTTAGATCTCTGTCAATCTCCTCTCCCCTTGGCTGAGTCATTCTTGCCATCCTTCGACTCCGTATGGCTGCGCAAACCTCCAACGTCTTCGAAGTTGCCTCTATAGAAGATATATTAAGTCCATCAATCCTTGATTCCCTTGGTTGAGCCAAGAACGTGTATGGCCATTGATACTCAAACTCATCCATGGTACCTGAAAAGAGAGAAATATAGAAAAAGAATTAAATATAAAAATAAAAATGTTTAAATTAAGACTAATTTGATTAAAATTAATATTGGAAAATAATTATTAAATTAATTCCCCGGCAACGGCGCCAAAAACTTGTTGATCGATTTCGCAATCAATGAATACGTGCAAGTATACACGGTCAACAAGTAATAAAGTGATAAGAAAAGTATCGTTCCCACGAGGAATTATTTAATAAAAATCACCAAGTACTAATTCTTAACCAAACTAATTTTATTTAAACAATCTCAAATTGTGTTTTTTCTAATTAAGAAAACTAAATTAACCAATTAGAACTATGTTACTTTCTAAATGAATTCAAATAAATAAAGAATAAGACTTCAATATCCTCAATTATGAATTATAAATCAATTATCCAATTATTCCAATTATTATGTCTACTGAATTGTTAACAGGAATTCTCAAATACTAAAAGTCCTTTTCCAAGTGATCAATTGCCTTCTATTTAATCCAGATTAATCTTGCTATATTCCTATGCAAAACAAATTGAATTAAACTCCTTCAATTCCAATTCATTATGTGTTACATGAGGTGAACAGATATTTTCATTCAATTCACAAACCTAATTATTCACTGTGCAAATAACTAAGTCACATGATATCATGCCCAATTCTAACAATAGAATTCCTCTTCCAATTCCTTCTAGAGTAACAAGGTAATTACTGATTAAATAATTAAGCAATAAGCACAAGACAAGATAAACAACTCACTTTAACATAAATAATTGGAATATAATGAATAACTAATTCATAGCCATAAAAAGTTCAATTGAAATCTTAATAAAAAGAATTAGTTCATAATTAATGAATTAAAACCAAGAATCCACAACTGAATAGACATTAAAAGATAAAAGTATGATAAGAGAAGAGAATAGAATCTGTTGTCAGCAAATCTGATGCTCCCCTTTTGCTCTTGCTCTTGATCTTCAATGATCTCCAAGTTACTTCAATCTCCAAAACTAATAAGAACTAGGGTTAATGTTCTAATCTATTAGAGTGTATATCTAATCTAAGCTATGTAATCTACTCTTATTTTATGCCTTACATCATGTATTTAGAGGTTACATGTCTAATTTTTAGCTTAGGAACAAACCCAATCCAATTTGAAGTCAAAAAGGTGTCCAAATTCGCCCAAAACGCGTCCAGGCCCGCACCAAGCCTTTCCCCAGCGCCCCAGCGCTGGGCACGGTGCTAGAGTCTGCCCCCTAGTGCCCCGGCGCTGGAATTAAGGCTAATAATCGCGCCCCGGCGCTGGCCCAAAATCTGACATTTTCTACTCCGACGTCCTTTGGGAAAATGGATATAACTTCTTCGTCCGAACTCCGATTTAGATGATTCAAGATGATCCGGAAAGAGGAAAGGTAGATCTACAACTTTCATTCTTGAAGTTATACGAAATAATGTCCAG
This sequence comes from Panax japonicus, assembly GCA_020205505.1. Taxonomy (NCBI): domain Eukaryota; kingdom Viridiplantae; phylum Streptophyta; class Magnoliopsida; order Apiales; family Araliaceae; genus Panax; species Panax japonicus. The sequence continues at coordinate 20,463,546 of CM035097.1, forward strand.
AGCTATAGTCAAATTGGCTCTGAAGTGACTGCTATGTAAATGACAAGCCGAAAATGCGAATCTAGCCCCCCCCAAACATCGATACAAGTAACTTTTGTCCCAATTCCTACAAAACAATATACAACATGCATTAATAGACACAAACACATAAAAACATCCTAAAAGACTTGAGAACAATAATACATTAAGCCCGAATGTATCCAATTCATGTGTATAAAACTCACTCATCAAGGACAAATATTAAGGATTCGTATAACAGTTTATCCAAGATCAATAATACTTCATAATAACTAATTTTGAAGTAGAATTCAAAAATAAAGACCAAAACATGGATACAATCAAAGATATTAACCATAATAGACATCTTGGACAAAAAGAAGAAAATTTCATTTTTCAGTGAATAGTGCCGTATTCGTGAATAGTGCCGTATACGTGAACAGTAACCCCGACACAAAAAGTTTCAAATTTGATAAAAAGTTCAAACCAATATTTCGGCATAATGATATTGAAGAAAATAATATCATTTAAGAAGAAATAACATCCCTTACCTCAAAATAACCGTACTTCTGACTGAATTTCGGATATAGTGCTGATAGAAACTTGCACCGTATAGCAACACTAAAAAATACTCACAAGAATACACTCGATAATATAAAGGGAGAAAGAGAGAAAACTTGTTTCTGGTGTGATTTTTAATTCTAATTTAGCCCTCTATTTATAGAAAATGTTAGAACGCCATAGGAGAATAAAATAATAAAATATATTATTTCTTTTTCTTCTTCCACGCCACCTCAATTTGTCAAGCCAGCCACCAGCCATCTTTGAACCAAAAGATAGCAGCCCGTGTGTTGATAACCAAGTGGGTCCCACACATAAATTAATAAAAATTATTTTATTTCCCGAAACTTCAACAATTCATAGAAAATAGACCGTTTATCAGAAAAATACGAATTTTATGTCCATTCTGCCTGAAATCGAATTCTCTACAACTTGTAGCTTTGAGTTTTTCCAAATTCCAAACATACAATATCCGAAATCCATAAACGGGTATTTTTAATACATCCACACTGACAGAATACTGATAAAACACCTCAGCATTAATTTTTTCATTTTTTATCCACATAAAAATAAATATATCCATCATTTATATCCACATAAAATAAATATTTTCTTATAATATAAATCAATAATTAATTATTCACAAATAATATTACAGAATCACAATTATGACAACCAGGCCGTTCCCAGAAAAGAGGGGGCTTTCCAATAAGAATTTCTCCTTACTGGCGCGCAATTAGGTGACCAAACTTCTCATTGACAGAACTTTTTATACATTGCCAATAATGTTATCTAATAATATTATTCAAATAATATGAATTATTGATCTGATAATGGGAAATACTGTGCAGTGATAATTATTGAAACAACAATAATATAAAATATCAACGCAACAATTATTGAATCAATAAAATAAAATATTGAACAGTAATTACTGTAACAATTATTGAGTAGTGTCTTCTTACGTATGAATCAATAATTCAAAAATACTGTGCATCCATGCGTATTACTGTATTTTAACAACCGGGTATTCCAACCGTGTTAACGGTAACAACTACACCATTATTTATAAAAACTCAAACTTGTCGTTTTCTTCATCCGACAGTTATTCTGTTATGGGGCCCACAAATGACTGCGTCGTTGTACGAATATTCCCCGATAACAAGAATATTCCACGACCAAACGAATATTTTCCGACAACAATGATTATTTAATAACCACTTGCTTATTTTGCAAAATTTGCACATTTCACCCATAACCAAAATATTATATCAATTTAACACCTTATTATTCACAATAATAATTAGAGGAAATTCGATTTTATTTATAATAAGTTGGGGTCTTACAACCTTCCCTCCTTATGAAATTTCGTCCTCGAAATTGGCGTATGTACCTGGTGTTTCAAAAAGGTGAGGATACATCGCTTTCATTTCTGATTCCAACTCTCAGGTCATTTCTTCAATAGCATGGTTTCTTCACAAAACCTTAACTTATGGTATAACTTTCGTGTGTAGGACATGCTCTTTCCTATCCAAGATCTTAACAAGTACTTCTTCGTACGTTAAATCTTCGGCTATCTCGTTTGGTTCTAAAGCAATAATATGGTTCGGGTCTTTCACATATTTACGAAGCACAGATATGTGAAAAACATTATGAACACGAGACATACTTGGGGGTAATGCGAGTCTATAGGCCACATTTTCTATTCGGTCAAGAATCTCGAATGGACCAACAAATCTTGGATTGAGCTTTCATCTCTTTCCAAATCTTGTAACTCCCTTCCATGGAGAAACACGTAACAGTACATGATCTCCAAAATTAAACTCCAAGTCCTTTCTATGAAGATCAGCATAACTCTTTTGTCGATCTTGTGAGGTTTGAATACGTTGTCGAATCATTTGGATCTTTTCTGTAGTCATGCGTACTAATTCTGGTCCCAACAACGTTGCTTCTCCTACCTCGTCCCAGCATACGGGAGAACGACACTTTCGTCCATACAATGCCTCAAATGGAGCCATGCCTATATTTGCTTGATAACTGTTGTTGTAGGAGAATTCTACCAATGGCAAGTACTTATCCCAACTCCCTTTGAAATCTAGGACACAGTCTTAATAGATCTTCAAGAGTTTGAATAGTCCTCTCTGATTGCCCGTCCGTTTGAGGATGGTATACCGAGCTGAATCGTAAATCATTGCCTATAGCTTTCTGCAAGCTAACCCAAAATCGTGAAGTGAATCTTGGGTCACGATCCAAAACTATGAATACTGGCATGCCATTCAATCGCACAATCTCATTCACGTACATACGAGCAAGATGTTCAAGGGAATAAGTCTCACGTATCGGTAAGAAATGAGCAGACTTGGTTAATCTATCAATAATAACCCAAATTGCATCTATGCCTTGAGAAACTTTAGAAAGACCTGTAACGAAATCCATAGTAATGTGTTCCCACTTCCATTCCGGAATCTCAAGTTGTGGCAATGGACCCTTTGGCACTTGATGCTCCGCCTTTATACGTTTTTAGGTTAAACACCTCGAGGTAAACTCCGCGATCTCTCTCTTCATATTGTTCCACCAAAATGTGTGTCGAATATCATGATACATTTTGGTACTCCCGGGATGGATTACAAACGGTGCGTTGTGTGCCTCCATCATAATTCTATGCTTCAAGTCAGAATCGTTAGGAACACAAAGTCTGGAGTTGAATCGAAGTATTCCTTCTTCATCGATTATTTCTTCTGGAATAACACTTTCATGCACTTTCTTCGTCATACACATCAGCTCCAAGTCCGTAGCTTGAGCAGCTTTAACTTTATCGATTAAAGTTGGTTCTACTCGTATATTCGTCATCATCATGTGGGTCCCTGGAGTCTTTAATTCTACCTCCATCCTTTGCAAGTCATACAGAATGGGCCTTTGCATTGACAATATCGCACTCGTACTCGCATATGATCTTTTACTCAATGCATCAGCTATTACGTTTGCTTTTCCATGATGATATTGAATAGTGTGATCATAATCTTTCAATAGTTCAAGCCAACGTCGTTGCCGCATGTTGAGTTCTTTTTGGGTGAAGAAATATTTAAGGCTTTTATGGTCTGTATAAATCTCCACTTTCTCCCCATACAAGTAGTGTCTCCAAATTTTTAACGCGAATACGACTGCTGATAACTCCAGATCATGAGTAGGATAATTCCTCTTATATTCTTTGAGTTGTCGTGAGGCATAAGCTATGACTTTCACATATTGCATGAGAACACATCCTAACCCTTTGCCTGAAGCATCGTTGTAAATAACAAATCCATCCGTACCAGATGGTATTGCCAAAACAGGTGCCGAAATGAGCCTCCTCTTGAGCTCTTGGAAACTCTTCTCGCATTCCTCGCACCATACGAATTTTGTATCTTTCCGAGTCAGCTGAGTTAATGGAGTAGCGATTCGAGAAAATCCTTCCACGAATCTCCGATAATAACCAGCTAAGCCCAGAAAACTGTACTTCGGTCACCGACTTCGGTTGCTCCCAACTTTGTATTGCTTCAATCTTCACTGGGTCAACAGATACTCCATGTTTTGACACTATGTGCCCAAGGAATGCTACTTCCTCAAGCCAGAACTCGCATTTCTTCATCTTGGCATAAAGTTTGTTTTCACGAAGCCTTTCAAGTATCAGCTTCAAATGGTGCTCATGATCTTCACGACTTTTGGAATAGATGAGGATGTCATCAATAAAGACAACAACGAACTGATCCAAATATTCCTTGAATACTCGGTTCATCATATCCATGAAAGCAGCAGGAGCATTAGTCAATCCAAAAGACATGACTAAGAATTCATAATGCCTGTATCGAGTTCTGAAGGTAGTCTTTGGAATATCCTAAGTTTTAATCTTCAGCTGATTATATCCAGAACGAAGATCGATCTTTGAAAAGAATTGTGCTCCTTGCAACTGGTCAAATATGTCATCAATGCGAGGTAGCAGATACCTATTCTTGATGGTGACATGGATCAATTCTCAGTAGTCAATACAAAGTCACATACTCCCGTCTTTCTTTTTTACGAATAAAACAGGAGCACCCCAAGGAGATGTACTAGGACGAATGAAACCGATGTCTAATAACTCCTGTAGTTGGACATTTAACTCCTGAAGTTCAATAGGAGCCATTCGATATGGGGTTTTAGAAATGGACTTTGTACCCGATTCAAGGTCAATAAAGAATTTAACATCACGTTCTGGGGGTAGACTAGGAAGTTCTTCAAAAATACATCAGGAAATTCTCTAACAATAGAAATATTATTCAAATTTGACTTGTCTTTGTTCAAATCCATAACATGGGCTAAGAAAGCTTGACATCCGTTTTTCAATAAACGAATAGCTTTGTGGCTTGATATGACAGTGACTGATTTTAGTGGTTTAGTAGTTTGAATTCGTATGACAGGTTGATTAGGAATATGAAAACTAACAACCTTACAAAAATAATCAATTTTAGCATGATGAGTGGTTAACCAATTAATTCCTAAAATCACATCAAAAGCAAGTATCTTTAAAGAGATAAGATCAACAGGTAATGTGATAGTGCCAACTTGGATCATGCAAGATTTATAAACTATAGATGTAACGAAGGTTTCACCCAACGGAGTTTTAACAGATAAGTCAAAGTCCAATTTCTCCAGACTCAAGTTTAAACGTTGAGCACAAGTAGGAGAGATAAAAGAATGGGTAGAACCGGTATCTAGTAAGGTATAAACTTTGCAAGAGTTCAAGATTAGCTTACTCGTGATCACCTCGTTCGGGTTCCTCACGTTTTGGCCAGTCACGACAAACGCTCTTCTAGGAACCGCTGATTTCGACTTATTCGGGACAGCCCTTGGAGTCACCATCCCCGTTGAACTCGGTTTTGCTACAGAACAATCCCGAGCTATGTGGCCTTCCTTTCCATAGTTGTAACATACCTTGGATTATTGTGGACAGTTTGGGCTGATATGTCCCTCTTTCCCGCATTTGTAACATCTAACTGGCGGTCATTCTCCTCCCCTATAATTTATTGTTGGTGCTGGTGCTGCTGCTGATGTCTTCCCGTCATTGTTGAATCTCCTCTTTCTGAAATTTCCACTTGACTCACCTCTCCTATTATCATGGCCACGATGACCACCCAAGTGGTTACTACCTTTGTTCGTATTTTTTCCTCCTCATTGGTTATCATCGCTTTGATGACTGTTGTCACAGGTATGACCTTGGTTGTGGTCCCTCGGTTGAACATACTCACTATCTCGCTCTAATAATTGAGCCTTGTTTACAACATCTGAATATAAAGAAAATTTATGAGATATAAGATATTGCCGAATCTCGGGCTTTAGACCTCTCAGAAACATCATCGTCATTCGTTCCTCATATTCGACCAAATGAGGTGCAAACCTAGATAACTATACAAACTTTGCCTCGTACTGGGACACCGTCATGTTGTTTTGTTCCAGTCTGATAAACTCTACCTCCTTCATATGACGAATACTTTCAGGAAAGTACTTGTCATTGAATAGTTTCTGAAACGTTTCCCAAGACATGTTGAGTGCAGCAGGCTGGGTACGCTTCACAGATTTCCACCAGTAGTCTGCCTCACCGCTGAACATAAAGGTGGCAAATTGAACCTTCTGTTCCTCCGTGCATCACAAGACATCGAATATCTTGGTAATTTGCTTGACCCATGTTTCCGCCTTGATCGGATCCGACTTTTCAATAAATTCTAGTGGTCCCAACTCCTTGAACTGCTTGGCTGTGATAGATTGCGCATTACTATCACTTCCACCCGTATTTTGTACACGAGTTTCCCTCGTCTGATTTTGCATGAACTACAAAAAGCTCCTAAACATTCCATCATTCATCGTTTACTCGGTAGTGTTGTTTACAAGAGGAATATTGTCTTCCTGTTGCATGTTCTCCTAGTTTGTGACTAAAGGTTGTTCCACAGTCTCATACACTCCATTGTTAACGTTCTCAGCAGCCATTCTTAAATACTGCAATAAAACAAGGGTTAATTAAACAAATTAACATATCACATAATATCCCTATATTATGATCGACCAACAAATGAGCTTAGATAGGACACACTAGCGAATGATTTACTCATCTCTCCCCTCCTAGTTCTATTCCCCGATCTCCGCTAGAGACCATATCCCTAAGCTTTGATACCAACTGTGACACCCCCAAAATAGGTATACAACACTCATTCTGAGTCGCCAAATACATGGTACAGAAAACAAACTACAACTTCAATAATACAATTGTCGTGCAAAATACGACAACACATACTGTGAGTTTAAATATAAATATTGTCTTCTACACAATATCCACACTCAAATAAGTCCTCATTACAATTATTTAAATACTATTTTGTAGAAATAGTGAGGACTGCTAAAACATCTTTCTAGAACCATCACTCCATACCCCGACTAGATCCTGCTATGTTCTCACCTTCTGAGAAGAAAAATGGAACAAAAAGGAAAAGGGTGAGCTCAACTAGCCCAGTAAAGAATATTATGACTAAGATAATATACAACAAATTATCATTAGTTTTCAACAGGGAAAAATCTGATAAAATATAATAGAAAATAAGTTTTAGATCAACAACTGCAGCGAAAACAGCAATCCATTAGAAGAGTCAAGTAGAGAATGAGTTCTACTATCTTCTAAGATTTAAAAGTCCATCATCAATATTTTATCCCTGTAACAACAATAAATATACATCTTTAATCAAATATTCATCTTTGCACTACAGGCCAAAGATATTCATTTGTATCACCAGTTGGTCATGTTCATCACAACACCTGTTCATCTTTGCACTATGGGCCAAATATATTCATCAGTTAATCATTCATCTTTGCACTACAAGCCAAAGATATTCAGTAATATCATCATTTAGGAATGAGGATGATGAAAAATATTTTAAAGAAAACGAATCCAGTGAGACAGAAGGACAAATATTAAGGATTCGTATAACAGTTTATCCAAGATCAATAATACTTCATAATAACTAATTTTGAAGTAGAATTCAAAAATAAAGACCAAAACATGGATACAATCAAAGACAGTAACCATAATAGACATCTTGGACAAAAAGAAGAAAATTTCATTTTTCGGTGAATAGTGTCGTATTCGTGAATAGTGCCGTATACGTGAATAGTAACCCCGACACAAAAAGTTCTAAATTTGATAAAAAGTTTAAACCAATATTTCGGCATAATTATATTGAAGAAAATAATATCATTTAAGAAGAAATAACATCCCTTACCTCAAAATAACCGTACTTCTGACTGAATTTCGAATATAGTGCTGATAGAAACTTGCACCGTATAGCAACACTAAAAAATACTCACAAGAATACGCTCGATAATATAAAGGGAGAAAGAGAGAAAACTTATTTCTGGTGTAATTTTTAATTCTAATTTAGCCCTCTATTTATAGAAAATGTTAGAACGCCATAGGAGAATAAAATAATAAAATATATTATTTCTTTTTCTTCTTCCACGCCACCTCAATTTGTCAAGCCAGCCACCAGCCATCTTTGAACCAAAAGATAGCAGCCCATGTGTTGATAACCAAGTGGGTCCCACCCATAAATTAATAAAAATTATTTTATTTCTCGAAACATAAACAATTCATAGAAAATAGACCGTTTATCAGAAAAATACGAATTTTATGTCCATTCTGCCTGAAATCGAATTCTCTACAACTTTGTAGCTTTGAGTTTTTCCAAATTCCAAATATACAATATCCGAAATCCATAAACGGGTATTTTTAATACATCCACACTGACAGAATACTGATAAAACACCTCAGCATTAATTTCTTTATTTTTTATCCACATAAAAATAAATACATCCATCATTTATATCCACATAAAATAAATATTTTCGTATCATATAAATCAATAATTAATTATTCACAAATAATATTACAGAATCACAATTATGACAACCAGACCGTTCCCAGGAAAGAGGGGGCTTTCCAATAAGAATTTTTTCTTACTGGCGCGCAATTAGGTGACCAAACTTCTCATTGACAGAACTTTCTAGACATTGCCAATAATGCTATCTAATAATATTATTCAAATAATATGAATTATTGATCTGATAATGGGAAATACTGTGCAGTGATAATTATTGAAACAACAATAATATAAAATATCAGCGCAACAATTATTGAATCAATAAAATAAAATATTGAACAGTAATTACTGTAACAATTATTGAGTAGTGCCTTCTTACGTACGAATCAATTATTCAAAAATACTGTGCATCCACGCGTATTACTGTATTTTAACCACCGGGTATTCCAACAATGTTAACGGTAACAACTACGCCGTTATTTATAAAAACTCAAACTTGTCGTTTTCTTCATCCGACAGTTATTCTGTTATGGGGCCCACAAATGACTGCGTCGTCGTACGAATATTCCCCGATAACAAGAATATTCCACGACCAAACGAATATTCCCCGACAACAATGATTATTTAATAACCACTTGCTTATTTTGTAAAATTTGCACATTTCACCCATAACCAAAATATTATATCAATTTAACACCTTATTATTCACAATAATAATTAGAGGAAATTCGATTTTATTTATAATAAGTTGGGGTCTTACATTTGGGCCTAGGATATGTAGTGGGTTGTTTTCCACTTGATATTATGTGGGCTTGGATAAGGGGCTGTTTTGGTAGATGGGTGATTTGTGGATTAAGGTTCCTAATTATATTTGGTTTCTAGATATGAAAAGAGGTATTGGAGTTTGAACCAACTTCCTTAATTATAGGAGATTTGGTGCAATCCTATTAAGGAACTACTGGTTGGGTGGGAACCTTGATCCGGTTCGGAGAAAAATTTCATACAGGTGGTGAGAACGCTATAAATACAAGGTTTTTTTCCTGATTCTAAGGTACATGCAAATTATTACTTTTCAGCACTAGAGCATTAAGCCTCAATTGTTAATCTTATATCAGTCTGTACTTATTCTCACACTAGAGTTATTCCTCGGCGGCCCAGGTCGACAAGCTTTTGGTGTTTACCTGTTTCTGTGCATGATTGGACGCACTTTGGTTATTGGAGCGCGTGGATGGATCTTGACGTTAACAATATTTAAATATAAGGGTAATATAGTCAGTGTAGCTTAAAAACAAAATTATTTTTCCTTCCATTCCGTCCTTCTAAACTCACAAATAAGAAAAATATAATTAAAATCACATCATTTCATTTCCTTTCTAAAACTCATAAATATGACAAGAAAAAATTATAATCCCTTCCCATCATTTCTCATTCCTTTCCCTCCTATATTTTCCTTCCCATTTCATCCCATCCCATCCCATCTCATCCTTCCAAATTCAAAAACGCAGTGATTAATTATTAGCAAAAGATCATTCCATGTCGGCATGTTGAAGTCCAAATCTGGGGTCTTAGGCTTGAGTGTGTATGGAACTGGTTCCAGGTCCGGTCTCTTGTTGGCTTGTGTGAGATGAATGATGTTCTTGTAGTGTGCTGCTTGGGCTGTTGCTATGTGATCAATCCTAATGCCGCTACTTCTAGTACTGTCACCACTACTACAATCAATGATGATTGGTCTCCCAATTAAGGCACTGGTGATTGTAATGTTATATTTGTAGTCCCGCCAAAGTTTTCAGCCACTTACAATTACGTATTACATATTCATTAAAAGAGTAATGACTAGTAGTTAAAAAATATGTACATAAAGTCACAAAATATATTTTTTTTTTTTAATTTGTGTTAGAAGCAATTGTTATTTTTTAACTAGTGGTGTTTATCAATTTAATTATTTTTTTTAAAATACAATCGTCAATCAATTAATCTATCTTTTCCCCTAAACTAAAAAGAAAACACGAGTGTTGGAAAACTACTCGAATCAGCCAAGTATTATCAACCTTTTGAGTTTTGAGGAAACAAATTCCCGTCTAACACTACCAGCTAGTACCAACAAGGTTTCTACTTCAAAGCCTTGGAATACTTTTCCCATGAATAGCAATACAATCTTTTAATATATATATATATATATATATATATATATATATATATATATATATATATATAGGCTATATGAAGCGAAGGCAGAATATCAGGAATGGATCCCATTCCACCACCCACAAAGAAAATCAAGTGACTAGAATTCCATCGAAATGGTCGATTCCCGCAGAATGATTAACCAAACAAAAAAAATCATGTTGGAATAGGCCATTCCATTCCAGCCTTCATCCCTTCAATCTATTAGGCATTTGGGATTTTAATTTCCATTCAAACATGCAAATGGGCTAAAATTTTCCAAGGTAAGAAAGATTCATACAAGTTCAATAGTAAAATCAAATACTAGCAATCTTAAAGACAGAATACATATCTAAGATCTCCGGCTACAATCAGAACAGTCCAATTAAAATCTAATGTGCTATTGGTTTCATCAACTAATAAGAACATTATTAAAAATCTCAACGTTGAGCACCATAAATTTGACTGGCATCATACTGAGGATAACCAGGCTGGGGTGATGAACTTTTCCCATAACCAGCTGGTACAGTTGCATAACCACCTGATTGTGGGATTGACTGATCATAGCCCTGCAGGGTTGGACCTACTTGAGAGTAAGCAGGCTGCCCAGAGGGTGGTGCACCATAAGCCGCACCAGGACCAACATTATACGCAGGATCAGCAGTTCCTTGATAACCATAAGCTGCATTGTTTGGGGCTGCCTGTTCGGTATAAACTGGTTGTGAAGCTGGATACTGAGCATAACCAGGAGCCTGCTGTCCACTAGGCTGACCATATCCAGACACAGGCTGGCCACCTTGCTGAGGATAACCAGGTGTAGATGCCGTGGCAGGTGCTGGATGATTGTATCCATCAGCAGAAGGCGCAGAACCATATGGAGGATAATTTTGCTGCATTTGTCCACTAGAGCCGTAAGGGTAAGGCTGTTGAGCTGATCCAGGCTGACCATAAGATTGGGTTGATGAAATAGGACCTTGATATGGCATATCTCCAGGTTGAGTAGCCCTAGGCTGGCCATAAGATTGGGCATGGGGTCCTTGTGGTGGCATGCCATATGATGGCGGTTTTCCATAATGCTCCTGCAGACCATTGCCTGGTTGAGTAGTACCTTGAAGGTAAGCAGACTGTTGAACAGCACCATTCCCTCCATATGGATTATGTATGGCAACCTGGTTTTCATATTTTGTTTCATTGTACCCATGACCATAGCTCTGAGCAGGTGGAGGAGCAGCCTGGGAATAAGGAGCTGGCTGTCCATAATCCAGACCTTGTGGCTGCCCATAATTATAATTTGCCTGCGAAGGGGGTGGACCCATTGCAGGTGAAGGACCTGGAGCATGAATATGGTTAGAAGCATCAGCGGCATGGCCACCTTGCCTACCATAGTAATCATAACCACTATGTGGAGGCGGCCCCTGCATTGTTGTTTGAGGCCTTTGCTCCCAACCGAAGTTGCTTCTTGGAGCCAGTTGTTGTGGAGGATAATTACTATATGCCTGTGCTGCATATTGTAGATTCTGAGATTGGTAGGATCCTCGTTGCTGATAGTCATAGCCAGTTTGATGTGCAGGGTGAGGACCCCGGGGCCCCCATTGAGGAGCAGCAGTCCCACGAGGGTGAAAAGCCTGCTGATTGTAACCACTAGAAATAGGCGACTGCCTTACAGGCTAAACAAATCAAACCATGAAAGAAGACTTAAGTTAGCATCCTTTAAGTCAAATTCATTCATGAAGAAGAAGATAGTTAATATTAATTGAAAGTACAAGAAGAATAAAAGGGCTGTTCCAGGTATCTATATCTTCTGATCAAACAAATGGACAGGTGAATGGATGTCATCTTCGCTATGAAGTAGCAGTTAAATAACAATGGGAAGTTAAACTGGCAAGATAAACCATACACAATCAACTAAAAGGAGGAATTAGCCAAGGGATGAAATCAATCAATATATAACAATCAAACATTGCAGACATACTCAAATTGTATGATATCATGCAGCCACATAGTAATATGTCCATGATAACATGGAGAAGATTATTCAAAAATGAATAGGGAAAAAACTACCAAAAAAGGTGCTCTTTCTTTAGAACAGTAATCAAAACAATACAATTACAAAACTAGACTACATATATCACTCTCACCCTTCCACAAAAAATAATGCAGACTCAAATTACAATGCTACATCTAGCTTTCTCAGCCAGACAAAGAAAAAATGTTTCATTTCCTGTTCAAGAACAAGGCTTATGCTTGCCCTTGGGAACACACCAATAACTGGGGCTTTTCTGGATAGCATTATCAAATTTGCTTTGATTTTCTCAAAAATCCATTTTCTATCGTCACAAAATGTTTCTGAAAAGCACCAGATTTTCTGTTGTTTACTAGACTGAGATAGCCTTAAATTTTTAGATAATACACTAAAGTTTAATGTAATAGATATTGTTTTGCAGTACAGATATAAATAAATTACTTTATCCTTTTTATCCATAAATCCCTTTTGCATCAAATTATTTTTAACAATGATAACCAAATATTAACAAAACTGAATATGGAAACTTGGAACAAAAAAGGTAACCTAACAGGCCTATAATCCCCTGCTCTATGCACAAAAAGCAGAAAATTCCTCCAGTTCCATTTACTTCATCCATGACGTCATCAAGGTTCCCCAATAATTTAAAACTGTAGAAATACTAGAACTGTCAGAAAATTATTACTTATTCATACCTGAAAAAGACTCCAAGCGCACTACACAGAGTTTGAGTGGTATCTATGTAATGTGCAGTCATCATTTGTTCAGGCTTAATAAGGTACGAATGTGTGGTGTCCCTAAACATTTTTGCCAGTGTAATACATATATCCCTAATCCATTTCAGCATCTGCTCTGAAGTTGTATCCAGTATGGAACCAAACAAAATGTTAAGGAAAAATTGAACTAAAGGAAGACAGGAGCATTACGCAAAACTATTTGCCAGTAGGGACTCGTTAGGTTTAATTGACTTTAAAGTTGACGAGTATGCACGCACACGCGATGTGTGTGATAGTAAATTATTTTTAAATTACATTTGTTGATCTTCAAAAACATAATATAAGGGAAAAATAGATAAATACAGTTAAAGTAACATCCACATAAATTTAAAAATTGCCAGGTAGTTTTCTTTTTCAATATATGATAACTATTCTAAAAATTAGGGGTCACGGAAACCAAGGAGTCCAAAAAATATTCTTATTGTGAGAGACCGAAGAGTCCAAAAATAACTAACTTTTTTCTTTCCCTTAATAATATAGATATATAAATAATGAATTGATGTGTCTACTCGCAATAAAAGTGGCATGCACACACATGTGTACATACACATTATACATACATTCCGTTTTTTTAACAATCTTTTTAAAGAGTGGAATTTTTGTTTATCTTTTATATTATTCATGAATTTTAGAAAGATAATATTAAAATTTTATATTTTATTTGTTCAATCAGCCAATGAGGCCTTAGGCTTGTGATTAAGAAAAAAAATTTTATTTTGTACGCGCGCGCAATTAAGAAAAAAAATATTCATCCCACCAAATTAAAGCCAATGAGGCCATAGGCTTGTGATTAAGAATGAAGTACCCTGACCTTTAGTCTCAGGATCGATCTTGCTTAGGTGAATTTATTATTCCTTTTATGTGAAGTTTGTTTTCTTTTTATGCGAGGCTTATAAAGAGAGATTTTACACAATTACAAGACTGTAATTTTCTTCCCTCTCCCTTTCTTAACAAAAGTAATAAAATAAAAGGTTAAGTAATGGAAGAAAGTTGAGATATAAGAGAGAGGAAGATAAAAAAATAGTAAGTGGATAAATGGAAGTAGAAAGTGGGAGTAGTTGAGAGAAAAATAAGGAAGAGAAAAATAGAGGAATCTTAAATTACGTTAATAACAATGAACCTATAATTTTTTAAGTTAAAAAAAGTTGATATAATTGAGATTATAAAGTGAGGACACCAAGAGACCAAAGAAATTGCTCCCCCTTTACAATATATATTTGATTTTATTTATTCTTATTTATTGATAAGCTATTGATTGGGTTACGATCACCAAAACAATTATCACCGCAACAAATCCGGTTCAGAAAGTGATTGATTTTGACAAAATCAAATACATGTGAATAATAAATTCAGGAACAGCTGATAATCAGTTATAACCAACATGGAGAGATCAATTGATCAATGTAAGCTTCAACATTCTTACGAGTTAGGACCAAAAAATGCCAATCCTAGGTCATGGGAAAGGAGCTAAATGTTTCAACATAGAAAACAATTCAGGCAATTCATTGTATAAAAATGCTGGCATCAAAACATCTGAGTTATTAACACTTGTTCTCTTACACAACTGATATAAAGAGTAAGTACTATTTGTTCAAGATAGCATCACATCAGATATGGGAAACTGTCAAACTGGGACCTTATGAAAAAGGTTCAAAGAAAATTACTTCACCATGCATGACTTTTGTCCAACACGTCTTATGCATAAAAAGAAGGGGATGCCATAAAGCACTAGGGTTAACATAATAGATTCTAACTGCTACTATTATTTTTAGTCTTGGAAGTCTTGAAGCAATCTTACCAACTATTTACATCCTGCAACAGCGAGGTTTAACGCGTGATACCTCTCGTCAGTGGATGAGAGTGAATAGAGGTTGTCTATTGCTACACCAAGAAAGCAATGCCGACCCCATGTGAAATGAAAAGGCCAAATCTGCATTTTTAAAGCCAACCAACTCGAAATCGGCAACTTCAACAAAAATAAATCATGGCATCCGAAATCTTATTTGAATATAAGAGCTGCCTAACTGCATTCAAGTGACCTTGGCATGGTTCAAACATCAAATCCAAAACTCTTACGAATGATACCAAGTAATCAAACTCTCACTCCATCATATATCTATAGCATATACTTCTTTCTAACGATAGATAGGTCTCTTCACGAAGCAGGATATAAAATGCAATAATCTACAGGAGTGATATCATAGGTGTTAAATTTATTTATTGCTATGGCAGGATGGCACATAGAAGAGCTGGTCGATGAACTAAACCCCATCAACTCAAGGAAAATAGCAATATCACTTTGGTATAATTATCACACAAAAAAAAAGGAACCTAGAATAAAACAAAATTTGACTTCCCTCCTACCTACTAATGTATTTAAAGTAAAAAGATTTATTGGATAAATATTAATCCATAGGTCTTTGCATATGGAAGCATCACCCAGTATTAATCCAGAGATCATTAGAACTTGTATGCCTAGAAAAACAAGCTGTAGGATATTATTGTTATTAATGACAATATAGAATTTGTTGATCACCTTAATTAGTACTCTACAGCTAAAATTATTGTCTATCTAGTCATCAGAAGAATTACAACTAATATACTTTTTTAGCGAAGACAGTATCCTGACGACGGAACAAATCTTAACAAGGAAACATACAAGACCATGCATGCTAGAAAATTGGTTTAAGAAGTCAGTTAAATGGATGAAACAAATCACTTAGCAGGTTAGACAATGTGACATACAATGACGGTATATATAACTTACAAATGATGAAACCAATCACTTAGCAGGTTAGACAATGTGACATGCACTGACGATATTTATAACATAAACTTGTTACAAATGACAAGTTCTGGAGAATAATGATAAAGAACCTAATAATAAGAACAGGTGGTCGTAAAAAGGCATAAAACTATCCACGGTTTCCTTTATTTAAAACTAAATACATGCATGGCATCTGTCATCTGTCATCTGTCATCTGTCATCCAATCAAAGATCCTCAATTATTATAAATAGAATCTCAGGGCACTAAAAAATTATCCGATAAGAGCATATAAAGCAGTATAGAGCATAGAGTAATTTTGAGAAAGCATAATAGAGAAAACAGATTAAAAACATCTTCCTACATAAATTCAGCAGATCAGGCATAAAAGCTACACACTCAATACATAAAAAGATAACTCGGATGCCTTCACAATCAATTAATGACAAGTTAACAGATCAAAATAATTGCAGTACCAATTGACACCTATTACTGCTAATCCAAACTAATAGGTGAAAGGTAAAAACGTACCTGATCCATTACTTCCTTTATCATTTCTCTTGCCATCTCAATCTGTTTCTTATTGCCAGTCACTCGCACTGTTCTTTCTTTTGACTGGTCTCCTTCAGGAAGATGTTGTGGTATCAACTAAATAACAAGCAAATGTCAATACTTATAGCGATACCTATCGCCCTACTTAAATTCTGTTAGCTTTAATATGCTCTCTTCACCTATATCTGAGTAGAGAGTCATACAACATCAACTACCTGAATGCGTGCCCCTGATCTCGTCTGAAGATTTTTAATTGTCTCTCCACCTTTGCCAATGATTAAGCCAACCTACAACAGTAAAAAAAATTAATAACTGTAGGGGAAAGGACAGGGATGGAGCAGAGGAGAGGGAGAGACAATAGCAAACATAGAAAGAGAAAAATGTCACCTTCTCGTTTGGAACTTGTATCTGAATTTGTTCTCCAGCTCCAGTAGATTGAACAGTACTGAAGCCCCTAGCCACAAGAGAAGGGGAACCCCCGGCATCAGCCTGCACAAAATAAAATTTAGCCTTGCTGCAATTCCAGAGCCTCAGAAGAGGCAAACAGACATATAACTTGACAAAACAGAAAAGTAGGGTTATGAGTACAGGAGATTGGTAGAGCAAGGGAAAGATACAAAGACCCAAAAAATACCTCAGCTATTACATCTTTGATCAGTTTCTCAGCCTTGTTTATATTCTCCAACGTCCCTATCAATTCAACAGGCCTGGTACCAGAGTGAGGATCAGCCTCAGCATCCCTTGTGATTTGAATCCTTGCACCTGAATTGAATTGGAGGTACCTAATAGTATCCCCAGCCTTGCCAATGAGAACCCCAACCTGCCCCATAAATCCCATAACAATATTAAATTAACAAGATCCATTGAGAAAACAATAAGAGGGTAGTCGTTCAATTTGATCAAATGCGCTAGACATGATAATAAACTGAGTCATTAGGATTTGCATAAGAAGCTCATGTTGCACTAAAGGTATCCTGTGTTGTATTCACCTTAATTTTGATAATTAATTAATGACTTTCATTTGATCTGCACACTAAGAAAACTTGTTACATGTCTGACAGGTTCCAGAGGAGTCGCACAACTATTCAGAGTCATCATATTGAGTCAAGTTACTCAAGTATAATTGAAGTAACACCAAGTGTACCCAACAGTCATTGGAGTGTGAAAGCCAATCAAAACTTGCCACCTTGAAAGTCAGATGATGGAATTTTTCAAAAAGAACCTAGGAGGAATCGAGTTGACCAGAGAAAGACAAGGAAGACAAACACTAAACAGACAAAATGCCACCATCACCCAGCGAGAGTAACGGAATCTATCTAACTCAAAATGGAAGAGCCATCAGGCAGAATGAAAGGAAACAAAGGTAATGGTCAAAGTTATTCCAAATAGATGAAAACCAATACCAAGGCTTATCAAATATTCACAATAAAAGATTAAAATAAGTTTGATCCTAGCCATTGAACACGTCCCAATGTTCACCAAAATCTCACATATTCTATTAAACAAATGTATTCTAAAATCTGTAAGTATAAATAAGACACTTCAGATATCAGATGAAGAATAAGTGACGAAGAACAAGCTTGAAGAACACAAGCTCAGAAAGAGAACCACATAGGAGAGTCACCACATATTAATTCATTACCTTCGAATACTATTGTAATATGCTGATGTAAGGTTAAATTTCTAGGTGTGCTTAGTATTGGTATATCAGATCTAGTTAGAGATCATAAGTTAGACAGTTGGTTGTTAACCTAAACATCTTTTAGCAATAGCATATCAGGTGTCAAAAATAGTGGATAACATTTTTATAATCATTACCATGGTCTGATAAGAAACAACTATTAAAAAAATTGACCTTAACACGATAAATAGTTAGCAACTTCACCTTAGTATTCGGGACCTCCATTTTACGAGTCACAGTTTTACCATTGGATGTGTCTTGCTGCTCAGCGGAGAAGACATCCCCCTGTTGAGGAACGTTTGCAGGGGGGTCCTGAAGTTCTTCAGGCGGTCCCAGAAGTTCCCCTTTAGAATGTTCTTCCTGAGCATTTTCCAATTGAAAATTCTCACCAGATGATTGTTGCGTGCCCTCATCCTGGTGGTCATCAGCAGCCAATTCTTCATCATTCACCTTATTCATAGCATCTTCAGCTGGTTGTGGAGCATCTTCTAAAGGGGTATTACTTTCAACAGATGGCTGTGCATCAACCTCGGTCTTATCCGCCTTCTCTTCTTGGTATCCATTCTCTGTAGCTGTTAGCAACCAAATGCGACAAAAATATTACTACAACATAAATGTACATGTTGGTGTTACGTACATATTGTACAGAGTTGAGTCAATATATAAATGTCTGTCTTTATATGCATAAAATCTTATATTCATATGTTCTTTTTCATTTTCATTTGGTTGAGCTCTTGGAGTAAGAGAGTCGTACATTTATGCAAAAAGATATAAAAATGTGATCTTAAGAAAGATAAAAAGCTATTAGTATAAGTTAATGTTTTTTTTGCATGTAAATTTAAATATTGCAAAAATACATAAAAATATACAAAAGGTGATAGTTTAGAGGTAGAGGCATCTCCCTTTACTATGTTTCGAGTCTATTCCTCAGCAAAAGTTAGAATTAATCAAGGCACTACATGAACAAGGTAAGTTTCGCCTAGACCCCGCCCCTTCCGCAGGCCCCTATCATAAAATGTATCCCTAGAATCGAACTCTAATAGAATAAATTCTCAATAAATAAATAAATAAAACCTACTCTTCTTCATTTTCCCTTTTGATGAGCTCTGGGAGAAGAAAGTCATATGTTTATGCATAAAGATATAATTTTATTATGTGGTTTTAAGACCAAACTATTTACATGTAATAACAGCTTTTTATATTTAAATTTATATATTTAGAAAAATTGAGCTGATTAAGTAAATACTACCCCATACCCAATTCAGACACTAAATTTCCATAGTTCAAAAATGAGATTCCATTTAAAATATGTACCAAAGGAAATCATATTCAAGTAAAATTTAAGCTTCAATATTGAATATACAAACTAAAGTTTAAAAAAATGATTATTAAATGTAATATTTTGGGAGGGAGTTGGATTACCTAATTGTCCATATCTATAGAAACAGAATTTGCCCAAAAACTTACCTAACTATATATAAATATAGGGAGAGATACTCATATACAATTAACTAATAAATTTTGACAACATTTCCGTATAAAACATAAATCGTTAGGGCTATGGTTACTCTTGTTGTTTTTTCATTTCTAAGACCATTTGCTTATAGATTATGGTACTATATAATCCCTTTTGAGATATCAAATCACTAAGAAATGATAATAAAAAAATTCCATAAAAGAAGATAAAATAATTCCTAATGTATTAGATGGTACAATTAATCATACCCATCAACCATTTTTGTTCAAATAGTCATACCCATTAATCATTTTTGCAAATAAAAGACCCAATATAGTAATACCTGGAAAATCAAGATTATCCTCCAAACGAGGTCGTTTGGCCTCGGAATCGTCTTCCTCCTCACCCTCAGCTTTCTTCAGCGATTCCGAGTCCGAATTCCGGTTCAAACCGGCGGCGAGTTGCGGTGGCTCGGGAGCATCGGGCTCCAAATCCTCGTGCTTGCGCTTGTGATCGGAAGGGGCTGCGATCGCTGCACCCACAACCTCTTCAACCTGCTCCGCCATTTAGATCCTACCCGTTTAAAGGTTTCAAGGAAATGATAGTGTATATATATATCCTCTACTTCTTTCTCGTTTGTAGATAGGAGGTTAAGATTTTGCAGAGCAGGATATAGATGTGTATATATATATATAGATTACATGGGTATATTTCCGCTCCAGCCTATACACCTGATATGCTCTCTTCATCTAGGGTTAGTTGATGTGACTCATTTGTTTAGGTTGGCCCATATTTCAGAGAAGCCCTCCAAAGTACAAACATATTGGGCTTGAAACTTTTACCAAATTTTTATTTTGAATAAAAAAAAACAAGAGTATCACCCCAACTAAAACTCCTGTGTTTTAAGTATAGGAATAAGTTTATTTTTTAGAAGTTAATTTGATATACTTTTTAATTTAAAATTTATTTAAATTTAAATTATATAATTATGAAAGTCGTTAACTATCTAGGGGGTGTATTCAATTATGATTTTTAAAGATTTTTTTTAAGTAACAGACTTTTATAGAATTTGTGGGATTTTAATGACTTTCACAGACTAAAGACTTTTTTAAAATGAATTTTATAGACTCCATGAAATAAGTAACAGACTTTTATAAACTTTTTATCAAGACTGTGATAGACTTTTGTATACTTCTAATATATCTTGCAATTTATATTAATTGTTAATTAGCCCATGTGTACAACATCTTCCTCTTTTTTCATGAACAAAAAAAAATCTCATTATATTATTGTGGCATGTGATTTTATATAGGTTGAAAGCGTTCACATTATTCTACTCATTTTATGATACATTTGGATACTCGGATACCAATAAAATTTTAGAAACTACATACACAATACAAAAATTAAGCTCACTTTTCATTGAGCTATATACACTTTATGCATATGTGTACGCTTTTTAGTAGGAATACCAAACTCTATTTTTCACAAAACAATGACAATGAAATACATATATATTTGTCATGCAGGAATACATATATATATTTGTCATGCATGAATAGAACCACATGTTACATTATTTCACTATGATACACTAAAGACACTTGAAGACAAATATGGAGGATGTCTAAAAAATTAACAGTAATTTCCTTCGTTTAAAATGGCAGAAAACTAAAAAAAAATATACACATCATATATTTTCTATTTTCATATATTATATATACATAATCTTTACTACTGATATGAGAGTTTCATGATTTTATCTCATTTTTGTTGAACAAATCTTTTCCCTCTTTCTATTGGAAGCTTTCGAACGGCTGCTTTTTCTCTCACCAATTCAGATTAGATCTAGTTATTTGTTTACTTATTAATATATCTTGTTAATTCTCTTATTATAATAAATCCAATTATTTTTATGGCCCAAATTTTATCAAAATATTTATCCATCAAATATTAATATTTATTAGCGCATATAAAATAAATAACTAATTTGACCCAATAAAAGAAAAAGTCCAATTAATAACTAGTTTAATCTACCTTTGTGTTTATTTGGAAGTCTTTAGAAATCTTTAGAAATGAGGCAAGACTTTGGATATGGGTTGATAGTTATAATTTTCTTCTAAAGTCTGTCAAAGTATACCATTTGATAGAAATCTTTAAAATATATGACTTTTTGAATACCAAAATACTTTTATAGACTTTATAAAAATCTTAATTCAATACCACCTAACTTTTAAAGACATTAAAAAAAATTGTAATTGAATACCACTAAACTTTTATAAACTCTTTAAATGTCTTGATTGAATACAACTAAACTTTTAAAATCTTTAAAAGTTTTTAAAAATTTTAATTGAATACACCCCCTAAAAAGCAATATTAATTATGAAATACTAGTATATAGTCAAAAAAACATATACACCGAAGTTTTTTTATTACTATACAAAAATTTTGAATATTCAAATACACAATTAATTGGGTGACTCAAACATTTTGTTCCTGAGTTTCGGAAGGAAATAAGAGAATGAAAACTTTTTATAATAGAAAATAAAAGAATAGAAAAGTTGTATATTATTTTTCACGTTGTTATTGTATTTATGAAGGAAAAAAAACTTAAGTTTTATATTTAAACTGGATACAAATTTGCGCGTTGCGGCGGGATTATTCATATTGTTAATAATAAATTTATACATGTAATTAATAAATTAAAATATAATAAAAAGATGGTAGATTATTGTGCGATGATCAAATTTTGATAGCATATGTTACATAGAATTGGGTAACTGTTTTGTGCGCAAATACATATCTAAGTATAGAATTAATATATGATCACAAGTATGAAACTGTTTGAAGATTGGTCATGGATACATAAGTTTTTTTTCTTTCAAAAACTTGATACGGTTCACTTACATAATGTCTTGAATAGAAAAATGGAAGAGTATAAAAAATAATTTGTCCACAAGTTGAGGTCACTTACTTTGCTATTAGCCTAAAAGCAATAGTCACTAGAGTGTAATGCACAAACTGGTAAAATCTCAACACTACCCCCTACAATGTATATTCATTTATTTTTCTGTGTAAAATTTGATCATCGCACAACAATTTATCATCTTTTTATTATATTTTAATTTATTAATTTGTATGTACACATTTATTATTAAAAAATTGAATAATCCCGCCGCAACGTGCGGGTTTGTATCTAGTATGATCACTAAACCCCAAAACGTTATATAACAGTTGTGTGTGTGTGTGTGTATATATATATATATATATATATTAATTTATTGATAAAAATGTCTATAATGTAACCAATAGGGTTTAAAATGGGTAACTATTTCATTCTAAAGCACTAACAAATATTTAAAAAGTGTAATGCACAATTTCATCGAGTTGTTATATTTATATGATTGTTAGTGACATATTTGAAGTATGTTACACATTACACTAACCTCACCAAGCCTCAAATATCTGACACAGGTACTTGATGCATTTTGAAGAGTCCATATCTCATATACGCTTACTTGCACCAAAATTCTAACATCCAAACGCAAAGGGGAAACAACGGAATAATGTCTCAGTTTCGGTCCTCAGACCTGAAGGGAAATCACATGTTACATGCGGAAACTGGAAAATATGAACATTAATAATTATGTTGGATCTTCATGTCAAACAAACATCATGTCCAAAAACATAGCAGTATAGCACTATGTCATATATAACAAAATATTATAGTTAAAGAACGAATACATTGCCTCATTAGTTTTTTTATCCATTTTTGACAATTGTATAGGCACTCACAGTATTACCGTAAATGCCAAAAAAACTATTAATAATGATGAAAATGATTTATCGGATGCTAATACTTAACAAATTATGCAAAGCCACAATTCAGATAATAGAATGCAATAGATGAATAAGCCACAAATATAAACATCGTGAGATATAGTTCACAAAAATTGCCATAGCCCCTCACATTTAAGGCACTGTCACCATAATCTGAATGTCTCTATATAACTCCTTTGCACTTTTAACAGTGTTTAGAATTGCAGGGCGCAAAGTAAGAAGCATGACAACAAAACTTTAACTTTGCCAAGAACTGCGTATGTGTGTGTGTGTGTGTGTGTGTGTGTATATATATATATATATATATATATATATATATATATATATATATATATACACCTTTTCATCTAACAATACCATCTCGATGTTATTTATTCAGTCTGCTTTGTTGAAGTTTGGCATATTCCAAAGTCGAGTTTGTGACAACCCGAGAATTTAGACAATTTATTAAAATCTTAAATGATTGATTTAAGGTCAAATATTAGACCTAGACAGAAAATAAGTGTATGCGTTTGATGTTATTAGGGTGAAATTTTGATGATTTCAAAATTCTATGAAGGATATAGGTTAATTATTCATGATAAGGATTTATGTGATTAAGTTCTATGAATATGAATATGTATGTGTACTAAATGTGGTTAAGGGTCATGGGTTGACCAGATAAATTTTATCAGTGTCAAACCTTAAGTATATAATAAGAACGACAACGTTCTGTTAGAAAACCCTAACGTCTGATAAGAAACCATAGAAATCGGTTCTGAAACCCTAGTTTCAGTTCCGGGAATCTGAAACTCTAAATTCATGATATGAATATGGTGATTAAGTTAGAAAACCCTAACGATATATTCAGAAACTCTAATTTCAGTATTGAGAATTTAAACCCTAATTTGGGAATCCTAATGCGAAGTATTAAACCCTAAGGGTTAAAAAGTTGTGTGTAAGGAATATGAACATTATGTGATGGTTTATCTTTGTTTATTATATAAACAAACAAAAAGAAACTAGTGTAACCCTAATTATATATTATGAATGAAGGATTTAATAACTTAAGGGTTAAGGAAAAAGAGAATTGTGGTATTTAGAATACTTACTAATTCTAGGAGATTTATTTTATATATCTCAAATGATTAATTTTATAACCTAATTATAGCAAGTCTAATTGGGTTAAGGAAATAAGTGTGCATGAGCAAGGATTTGTGTTATAATTGAGGGAATGAAAACCCTAATTAAATGAATTGGGTTGGATAAGAATTTAAGGTATTGGATTATGTATATTTATAGCCCAAGTGTTGGCCAATGAAATTAGTTAGAGGCCCAAGCAATACATTAATTGAGTGGCTCAAATATTTTTATTGATAAGCCCAATTGAAGGAAGGGCATGATGGACATTTGATATTATTAGAAGTGTTGGACTATGATTGATTTACATGGCCGGTGGATAGAGTAGGAAAAAGGAGGAGAGATTGAGCATGTGACTAAGATTTATTTTGGTCTCTTATTTGTCTAAAGTTGGTTACCAACTCTCCACCAACTCTCCTACCAACTCTCCACCAACTCCCACCTACTCCTCTTATGTGTCATTGTTTTATTTATCCAACATCTTTGTTCATGCTTGTAAGTAAAGCTTTGGTAGTTTAGTGGGAGAAAAGGAGAGAATTATATGCAAACACATCTCCCACTTTAAGCACCACACATGTGGTAAAAGGATAGTTCATTAATACAAGCTAGGTGTCCAATGGTTTAAGGAGCAACATGATATACTAATCTCCCACATGTTTATGATTAAGAAAGAGAAAGATAGAGTGAGTGGAGAGATGATTATTAGATATACAATTATATCTATTCATTTTTCACAAAGTCACCAAAGTTATTTCATCTCTCTTATGATATCACTTGCTTTTTGGTCAATCAATAATTTAATTCAAGCCCAAGCTTTTAGCCTAAGGGGGAGAGGACTATTTGAACATTTAGTAAATCAGTTAAAGCATAAAAGGAGAGTAATTTATGGACAATCTAAGGCCACATGTCCGGTTATTGAGAGGATAAAGGAGGGGGAATGAATGTAGTGATTGCTTACTTTATTAGATGAGCAACTATGCTAGGTGTCTTCTTAGTTTTGGTGCCACACTTTTTAACCAAACAAGAAAGCAATCTAAGGCTAAAAGCAACATGAGAAAGAGAGTGAATAGGAGATGTATTGGGAGATAATTATTAGATATACTAAATCTAACAACATATTTTATTAACAAACAAAAAAACCATTTCATTTTTCTCTTTCATTTTACTTCCTAAGTTAGCTCAGAAGAGAGAGAGAGAGAGAGAGAGAGAGAGAGAGAAGAGGAGGCCATTTTCGGCCACTTCAAGAGAAGAGGGAGAGGGGAGATTTTGACTCTCATAAAACCAAGATCCATCCCATATCTTAGAAGGAGAAAGAAAATCAAGCTAAGGTATAACAAAAATTTCTACTTATGTAGTTTATTTTCCTTTGTGGTTTGATCTAATTTTTGACAATATGAAGTTATGATCTTGAGGTTTAAAACCTTAGATCTATGTGTATATAAGTGTTTTATGTTTAGATATAACCTTTTTGAAGATCAAAAGTTGGACCTAAAGTATGAAATGGAGGTTAGGTTTTTCAAAAGGTAGAAAACCTAAATTTTTCTTAGCTTTGATTGTGTTGATGCTTGTTTGATGAAATAAGAAACTTTATTTCTAAACTCAAAATCTATGTATATACATGTTAATGAGTGTTTATTGTTTGGATCTACCCATAATGGGTGTTAAATTGGTGGGAATCAAAGGAATTGAAAAATAGAATTTTTCTGGAAAAGTTTAAAACTAGAAAGTATGAACTAGCTTTTGATTCTTGAAATCTATGATGGATATTTGTGATTTATGTTCTGGGGATGCTATAAATATGTGTTAAGGATAAAACCCCTCTGGAATCTCTCAAATAGGTTGAAAAATGAGCAAGTTATAGAATTTTTCCCAAACTACTCAAAGATAAGAAAACTGTTAGAAGGATAGTTTTGAACAGCCACTTCCGGGCTAAATTCCGAGAGCTTAAAATGTCCAAATATGGATTGTGATAGATGAAAATTGAAGATAGAAAAGATACGAATTCAAAAAAATTGACGGATCGTTAATCGGAGTTACAGATCTCGTTTTATATAAGTTTTAGCAAAGGACTCCAAAACTATAAAATGGCAAAAAGTTTCTGTCCAGATCTGTCCAGGGGCTGTTTTGGCAACTTAAAGTGTGAAATAAATTCTGGACTTTTGGAAAATGAAAATATACGGTATTATTTAGCTCGTGTCCAAAAATGAGCTAATTCCGAGTTAAAACGACCAAGTTATGACCATTATAATTTTTGTGATTTTCCGACGGAAATCGCTATAAACGGAGTTCTACAACTCCGATTGCCACGAAATTTAAAATGGAGCATCACGTTAACATATATAAGGTTATCCCAAGAGATGGGAATGTTTGGAGTTAAGCACGAGGTAGCTAATTTCTTAAGCTACGCACTAGAATTAATTTTTGAAAAATATCAAAGGAAGTTGGAAATTATGGAAAAATAATTTTTGTGGATGAAATATGTGTATATATGTTTGGACTAAGGATAGAAAAATAATAAACTGATTTGGTATTTTCGTGATACGAATTTAGAATACAGCTTGTTGGATTATATAATTTGTGATTCCAGTTTGCTGGATTGAGAAATAGTTTACTGAAATTAAAAATATGTTAAATGCAGTTTGCTAGATTGCAGTTTAGATTGCTGGATTTGGAATCCAGATTGCTGAGTTGGTAATTTAGTTGCTAGATTTAGAATCCAGGTTGCTGGATTAGTATTTGACTTATTAGATGTTAATGAATACTTATGAAATGAAAAAGCGAGTGTTAAATCATATAAATCTGACTCTATGGCATGATTAAGCGCTTAGGAAGAGTTTAATTGAACTTAAACTCGATATTTGTCCGACTAGACCGTCGGGATGATAAAATTGTGTCGGTATCAACTCAAACTTAATAGTCTAATTTGATGCTAAGTCTTATGTGTATTATATACTGATAGGATTATGTTCTATGTGTTTAGGTTATTCTGTGGATATAAATATAACAGTATTATACTGTGATGATATTATTCTAATATTGGAGATCTATATTATTAATATTAGGTCTTCGGGTAAAGCGATATAAATTGCGTTGCGGTAATCAACGGTTCAGGCAAGTTTCTTTTTACTAAACTCTATTAAGAGTATTTTATTCAAGCTTATGGTTAATCATTGTTGATTGCCACGAAAATTGTACTCTGTACATCTTACATGTATAAGTCAGGTATGAAAGGCTGATCACCTTCATTACCAGTTGGTTCAGAAATGTTTGTTCATGTTTAAAACTTGTTCAGTCAAAAGTTTGTTCGTGCTAGTTCTCAATTATATTGATGAATTATAGCCAGCTTATTATTCATACTCTTCAATCATGATATATCGTTATATTATTGTACTTAAACTTGCTAGGCAACTTTCATGCTCATCCTTGCTATATCATGATAAAACATTTCAGATAAGGCGAATGCGTTCGGATACAGGAAAAGGTTAATGCCAAGTTCAGCTTGGGATATAAAGTGCGGCTAGTTTGTAATAGCGTATTTTGATAAATGTGTTGTATTTTAGATAGTTTATGAATTGTGTAAAAGTTAAGGTTACTCGACCTTGGGGAATAGTGTGTAATGTATTGTATAAACAATTTATGTTTATATCTTCCGCAAATAGTTATAGAAATAGTATACCGGATCCGCGGCGATTTGAGGCCTGGATTCGGGGCTGCTACAGAGTTATCCTGACTTTAATCTTCCACGTATCTTTGACAAGGCTGATGTCATCAACAAAATCGTATCTAGTCGTCATCTAAATAATGGGATAGGTAAAGTATAAGATAAATGTTTAGCAAAAAATAATAAGAAGGAGATAATTGTCTGTAGCATGAGTTGTTGTGTAATAGTTAGTATGTATTTATACGGAGAATATTAGGTTAAATAACGAAGAGTAATGATAATAGCTTAGTAATGATAATATCATAAAGTAGTGATTTTAGGAGATAATAATTAAATTAGAAAGGATAATATCAGAACAATTGACATTACCAAAACAATTTAGATTTATAGTGATTTAGGGGATTATAAATTAAAAATATTAATTTAGGATTAAAAAATAGTGATTTTAAGAAATAATAATTAAATTAGAAAGGATAATATCAGAACAGTTGACATTACCAAAACAGTTTAGATTTGTATTAATTTAGTGGATTATAAATTCAAAATATTAATTTAAGATTAAAAAAGTAGTGATTTTATGTAAAACTCCAACTTTTTGAATAAAGATGAATTTTCTATAAATATTATTTTTGAATATTATGAAGTGAAATTGATATAATAGTAGTGGGTAATATTTATAAATTTTACAATGTACGCAAGTTGTTATATAATATTCGATTGGTCGGGGAATATTCATTTTAACAGGGAATATTAGTACAACGGCACAATCATTGGTGGACCCCATAACAGAATTATTATCGGATTGAGAAAATGACAAAAATACTTTATAAAAATAACAGCGGAAGTTTTACCGTTAACTGTTGAAACACCTGGTGTTAGAAGTACAGTAATATGCGTGGTTGCATAGTAGCACACGATATTAATTATTGATGCTTAAGTGATAAGTCACTCAGTTTTGTTGGTATTATTAATGTAATAATACAGAAAATCTTTTTATATAAAACATAATACTTTATAAAGTTATTCTATAAATAGAATATATTATATTCTATTATGCATAGTGTTGCATAGTGTCTGCATAGTGTTTTGCATAGTAAAATCTTTTTATATAAAATAGAATACTTTTATAAAGCTATCTGTTTTATTAGACAATAATTAGAATATATTATATTTTATTATGCATAGTGTTTACATAGTGCCTGCATAGTGTTTGCATAGTAAAATCTTTTATAAAATTATTCGTTTTATTAGATTATAAATAGAATATATTTTATTTTATTTTGTTTTAAATATGGACCGTTCTATTAAAGTAAATCAATCTCGACCGTTCATGACTTAGTTACTATGCATTCCATTTTTTCTATAAATAGAAGCTCATTCATTCATTATTTTCTTACGAATTCACTGAAACTCTAGAAAGATAAACTATAGAGAGAAAGAAGAAAGTATTATGCTACTTCACTACTTATATATCTAGTACTTTTCTTCTTAAGGTAGAGAATATTATTTGTTGTACTCGCAAGGGGTGTTATTCTTTCTTATTCATTAAGAGAACTGTTGTTATTCCATTGCTTATTATTCTGTTGGAATAACCTGTATACGCGGTCTACCCTATACTTGGTGACATTCTTCTATTATTCCGTCTTTACTATTCTGTTGGAATATCCTGTCTGTACGTTTTACGTCGGACCTGATTCCGTCTTTATTATTCTGTTAGAATATCCTGTCTGTGCGTTTTACGCTGGACCTGGTTCCGTCTTTATTATTATTCTGTTGGAATATTCTGTCTGTGTGTTTTACGCCGGACCTGATTCCTTCCTTATTAGTATTCTATTGGAATAACCTGTCTATGCGAAGTACCGCATGCATGGTGATTTCTGTTGTTATTCCATTCTTTATTATTCTGATGGAACATCCTGTCAGTGCAAATTTCGCCCGACCTGGTTCGGTTATTTAGTATTCTGTTGGAATAACCTGTCTATGCGAAGTACCGCATGCATGGTGATTTCTTTTGTTATTCCATTCTTTATTATACTTAGTTGGTTAAAGTTTTGACTTCTATAATCCATGAAATTAGTAGAATATCCTTGATATTTGCGCTTCATCCAGTATCTTTTCATGGAAATATTCTTATGATCATTCTTGAATTTTACTCTACAAAGCAGTATCATGTTGACAATTTGGACATTAGTAGTTCTTGGACAAATTAATTCTTGAACTTGTTTTATTGAATTCTTATATCATTGTCATCATCCTCATGTTTATATTATGTTGAAAGTCATCTGTGGCCTGTAGTGCATAGATGGACTTGGTATGATTATGACCAGGGATTATTCGGTGTAATCATGACCGTAATGTTACAAATGATGTGGTAAAAGTCCTTATTAGCCCGTAGTGCATTGATGGACAATTGTTGGCATGATCATGACCATTAATGAATACACAAATATTCTTGGCCCGTAGTGTATGGATAATTGTGGTCGTGATACTAAAGAATATCCTTGGCCGTAGTGCATGGGTGATTCGATGATGTGGAATATTTATTTAGCCGAGTCTCAGCGATAACAGTGATGAAAAACCTTTTAAATCATAAAAGATAGTAGATTTTATTTTCTACTTGACTCTTTTAATGGATGCTTGTTCCACTGCAGTTAAACTTGATGTCTATTATATTTTATCAGTTTAACATTGTTAGAGACTAATGATAATTTATTCTGCATTATCTTAGTCATAATATTTCTTATTGGGCTAGTTGAGCTCACCCTTTCTTTCACTGTTCTCTTTAGGAAATGAGAATATAGCTGGGACGAGTCGAGGAAAAAGTGATGGTCCAGAGGATAGCATTAGTAGTCTTCACTATTCTGTGAAATAGTGTGATAATAATTGTAATGAGGACTCCTTTTGAGTTTGTATAATTTCTAGTAGATAATATTTGTATTCAAACTCACAGTTTATATATGTTTGTCGTATTGTACACGACAGTCGTATTGTACACGACAGTTGTATTAGTAAGTTTTATTTGAATTCTGTACCATGTATCTGACGACCCAAGATGGGTGATGTATACCTAATTTTGGGGGCGTCACATTTTAGGAGATAATAAATAAATTAGTAATGATAATATTAGAACAGTTAACATTATCATAACATCTTAGATTTATAGTGATTTAGGGGATTATAAAATCAAAATATTAATAATAATATAAAAACTGTTTAGATTGAAAAAGTGGTTATTTAGGGGATTATAAAATCAACATAGTAAGTTATGATTGATATTATTTGTTATTTTAATATTATTTTAAAGGTTTTAAACTGTATAATATTATGTTGTAATATAATTATAAATGGTATAATATTATATTGTAATATAATTAAATTAGTAATGATAATATCAGCACAGTTTAGATAGGTAGTTATTTTGTTATATACGTGTATTATAATATTATATCATACATGTATGATATAATGTATGGTATAATTAGGAATGATATAGTATTAGAAAAGTATTGATTTTAGGATATAATTGTTTTAAATGTTTTAAATTGTGTAATTTTATGTTGTAATATAATTATAAATTGTATAATATTATGTTGTAATATAATTAAATTAGTAATGATAATATCCGCACAATTTAGATAGGAAGTTACTTTGTTATATACGTGTATTATAATATTATACCATACATGTATGATATAATGTGTGGTATAATTATGAATGGTATAATATTAGAAAAATAGTGATTTTAGGATATAATTGTTTTAAATGTTTTAAACTGTATAATATTATGTTGTAATATAATTATAGATGGTATAATATTATATTGTAATATAATTAAATTATTAATGATAATATCTGCACAGTAACGCCCCGAAATTCGGTCTATCTTCACACCCGGATTCCGTATGTCACGGTCCCACTTCTTACCAAACATACATCATTATATAGTTAAATATAACAACATATATACTCAAATCCCAGGTCCTATTATCTTATAACTTCGTTCATTACAAATAATGATAATTACATTATTCTTTACATCTTACACGAGTGACTTTTATCCGCCACCAAGGATACATAACAGTTTATTAAACTAATCTATAGTTCAATTAACTATTCTACATTACAAGTCTTCTCTTGATATTCACGCACATTCACAAACTGAATGACACTTCGTCTGGATACCGATCAACTTGATCTTTACGGGATCCTTAAGTTCTTTCTAACATCGTTCGCTGAAAATATTTTTATTTAAAGCAAGTGTGAGCATTCAATAGCCCAACAAGTCATAGCAGTTGAACAAACAACTTCACGAATTTAAACATTCTTTTAAGATTTCGATAACCGAACAAAGGTTATGAAGCAGCTTGAACAATAGGAATAGATCTCGATTCCTATCATTTTAAAACATTAGTCACATACTCTTTGAAATACTTTTATTTTTCTATCTTTTTCATACATATTCTGTCTGATTAGAATCATTAGCATAGACTTAACAATAACAGTTCATGTATAAACAGAACATACTCATATTGAACAGTTCAATCACAGAACAATTCATCTCATAGAAACACCAAATTGTTCAAATTGTGGCACAATGCCTCATACATATACTACCACCTTGTACATATATCACATATATGCACATAAACAAGAATTCTCAAGTTCAACATCTGAGAAGTTTAGGAAACTAGCATTCATATAATATGAATAAAGTTAAGAAACTTGTCTTACGCACAGCTACAGCTTACACTGAACTGCTCATTCCAATTCCTATATAACATATAAGGAACTAACACATACACCAATTAGTCATATTCTTGACTTACGCATTGGTTTACTTAACTTTACTTCTTAGGGTTTGCGTTCTTGTAATCTAAGCTTATGTGACCAATTCTTTACCATTTTACGGCTTCATGACATATGGAGATGTCTTACTCATACGTTCATCATCTTACAACGTCCGGTTCATTCGACTTAGAATGTCCTCCCAATTAAAATCACTAACTCGACTTCTTTACGTTATACGCCATTGTCTTTAATTCTAATTCTTCATTCTTCATTACCTTACGGTCAAACCATTCACGGAGTGTAAGTTCTGTCCGTTTAATATTCATGTACACTCAACCCTACGTCGGCTAAAGTGTTTAACACATATATTTGTTCTTTATCCGACCCATATCGGATTTTCATTAATCTCGTTACCGTTCGCTACGGCTTTGATGATAATTCATATCTTAGTTACTACTTTCGTTAACGTCTAAGTCATACAACCATTGTACACTTAGAACGTTTTTCCAACGCGAATAAGATTCATGAGAATCGTTTACGTATTCAGCGTTCACGTTGCTTGTCTCTTAATCTCTCATTCAACCTTTACTCAAGGTTTTAATTGCTTTCAATCGTTATCCATCACATGAACCCCATGTTCATTATTCTTTCTTAATGTCGAAGCCATACGGTTCGTTGTATGTTAAGACCGATCATTCATCACAACTACATTGCGTTCACAACATTTATACGCTTTACACTTTAACTCTCATTATGACATCATAACATCGAAATGTTATACATCATTCTTGTCACTCAATGTCTAAGGAATCACCATTATAACAATTCCACACGTTCGATTCATCGCGACTACGGTCCCCAGATATCAGTTATATAATCTAGCGTTTAAATTCTTTGTCTTTTAATCCCGTTAAATCTTTCCCTACAATCTTTACTAAAGGTTTAAATCACTTGTTTAAGTATTATTTTAGGTGAACTACATGTTCATATTTCTTTCTTACATATTCCCCAGTAATTGAGCAATAAAAAACTCATTTCTGGGCATTGCCCTGCACCGGCGCTACGACGCCACTCAGCAGTAATTGATGGCCCGAGCTAGCGCTGCGACACCGCCTCCCAAGGCTCAACTGGCGCTGTGGCGCCAAGACCAAAACATTGAAAAGTTTTTCTAAGTCTTTTACATGCTTGAGGCGCTTACTTCTAAATCTCATAACTTCTTCGTTATATCTCGGAACGAGATCGTTCCAAAGCCAGTCTATTCCTTATCTTACCTACTTCAACTTCCCCCAGACAGAAATTTATTCTGAATCCGTTAACATTCCATTCAATTTGCTTAAATTCTACCATTCGTTCGTTTTATGCTATTAACGTTCTTCATACGCTCGTCCGTAATTAGGTCATCCGAACTCGGAACTCGATCGTTCTTGAGTCCACGATTCACATTTTCTATGTTCTCTCATATTCTTATGAAACCCTATACATTCGGGTTCATTTACACACTTTCTATTTCTCGATCGTCTCTTACGAAAATTTTGACATTACTTCGTTATAGCTAAGTTCAATTCTTTCTTCATGAACGTTTCTACCGTTCCTAACCAAGAAAGAAGCAACTAACTTATACGCGATGGTTTTAAACTTGTCCATCAACAACAATTATACTACGATGGTTTTAAATTTGTCCATCAACAACGTTCTTCGTGTTTTTCGCGTGTTCTTCGCGTTCTTCGTTTTGTTCTTCAATTTTTATCGATATTTTGATTATGATTTCACTTTTCCTTGGAATTTGATGTTATAAAACACCATTCCTTACTAATTTCACTGAATCGTTCATATGATACATTCGAATCGTCTTAATTCATTACGAATCTTATATTTCCTTTAGAAATTTATAAACTAAACTTCTAATTCTTATTTCTTCGTTTCTTCATTTTCTCATGATTTCAACCATATGAAAATCATTCGTACACCTTTTACTTCTTATTCTCATTAAGCTATGTTTTAACATATAAAACTAAAGAAAATTTACTTAGGAATTAGGTTTTAGATTATCGTTCTTCTTTAATCTTCCTTCATTGGACAAAGCGTGCACTCGGGCTAGCTTTTCCTCTCCCTCTTCCTTTTCATCCGAACTCTCTCTCTCTCACAAGTGTTGGTTGAAATTTCAAACCAAACAAATGAGCTTAAGGCTTGTTTATATAGAAAACCAAAGCTAGGGACAAAATAGTCATTTCTCCCCAAACCTCCTTACTATTCATGGCTTAGCCACCAAGTAACCACTTTACTTGGTGGCCAAGTGGCCGGCCCACATGCTCCATGGGTCTCCCCATGGGTTATTACCCATCTGGTGACCCATCGGTTCGATCCGCAATTTATTTTCTTGGCTTGGGCCTTAACATTAATTCTTATTAGGCCTATCTTGGGCTTAATTTCACAAAGCGTTGGGCTTGACATAATCCAAGTCCAATTGGATTCTATAAAGTCCATGAACTCAAAGTCCATTAAGACTAATCGTATTCTACGCATCCCATTCTCGTATTCTCTTCGTATATAGTTCATACGATATTCGTATTATACATCATAATAATCTTCGTACTATATTCGTATAATAACTAGTATCATACTCGTATTCCTCACGCATAATAATCCCTAATTATTATACGAAATCATTAAATTCTCGGAACTCACTTTTCCTAACCCTTAGGTTATAAGTCGGCAGGTGAAAACTTCATTTGTCATAATTGAAATATTATTGAATATTCCATCACGTCTTAGAATTCTATCTATTAGTTCCTAGTTGTCACAATAGTTATCTAGAAAGGGGGGTTGAATAGATATTTAAAAAATCTTTTCGTTTTAAACTTGTTCTTTAATGATGATTAAAACTTAGCGGAATATATGTTTGTTTTAATCTTCTTTACACAGCAGTGAAGTTATGAGAGTGAGGCAGTTATAGCAGTTATGGCAGATATAGCAGTTATAGTATGAATGTAAAAGACACAATCATTTTTAAGTGGTTCAAAGAACTTAAAGCTCCTAGTCCACTCTTCTACTCAACGAGTAGGATATCCACTAAGGATGTCTTTTACAACTTCTAAATCACACAGATTCCTTCTAGACCAGCAGACTAGGAACGTTTTAGTTCACTTAGAACTCTTCAAGTCCAGCAGACTTGGTACTCTTCTTCAGTTGATTGATGGATGTTGAGTTCTTGATGGTTGCTACTCAGTTGTTGTTTAAGAACTTGTTCGAAAGAACTGAGTAACTGAGCAAGCTTTGCAAATTCTCAGATCGTAGAGTTGAGCTTGAGAGTTGTTCACGTTGTTTGTTCAATGCTTGCTTAATTCTTTCTCATCTGTTTGATTTGCATATATGTGATCTTGAAAACTATCCGTTGAATCCATCCGTTGAGGCATTAAATGTATTTGACTTTTCTGATCTTTGATGGAGACATTTCTGCACATCTACTGAAAATGCTTTCTGGCCCACTGGCACAGTAGATTACTTTCTCACCTAACACCTGAAAAGGTGTTTTGCCCCCTTACTAATGGTACTTTCCTTAGCTTCTTCAATACGCTTCTTTGTTGCATACTAAGGATATTTCATATTACTTTGGGACTGATGAGTACTGCAACGTCTAGAATCCATTCCTCATATATTGGAATCTGTCTTCACACATATCATGAGGCTCGACATTTTCTGACATAAGACAGATGATGCTTGACGATTTATATCGTGATACTCTAGGATTCAGATTGAAGTGACTTGACGCCTTGGTGCTTGATCTGATGCTATCAGCCGAGAGCACTCCGATTTTTCTTAAACCTTTGCACACTACGATCTTTGCTTTCTAGGTTCTAACTCTACGTTTCCGAGAACACACTACGATCGTTGACTTATAAACTCTACGTTTTCTTCAGCATGCTACGATCGTTGAGTTGGCTCGGCAAACGTTGGGACCACTCTATGTAATATCCCGGAATTTTGAATAATCTAAAATTTACGAATAATTTTTTTTTTATTATTTAATATTGACATTGACTGTTAATATTGCACGGTGTATCTGTGATACGAGTCTCGAGTAATGGTCAATATGTGTATTGACTGATAAAATTAGAGTAGAGTCGTGTTTAGCAGTTTTTGAAAACCCTAACCCTAAGTTCGGATAAGGATTCGATAGAAAATACAATTAAAATAATTATACTGTTGAATATGTGTTTGTACTGTACGGATTTAATGACCGTTGATTGACTGGATTGGGTTTAAATTTTGTAAACCCTAATAAGGGATTAGAAACCCTAATCTCATATATAAAAACCCTAATGTGCTGTTAGAAACCCTAATTTCAAAACTGGTAATTATAAACCCTAAATTAGGAAACCCAAATTCTATTTGGCAAACCTAACGAGTTCATTAAACTTAAATATGATTAGAAAGCTCTAATTTTATTTTTGAATATTAATTTTCTATTTAGAAATCCTAATTGTATTTTTAGAAATTTTATTTTCTAATTTATAAACCCTAAATTTGAAATTTGTGGGAATTAGAATTTTTAAACCAAAAGTGTTCAAACCCTAAGCCCTAACCCAAACCCCAAACCCTAAGGGTTTGTGCAAATGACTAGAATGCCATTAAATTTAATTAGATAATGACCAAAATGCCCTTTTTATATACTAAATTAGCTAACTTGTAGAATTAGCCATAACTTTAGTTGTTGAGCTAACCACTTGACTTTTTATAGCCTACAAACACAACACATCAGCCTATATTGCCAGCCAATTCATCAAATACATTGCACTTGTTGAGTATATAAGAGAATTAGAGAGAGAAAGTTCAAAAAAGTTAGCCATTTTGCAATTTTGCTCTCACCAACTCCTTCTCTCACTAAACCTACGAAAATTAGAAGTGTTTCAGTCATTTTAATCAGCCTTAGGTCAATCAATAACAGATTGAAGGATTAAGATCAAGAATCGGAAGCTTAAGGTATAAATCAAAATTTTATTTTTGATCCAAGTTGCTAAGAAAATCTTTGTGTTTATGTGTTTAGAATCTTGCTAGTGGATGTTTTATGAAGATCTATGATGATCTATCATGAATTCATAGCATCAAAATGCGTGAAAAGTGTTAATTTTCAAAACTGCGAAGAACAACTTCTGTGGTCTGACAAGCAAATGGCAGGCGCTACAGATTCTTGTTCGTTGGTTATTTTTAATGTTTTATATGTTGTATATATAGCCTGCTATGTTGGCTTTAATCTGAAAGTGGTAGTATTGCTAAATGATGTCTAGATCAGGAGTTATTGATGGACAAAACCCGTTGACCGGACTTGACCGAGCAAAATTCTGGGTAACCCAGAACGCTAGAACAACATCTGACAACATTTTTCAAGGTCCGAATCTGACAGGTGTTGGGTTATTTTATGCTATGTTTGTAACCAAGTTGTAGCCTGCTAGATATACTATAATAATATGTCCTTACATATTTCAAATCATCAACGTAGCGATTGGAGTGGCTAGTCAAACTAGCATACTCGACATGAATGCCTGTTTTCTAGAATTTCCAGAAAACGTATGAACTAAGTTTTTGTCAGAGTTTGACGAACCATAAATTCTGATTCTGTTATGTTTGAACTAAGCTTATGCTATATACTTGTTCTTTGTCGTGTATACTAGAGGTTTAGACCTTAAGAACATCAATTTTATGACCAGAACCTATATATAATCGAGCACCAAAGTAGGTACTCGAAACTGTTTAAGCCCAGAAAACACAGGATCTGTCTGACAGCTAGTTTGGATGGCTATAACATCATGATCTATTGTTATATGAACGAGTTTTTGATGGATAATTGTAGTGTTGTAAACCTAATACAAGACCAAAGTCTTAGATCGAACAGATCATGCAAGAACAGAACATTAAGGCCGGTCAAACCATGCACCATGAACACTGACCTTGTCAGTGTTCTTGAGGCCAAGAACACCTATAGCGACAGAATGTGTCATTATAGGCCATTAGCGACGGATTAATTTATTTATTTTCTGATTTTTCCGGTAATTAATTTAAAATAGAAAATAAATTATAGAAATTACCAAAATAGTTTTAAAAATTATTTTAAATTATGAAAAATAACTTTTGATCAATTGGAATATTTTTCTTTAATATTTATAATTATTTAAATATTAAAAGTATTTAATTTATTTAATTAGTATATTAAATAAATTAGAGAAAAATGATTTAATATTATGAAAAATCATTTTAAATAAGAAAAATGTATTTAAAAATATTTTGAGTTATAAAATGTAACTTTTAATATTATTGGAGAATTTTCATTAATAATTTAATATTAATGATATTAGATTTATTTCATTATTAAATTAAATAAATAAAATAAAAATGATTTTAATGACTTAAAAATCATTTTAATTGAGAATAAAGTGTTAGAAAATATTTTAAATTATAAAATATAATTTTCAATATTTTTTGGAGAATTCTCATTAATAAATTAGTATTAACGATGCTAGATTTATTTAATAGTTATATTAAATAAATGAATTAAAAATGGTTTTATTGATTTAAAAATCATTTAAAAATGAGAAAAATGATTTAAAAATATTTTATGTTATATTTAATGACTTTTAATATTTAGATAATAATTTTATTAATATTTATATATTAATGATGATGATTTAAAAATGATTTTAAATACTTTAAAAATCATTTAAGTGGAATATTGTTGATTTAAAAATATTTTAAGTTATTAATAATAACTTTAATATTTTGACAAGTATGTTATTAATATTTGGATATTATTAAATATTAATAATGACATGATTAATTGATAATTAAATCAATTAAAAATGTTTCTGATATTTGGAAAATTATTATAAATTATAATAATTGCTTGATAATTATTAAAAGCTTCCAAAAAATATTATTATTGATAATTGACTTATCTGAATTAATATTGAAGCTTAGAGACCAAGTGTAATAGACAGATAACTGTGTTAATTGTCAGATAGGGTGACCATAACACCGAGAATTGACCGAAGTCCAACCAGACTGAAATAGTTAGACTTGTTAAGTGTTTATATAGGTTATAAACACTGTTGTGATTATGTGCTAATGTGTTTAGGAGAAGGTTTAACTGTAAATTACAGTGATGTGTGTTGTGAATTATTGTACTAATTGTGAGACCGACATTATTGATTATAGGTCTTACGAGCGCAGTTAATTATATTGTGTAGCAGTAATCAACGCGAAAGACAAGTTTCCTAACTCAACTTGAATTATTGTTTTTCAAGCATGGAAGTGAATAATTATTGATAGTTATTCACATCTATAATGATTGTTGTAATTCGCACGTAGTGCAATCGAATCATGTTCTATTATTTGAACTAATTATAAATTATGTCTCAATTAATTGCTTATGAGAGACTAATATTTGTTAAAGCATGAAAGGTTCTATCCATTATGAACTGAAATGTTATTGGAAGATCTATGCCATTGATTTCGGCTAGATTAGCATTGTTATTAATTATTGAAATCCTAGTATTTCTTTAAAAGTAATCCAAACCATATTGTTGTGGTACGGACTCATGAAGTAAAACTGAGATGAACAAATTTTATTGTCGTAAATCGACATGTGCACTATTATTGGGTATTATGCATAATATAGGGTACAAAGGAGTTGGCCACTCCAGGTACTTGCAGAAGAGTATAGTTTAGTTTTGATAACTAATTTATATTCTTGTGGTAATTTAGTTTTAATAACTAAATGAATCCTCTATTAGTTCATGATCCTCTGTGATCACTCAGCATGAAATCTGGGTATATCCCACATTATTGAATATTGTTGCAGTATTGTTAATTCAATTGAATATTATTGAATCTTTGAAAGAATTGTACTCTTTCATATCAAATAGGTTATTTAGTATTAAATAGTAGAAAGTTATTATTCAGATTGAATTATTATTTCGTTATCTCGAAATTGTTTGATAATTGTTGAAGTTCTATTCAATCTAGACTCTTCTATTTCTGATTCATATATCATTTATTGTATATTTTAACTTGCGGAGCAAACTTGTTGCTCACCCTTGTTAAATAAAATATTTCAGCTAGGAACGATGAGGCCAGCGGGGCTAAGCGGAATAAAAGCAAAGGCATAGTGCTGGAGTAGTTTTATATTAAGCATATTTAATATGTAGTTTTGTAAACCCTTTTTGTTTATCGAAAGGGTAAAGTTTGTAATGTTAAGGTTAGTTGACCTGGGATGATGTTGTTAACTTAATAACTAATGATATATAAGTTTATTATAATTAATGAATGTGTAGTTAGATGTTATTATATTGTGGATCGTGAGCACCAAACTCGGGGGTCAGGTAACCCAGATTTTGGGGCGTCATAAGTTGGTATCAAAGCTGTAGGTTATAAACCTTAAGTGGGGTGGGGAAAACCCTAGGATTATAACCATAAGCGTGATAGAGAATACTCATTTAGAGTAGTAAGTGAGAGATTGCTGAAGTGCAATGATAGTGATAAATGTAGACACATAGTGAGAGAAATTTGTACTGGTAAAGTACTAATCAAGTTGTTTAAACTGATTGTAGGATGTCGGGAGAAGATAAGATGAGTATGGAGATGCCAGCGGCTATTGCACCAATGCTATTAGCTGAGGTACCAACTCAGAGTGATTCAGTTGAGGAAGTTTTAAGAGATGAACCTGCGGTAAATCTAGCAAGTGATCATAACGAGTACCCCGAGATGGAGCTGGATGAAGAGGAAGAAGTATATTCCAAAGAAACAGCGGTAGAGCCAGAAATAAAGATTAAAGATGGGGAAGAAGACAAAGTAGCAATCGAAGAAGGTCAAGCATCTGCAGAAGTTCAAGACTCAAGGACTAAAGTATTTCTTCTGGAGGAATTATGGATGACAGAAAGAGCATTACGCGAAATGACAGAAGAACGAAATAATCTGAAGGCACAAGTCGATAGAATGATGGTTAAGTATACTGTATCATCTAAATATATAAGCGAGAAAAAGAAGGTTAATAAAAGGAAAAAGAAATACGACAGTGACAACAACACAGAGAATTCACATTCAAAGAAGAAACAAGCATGTGGCAAGTGTGGAAAGAATCATTTGGGAGAGTGTATGTGGGGTAAGAATGTGTGTTACAATTGTGGCCAGAAAGGACATCTGTCACCAAATTTTCCTAAACCAAAGAAAGAAGGATGTTTTGCATGTGGTGGAACGAGTCATAAGGTTAAGAATTGTCCTAAAAAGAAGAAGGATTAAGTGTGAGGAGTATAATCTTTTGGAGTATAATATTCGTTTTGGTAAGAATAAGATATAACTTTTGTATGTCTCAACTTTTGTGTAAAGTTGTAGTAATGAATTCCGACTTTTGTCACAAAGGGATATTACCCGTTTGTAGTTGTATGTGCAGTGTAGTGAAAAGTACTATGTATTATTTGCATGAATATAAATTCAATGATATGTTTGTATGAATGAAATCTTTCTTTTCTATATGAATATAAGGTTAAGATTACTTTGTAAGTTCTTAAAACTCATACTTATGGTAAGTTCATGACTCATAATTATGTGAACTGTTTTGAACCCCTCAGCGAATGGACACCAAAGGTCTGACTAGGATAAGTTCATACACTCATATAATTGTGGCAAGTTTCTGAACACATAAGTGTTGTAAGTTTGACGAACTATGAATAGTAATATGTGTGAAGTACTAAATGTACTATGTGCTACTTGAAAAATATGCGGTTATATGAGGGAAATATGTTGAATGCTTATTGTATTAAGAATTTGTGAAGAAGGAGAATTAATATAAGATTTTTTTATTTATTTAAATCATATCATGCCGCCAGACAACAAAATCGAAATCAAAGGGAAGAGCAGTCGGTAAATAATGAAGGAGGTCAAGCTGACCCAATGCAAAACTTTGCAAATATGGTAGCCGAAGCTATGGAGAATAGAGCTCCAGCTGCAAGAGGAAGAGCGAGAAATCAACCAAATGAAAGATTGGCAAACTTTAAAGATTTTAAAGCGGTAGGACCGCCTGAATTCAAAGGGACCACAGATCCGATTGAAGCCTAAACTTGGGTAAAGGAAATGGAGAAAGCGTTCGTGATTGCGCGTGTGGCGGAAGAGCAAAAGACTGCGTTTGCAACATATTTGATGAAGGGAGAAGCAAATTATTGGTGGGAGACAAATCAGGCGAGAGCCGGTACATCAGTAGTAACCTGGACAAGGT
Organism: Panax japonicus; assembly: GCA_020205505.1. Lineage (NCBI taxonomy): Eukaryota > Viridiplantae > Streptophyta > Magnoliopsida > Apiales > Araliaceae > Panax > Panax japonicus. Next base: position 20,507,069 of record CM035097.1, read on the forward strand.
TTAAGGAATTATTTTTTAAAAATTATTTCTCAGAAAGTATGCAAGCAAGAATGGAAGTCAACTTTTTGGAGTTAAAGCAGGAGAATATGTCGGTTGCAGAATACGCCGCCAAATTTAACGAACTCGCGAGATTTGCTCCACATCAGGTGGACACTGAGGTGCGAAAGGCGCGAAGGTTCGAAAATGGACTGAAGCCCACGATATATAGCAAGGTAGCTGTGTTGCAGATTAAGACATTTGCGTCTCTGTTGGAAAAAGCAATCATCGCAGAAGGAGGAAGTGAAGTTGTGTCAAAGTATCATCAAGAAAAGAAGAAGAAAATGAATGAAGGAGGTTGCAGTGGAGGAAGTAATTCTACTAAGCGTAAGTGGAAGAACAATAACGAATCTGGAGACAAGTCAGGAGATAATAGAAAGAGAGATGAGCCATATGCCAAATGTGGTAAAAAGCATCCAGGAGAATGTTTAAAGGGAAAAGGAGTGTGTTTTAATTGTGGACAAGAGGGACATATTTCTCCAAATTGTCCAAGTCCAAAAAGGATATCAGGTTGTTTTTTATGCGGATCGCTAGAACATCAAATTCGTAACTGTCCAAAGAAGAATGTAGAAAGAGGAAGCAACAATAAAGGAAACAGCAGTGGAACACTGGCGATCAAAGGACCAGCTTAGTCAGAAAGGCCGACAGCTCGTACATTCAATATGATGGCACAAGATGCAGTATCTGTTCAGGAAGTGGCCACAGGTAACGATTTTGTTCAAAAATGTAAATTTCGCGAGTAATCTTAGTTAGATATTGCGGTGAATTATTTTCTTATATAGACTCAACTCACGGGTAAGAATATAAGACACAAATTAATATTGTGGTGATAAAAATGAATTGATGATACAACTTTAAAAGATTGTAGAGAATAAGAAAGCGGTGATTCCGAGGACGGAATCCTTTTTAAGGAGGGGTGAATGTAATAACCCGGGATTTTGAATAATCTAAAATTTATAAATAATTTTTTTATTATTATTTAATATTGACATTGACTGTTAATATTGCACGATGTATCTGTGATACGAGTCTCGAGTAATGGTCAATATGTGTATTGACTGATAAAATTAGAGTAGAGTTGTGTTTAGCACTTTTTGAAAACCCTAACCCTAAGTTCGGATAAGGATTCGATAGAAAATACAATTAAAATAATTATACTGTTGAATATGTGTTTGTACTGTACGAATTTAATGACCGTTGATTGACTGGATTGGGTTTAAATTTTGTAAACCCTAATAAGGGATTAGAAACCCTAATCTCATATATAAAAACCCTAATGTGCTGTTAGAAACCCTAATTTCAAAACTGGGAAATATAAACCCTAAATTAGGAAACCCAAATTCTATTTGGCAAACCTAATGAGTTCATTAAACTTAAATATGATTAGAAAGCTCTAATTATATTTTTGTATATTAATTTTCTATTTAGAAATCCTAATTGCATTTTTAGAAATTTTATTTTCTAATTTATAAACCCTAAATTTGAAATTTGTGGGAATTAGAATTTTTAAACCTAAAGGGTTCAAACCCTAAACCCTAACCCAAATCCTAAACCCTAAGGGTTTGTGCAAATGACTAGAATGCCATTAAATTTAATTAGATAATGACCAAAATGCCCTTTTTATATACTAAATTAGCTAACTTGCAGAATTGGCCATAACTTTAGTTGTTGAGCTAACCACTTGACTTGTATAGCCTAAAAACACAGCACATCAGCCTATATTGCCAGCCAATTCCTCAAATACATTGCAATTATTGAGTATATAAGAGAATTAGAGAGAAAACGTTCAAAAAAGTTAGCCATTTTACAACTTTGCTCTCACCAACTCCCTCTCTCACTAAACCTACGAAAATTAGAAGTGTTTTAGTCATTTTAATCAGCCTTAGGTCAATCAATAACAGATTGAAGGATTAAGATCAAGAATTGGAAGCTTAAGGTATAAATCAAAATTTTATTTTTGATCCAAGTTGCTAAGAAAATCTTTGTGTTTATGTGTTTAGAATCTTGCTAGTGGATGTTTTATGAAGATCTATGATGATCTATCATGAATTCATAGCATCAAAATGCGTGAAAAGTGTTAATTTTCAAAACTGCGAAGAACAACTTCTGTGGTCTGACAAGCAAATGGCAGGCGCCACAGATTCTTGTTCGTTGGTTATTTTTAATGTTTTATATGTTGTATATATAGCCTGCTATGTTGGCTTTAATCTGAAAGTGTTTGTACTGCTAAATGATGTCTAGATCAGGAGTTATTAACGGTCAAAACCCGTTGACCGGACTTGACCGAGCAAAATTCTGGGTAACCCAGAACGCTAGAACAACATCTGACAACATTTTTCAAGGTCCGGATCTGACAGGTGTTGGGTTATTTTATGCTATGTTTGTAACCAAGTTGTATCCTGCTAGATCTACTATAATAATATGTCCTTACATATTTCAAACCATCAACGTAGCGATTGGAGTGGCTAGTCAAACTAGCCTACTCGACATGAATGCCTGTTTTCTGGAATTTCCAGAAAACGTATGAACTAAGTTTTTGTCAGAGTTTGACCGAACTATAAATTCTGATTCTGTTATGTTTGAACTAAGCTTATGCTATAGACTAGTTCTTTGTCATGTATACTAGAGGTTTAGACCTTAAGAACATCAATTTTATGACCATAACCTATATATAATCGAGCACCAAAGTAGGAACTCGAAACTGTTTAAGCCCAGAAAACACAGGAGCTGTCTGACAGCTAGTTTGGATGGCTATAACATCATGATCTATTGTTATATGAATGAGTTTTTGATGGATAATTGTAGTGTTGTAAACCTAATACAAGACCAAAGTCTTAGATCGAACAGATCATGCAAGAACAGAACATTAAGGCCGGTCAAACCATGCACCATGAACACTGACCTTGTCAGTGTTCTTGAGGCCAAGAACACCTATAGCGACAGAATGTGTCATTATAGGCCATTAGCGACGGATTAATTTATTTATTTTCTGATTTTTCCGGTAATTAATTTAAAATAGAAAATAAATTATAGAAATTACCAAAATAGTTTTAAAAATTATTTTAAATTATGAAAAATAACTTTTGATCAATTGGAATATTTTTCTTTAATATTTATAATTATTTAAATATTAAAAGTATTTAATTTATTTAATTAGTATATTAAATAAATTAGAGAAAAATGATTTAATATTATGAAAAATCATTTTAAATAAGAAAAATGTATTTAAAAATATTTTGAGTTATAAAATGTAACTTTTAATATTATTGGAGAATTTTCAGTAATAATTTAATATTAATGATATTAGATTTATTTCATTATTAAATTAAATAAATAAAATAAAAATGATTTTAATGACTTAAAAATCATTTTAATTGAGAATAAAGTGTTAGAAAATATTTGAAATTATAAAATATAATTTTCAATATTTTTAGAGAATTCTCATTAATAAATTAATATTATGATGCTAGATTTATTTAATAGTTATATTAAATAAATGAATTAAAAATGGTTTTATTGATTTAAAAATCATTTAAAAATGAGAAAAATGATTTAAAAATATTTTATGTTATATTTAATGACTTTTAATATTTAGATAATAATTTCATTAATATATTTATATAATAATGATGATGATTTAAAAATGATTTTAAATACTTTAAAAATCATTTAAGTGGAATATTGTTGATTTAAAAATATTTTAAGTTATTAATAATAACTTTAATATTTTGACAAGTATGTTATTAATATTTGGATATTATTAAATATTTATAATGACATGATTAATTGATAATTAAATCATTTAAAAATGTTTCTGATATTTGGAAAATTATTATAAATTATAATAATTGCTTGATAATTATTAAAAGCTTCCAAAAAATATTATTATTGATAATTGACTTATCTGAATTAATATTGAAGCTTAGAGACCAAGTAGTGCAATCGAATCATGTTCTATTACATGATTGTTGAATAATTATTGATAGTTATTCACATCTATAATGATTGTTGTAATTCGCACGTAGTGCAATCGAATCATGTTCTATTATTTAAACTAATTATAAATTATGTCTCAACTAATTATTTATGCGAGACTAATATTTGTTAAAGCATGAAAGGTTCTATCCATTATGAACTGAAATGTTATTGGAAGATCTATGCCATTGATTTCGGCTAGATTAACATTGTTATTAATTATTGAAATCCTAGTATTTCTTTGAAAGTAATCCAAACCATATTGTTGTGGTCCGGACTCGTGAAGTAAAACTGAGATGAACAAATTTTATTGTCGTAAATCGACATATGCACTATTATTGAGTATTATGCATAATATAGGGTACAAAGGAGTTAGCCACTCCAGGTACTTGCAGAAGAGTATAGTTTAGTTTTGATAACTAATTTATATTGTTGTGGTAATTTAGTTTTAATAACTAAAATAATCCTCTATTAGTTCATGATCCTCTGTGATCACTCAGCATGAAATCTGGGTATATCCCACATTATTGAATATTATTGCAGTATTGTTAATTCAATTGAATATTATTGAATCTTTGAAAGAATTGTACTCTTTCATATCGAATAGGTTATTTAGTATTAAATAGTAGAAAGTTATTATTCAGATTGAATTATTATTTCGTTATCTCGAAATTGTTTGATAATTGTTCAAGCTCTATTCAATCTAGACTCTTCTATTTCTGATTCATATATTATTTATTGTATATTTTAACTTGCGGGGCAAACTTGTTGCTCACCCTTGCTAAATAAAATATTTTAGCTAGGAACGATGAGGCCAGCGGGGCTAAGCGGAATAAAGGAAAAGGCATAGTGCTTGAGTAGTTTTATATTAAGCATATTTAATATGTAGTTTTGTAAACCCTTTTTGTTTATCGAAAGGGTAAAGTTTGTAATGTTAAGGTTAGTTGACCTGGGATGATGTTGTTAACTTAATAACTAATGATATGTAAGTTTATTATAATTAATGAATGGGTAGTTAGATGTTATTATATTGTGGATCGTGAGCACCAAACTCGGGGGTCAGGTAACCCGGATTTGGGGGCATCACACTCTACGATTCTCAAAGAGGCCCTTCAAGGAAGGCACACTACAATCTTCTAAGCTCTACGTTTCTGCCTTGACTTCTGCAATGTTGATCAGATTTATACACTCTGATTTCTTCGAAGCCTATCTATTACATCTCAAGATTAACCTAACAGCTTTGATCTTTCTATCTATACATTCTATTGCAGAATGATACACGTTTAGATCTTGGATCAACCTAACAGCTTTGATCTTTTTATCTATACATTCTATTTCAGAATGATACACGTTAAGAGCTTAGATCAACCTAACAAATTTGATCTATCACTAAGTCCTTGTACATATCTTATTTGAAGGACTTTACAAATAATCATGAACATATACATTAAAACATCAAATCATAATATGCATTCTCCCAACAATCTCCCCCTATTTGATGTTGACATAACCAATGAGATTTGTTGTCATGATTATTAGTGTCTAGATGCATTTGCAGGAAATTTAAACATGACTTAGTATTTCAGTGAGCAGCTGAAATTTCTAGAGAATAAGCATGAATTTATTGATGTTCAAGAAATATTGCAGTTTATCTTTACATCAATAAGAATTTAAAGTTTCAACTTATCTCTATTTCTTTACCCTTTTCCTTGGAGGATTAGCATACTCCTAAGCCCTTCTTTTCCTGCTAGCTTCATCTCTTTTGGCTAACTCTTCCAGCTCACTCGGACTTACTATCGGGTTGTGATCATGCCTATTCATGAATGCTGGATCTCCAATTGGCATTCTTAGGCATGTGGTGGTCACATTTGGTGAGCTGGTATTTGGCTCTTGATTTCTTAAAGGCTGAGCCATCAAGACTTCCTGCTGATCAGATCGTTGAGTATTGCTTGATCGTGCAGTCTGTTGGTGGAACTGTCTTGCAGGAGGGCTTCGTGAAAATTGTCCTCTTCCCCTTTCTTGGTTTCCTCTGCCTCTGCCCTGATCTCCCTGTGCTTCTTGAACTCATTTCCCTTTATTCTCCCCCTTTATGTCAGCATCAAGGGTTCAAATGTCTGCAGAAAGTCGATTCACTCCTTGGACAAGCTCGTTCAGTTGGCTTTGTGTCTGAGCAATGTCCTCTCGATTTTCCTTGATCTATTTTTCAGATCTAGCTTCTTTGTTTCGGAGGGCAGTGAGAACAATGTCATTCTGTCGTTCCTGATTGACATAAGATTTCTGGAATTCTTGGACTGAGGCTTTCAAGTTGATGATGTTCTCCAATATAAGTTTATTTTGAACTTCTTGATTTTTCTGCATTTCAAGAACAACCTCTCTTTTCTTGGTGGCTATCTGGAAGTGAATCTCATCTCTGTCCTTCATGCTCTTAAGAATTTCTTGGATAATTTCCCTCAGCTTCTTTGTAAGCTCAGCATTCATAGTGCTAGGAAAATTATTTGCAGTTGTGATCATTTGATTCAGCCGGATATGAATGAGGCCAGAGTGAGATTTCAGGCTTTCTTCTATGTTCTTGACCATGTCCTTGGTTGCTTCCTTCGAGTCATCCTTTGTGAGCAGATTTGGGAGAGTATCATTGGTTTGAGGATTATTGAATGGAGGAGATTCTTTTTGAGAATGATCTTGCATGGAGTAGAGAGCAAGATCAAGACTAAAATAGTCGTTTGAGGAGGAGGATGGTATGTCTGATTGAGGGGCCTGATTTTCAATGTTTGGACTATAAGGCTCTACGATTTCTATTTGGAACTCTACGACTAGGCTAGAGTCATGGATCTTAGAGATGGTGGTTTGTGGGAGCAAAATAAAGTTGGCTGCATTTGGTTCCTCAGTTACAGAATTTTGGGATTCTGCGACTCAAAATTGATTTACTGGATTAAGAATCACTTCCAACCATCGATGGAATTCATAGAATTGACTAAATGATGATGATGGCAAGTGATTAACTCTGAAGAGAGTAGGGATAAATAGTACCTTCAAGTTTATCCTTTGAGGAGGAGTTGGTGGTGATCAACTTCTTGGCAAAGTTGAAACTCCCTGGGAATCCATTAGCCAGTACTGAGATGGCCGGGTACTCTTTGAAGCTCCATAACATGTGATCCCAAGAGTTTAGAATTTGGGCTTGATGGTATGGCATCATGGGCAGGTATAAGAACATCTGATTGTATAGATAGCTTCTATATCCATCTCTGCCTACACCAGTGATCTGTACATCATCATCATCTTCTTCCTCTTCTCTTTCTTTGTTGGAGGACTCCATTATCTCAATGGGCTCTTGATGATCTTTTACTGGTTCCTCTTCATTTTTGGCAGGGACATCCTCTTCTGCCATGGAGATATCTTGAGGCTCCCCTCAACTTGATCATCTTCTTATAAGCTCATAAACTCCCCCTCAAGTGGAGTATCTTCTTGAGCTTCAGGCATCTCCCCCTCAGCTGGTGTATTCTCTATCATGAGAATTTTAGGGATCTCCCCTTCAGCTAGAGTATTGTCCTCTTGACTTTCTCTGGATATTTCCTTCTTAGCAACCATACTCTTTGCTTCCTTCTTGAGCACCTTTTTATTTTCAAGAATGTACTTCTTAACCAGCTTTCTTTTTGATTTGCTAGGTTTAGCCACAACTTCAGGACTTTCTTGATTCTCAATTTTGTCCTGTTTAATAGCCACAATGCTTGAGGCAGCTACCTCCTTGCCTACCATGCTTGGTCTTGTCTCTACGAACAGTAGAGACTCTACGATTGAGGTGATTGATGGCCTTTTGGACTTGTGACCAACTTTGTTTTTCTTCAGGATCTGGGATATGGTAGCTTGATCCTCATCTGCTTCATCTTGGTGCTGCTTTATCCTTAGCATCATTAAAGACTCTATATCAGAGGACTCTACAGGTATATCAGTGGTAGATCTTTGAGGCTCTTCCACCAGTCTAGCCCTTAGCTTCCTCTTGCCCTTGCTTTTTCTAGTAAGGACAGAGGGATCTTCTTTGTTGATTTCTTCTTCTTCTTTGATCTCCTTGACCACAGACATGTTTCCTGGAAGGCCTGAGTTCTTCAGATCCCCAGTTCTTCCACTGGATTCTATCATCATTCGAACATACTCTGCAGAGTTCCTCTTCCAATTTTCAAATAGTTGCTGGGTCATTCGCCTATTTGGGTTGATAACTTCTCATTCTTCATCCCCAATTTTGTCACCCAGGGCAGACTATAGAATGATGCTTATGAATCTCACATATAGCATCTTCTGAGGGCTTTTTGATTTCATAGAGTTGACTATCCACTTACCAATCCATTCAAACAATAGGGCTCCATAGTTGAGTTGTATACCATACTACATGGCCGTCATGAGCTTAAGTTGTACTTCGTTGACAGAGTCATGACCTGAGCTCTTGCAGCATATACATTTCCCAATAATATCAGCCAAAAATTCGTACCTTTGTGGGAACTCCTTCTTCTTGTACCCTTTCACAGATGTGTTTTTCTTGTGATGCATTCTTCTTAGTCCCTCTTGGAAATATACGCTGTCAATGACTGGATGCCCTTCATTTTTGAGACATAGGGCAAGATTGATGTCTTCTGCCTTCAGTCTGATTTCTACTTCCCTTACTCTTGAAGTGATGGTATCTTTTTCAAGCACACCATATTTGTAGAAATCTTTTACCAGCTTGGGGTATATCAGTGTGTCTGCGCCCAAAGCCTCTTCAAGACCTGCCTTCTTCAGTAAGGCCAGAGTCTTGTGGAACTTGGGTTGAGTTGTTTTGAATTTGTCAACATAGAGTCTGTAGCCTGAGATAACACTGGATGACGCCATTGATTTTCTAACTGGAAGTGAGATTCGACTGATCTTTCTTCTAAGTTAGGGTTTTTTCTTTGAGAGACAATGTGAGAGAGATAATCTTTTGAACTTCAGATTTCAAAAATACGTTTTCAATTAATACTTGTAACTTCCCTCTCTCCTTTTTCGCTTAGTGGGACAGGTGTTGACTTTTGCTTGGCTCTACAATTTTGTCAGTTAAGGATTGTACTGAATTTCCCTTGGTTCCTTCAGAGCTGAGGTGCCCTTAGGGAGGACTACGATCGTTGAGGTAGTTTAGTGATCGTTGAGTGTTTTGCATTTGTTGAGTATGATCTACGAATGTCGAGTCTGTGCTACGATCGTCGAGTCTGTTCAACAACCGTCGTGTCTGATCTACAATCGTCGAGTCTGTCCTGATCCTTGTGATGAGTTTTTGATAAAGCATTCTTTTAAGGCAGCTCAAGAAGGGCCAACCTCTTGGAGTGAGTCAAGGGTTAGGTTTGTTCCTGAGACGCTTATCAGAGGGATTGCTTTGTTTTGAAGCTTATCATCACAGGGTGCACTCTTGCTTTGTTGATGAGGCTTTTGTCATCGTTGAGTCTGCACTACGATGGTTGAGTCTTTGCTACGATCGTTGAGGTGGTTTTGTCTCTCCAGTTCTATGATCGTGGACTTCCCTTGATAATGTCTATGATTTTGAGTTCAGCCTTTGTATTTGTTATGGTTAGCACAATCTAGAGCATATATTTTATGGTTGAAGATTTAGCATGCCTAGCTCACTTATTAACTTATTAAATCTGGATTCCTCTAGAGGTTTTGTAAAAACATCAGCAAGTTGATTTTCAGTAGGGATATATTGTAAAGATATAGTTCCATTTTGTACATGATCCCTAATGAACTGATACCTTATTTCTATATGCTTAGTCCTAGAATGCATAACAGGATTATGAGTTATTGCTATGACACTTGTGTTATCACAGTGAATGGGAATAAATTTGAAATCAAACCCATAGTCAGCTAGCAGACTTTTCATCCATAGAATCTGAGCATAGTAGTTGTCAGCAGAAATATATTCAGCTTCTGCAGTTGAAGTAGATACTGAGTTTTGCTTTTTGCTAAACCAGGACACCAGTCTGTTTCCTAGTAATTGACAGGTGTCACTAGTAGTCTTTATATCTATTTTGCATCCTGCAAAATCAGCATATGTGTATCTTGTTAGTTCAAATGAGGATTCCTTGGGGTACTAAAGCACCAAATAAGGTGTACCCTTGAGATACCTGAAGATCCTCTTTACAGCAGATAAGTGTGACTCTTTAGGGTTAGCCTAAAATCTAGCACATATGCATGTTGCAAACATTATGTCTGGTCTACTGACAGTTAGGTATGAAAGAGAACCTATCATACCTCTGTATTGAGTTATATCAACACTTTTACCCTTTTCATCTTTGTCAAGCTTGTTTGTAGGAGCAATTGGTGTTTTCATGGGAGAGGCTGATTCCATGCCATACTTCTTGAGTAAGTCTTTGATGTACTTGGCTTGGTTTATAAAAATTCCTCCATCAGTCAGCTTTATTTGCAGTCCAAGGAAGAAATTCAGCTCACCCATCATGCTTATTTCAAACTTGCTCTACATCAGCTTAGAGAATCTCTTGCATAACTTTTCGTCAATAGAACCAAAAATAATATGATCAACATATATTTGAACTAATAAGACTTTGTCTTTATGCTTTTTAATGAACAATGTGGTATCTACTCTACCTCTTGTGAACCCATTTTCAATTAAGAAGTTAGTTAGTGTTTCATACCATGCTCTAGGTGCTTGTTTAAGACCATATAAGGCTTTATCTAATCTATAAACATAATTTGAAAGAGATGGATTGATGAAACCTGGAGTTTGCTCTACATAGACTTCTTCTTGGAGTTCTCCATTTAGGAATGCACTTTTGACATCCATCTGAAAGACTTTAAACTTCTAGTGAGCATCAAAGGCAAGAAAGATTTTGATGGCTTCCAGTCTGGCAACAGGTACAAATGTCTCATCGTAGTCAATGCCTTTTTCTTGAGAATAGCCCTTTGCCATTCATCTTGCCTTGTTCCTAGTTATAACTCCATCCTCATCCATTTTTTTATGAAGACCCACTTGGTTCCAATGACAGGATGACTCTTTGGTCTTGGTACCAATCTCCATACTTTGCTTCACTCAAATTGGTTGAGTTCTTCCTGCATGGCTTCTATCCAACTGGAGTCTTCCATAGCATCCTCTATCTTCTTTGGTTCTGTTTGTGATAGGAAGCTTAGATAAAAGCATTTATTTTGAGTAGCAGCTCTTATTTTGACTCTAGCACTCGGATCTCCAATGATTAGATCTTGAGTGTGATCTCTGGCCCATCTGTTACCGGTTGGGACATTTGTCCTGATGCCTTCTTGTATTAAGTCTTCAAGATCTATTTCTTCTTCTTGGTGTGGAGGTTCACTATCTTGCATATATCTCTCTACGATTTCATTTTGTTGCTCGACGATTTCACTATCTGGCACTACAATCGTAGTGTTGGGCTCGACGATTTCATTCGTAGTGTTTGCACTATCGGTCGTAGTGTCTTAAAGCACTGTGTTGTCTGAGTCTGTTTCATCGAAGATGATATGAATTGAGACTTCAACACTCAGTGTCTTTTTGCTGAACACTTTGTAAGCCTTACTGTCTGTGGCATATCCAAGAAAGATTCCTTCGTCTGACTTGAGCTGAAATTTTGTCAAGTACTGCTTTCCATTGTTGAGAATGTAGCATGCACAGCCGAAAACATGAAAGTAGCTGACACTTGGCTTTCTTCCTTTTTACAATTCGTAGGGCGTCTTCTTGATCGTAGAGTGTATCAGTGATCTATTCTGTGTGTAGCATGCAGTGTTGATAGCTTCTGCCCAGAAGTATTCAGGCAGATGAGCTGCTGCAAGTAGAGTTCTTCCAGCTTCTATCAAAGTTCTGTTCTGTTCTTTCAGCTATTCCATTTTGTTGAGTTCGTGGAGCTGAGAAGTTATGACTGATTCCATTGTTTGTACAAAACTTGTAAAGTCCCCGAACCCGGATACTTGAAACCCGAACTCGGTACTTCACGATACCATTTCTATGAGCGGAATACTACTACTAATAATAACAATAATATAAAACTTAAACATAAATTATAATTACATCAGAGTCTTTCTCCCAAGTACGTAACCTTTAATCATTCATTACATGTCATAACATATATAAATATATATATCATAGTCTTTATAATCTAAAATTGTTACAAACAGTAGCATATAAAGTCATTCAGCAACTTTTTCTTTTCCTTTATTCTTGACAGATCCTTCTGGTCCTTCACACTTAGCTGAAAACATTTAAATTAAGCAAGGATGAACATTTGATTGCCCAGCAAGTATTATATATATATAGGCTGAAAGAATTTAAATGTTTTCTTTATAATATTCTTCTACAACTAGTCAGTAGTTGTGAAGTAATCTGTACCAATAATATTAACATAACAACCCTCTTTCAAATTTTTAAAACTACGTATTGACTATACATGGGTTTCACATGGGTTTCTGTGACATACTATGAACATTGTTTTCATTTTCGAAAAGGTTTGAACAGAAATTCATCTGTAAACCGTCATGACTTACGGGCACGGAGGGTGATCAGCCCCGTTGTACCCTGTATTGATCAATACTACATGTATAAGAACGATGTTATCGTTCACTCTGTCCGCCTTGGGCGCATAAAAATTTTCCCATTATCGGGATGTTCATACCTGTCGGGTTTTCATAACAAAGGTCTTATCTTGTTCAACAATTATCTATAGTTCAACATATATGTATATCAAAGGTGTATCAACATGCGATTAAATACAATGATTATCCAAGTGGGGACACTTGTATAATCATTTATAGAAATTAACGAACAGAATATATATAACTAAATTATCATATACTAACATGTTGATAATCAATGGGTGTATATAATATAAGTTTAACAATCTGTACAATAATAAAAATTATTCTGAACTTCTCACTTCTGTCCATTGCATAAAGAAAATGCAAAGTTAGGATACTTGCCTGATGCGCTGCTTACACTTTGCAACTTAGTTTTATCTTTTATGAAATCACCTAACATTAATCAGATTATTTTACTGATTAGTTCAAAATAACGTACATATAACACTGCCTATTGCAGTCAGCACATTCCCTATTCACATTATCACATATGTTCAACAATCGTTGACTCATAATCAAACATCAACACCTTCCTAATCACATTGTCATACAACCTTTATAACCATTGAATCACAAATAAACAGTTAATTAACCAATTATCTAAGTCCAGATCAATTTCTGATCTATGTCGGTCTACCGACAGCTTTATCGGTCAAATATCGTGTCTAAGACTCTAAACCGTAGTTCAATATGCATTTGGATAACTTAAACATCAGTCGCACTATTTTTCATGGCCTTATAATAATTATTAAATAATTATTATCATTTATAATATTTTTAAAATATCAGAATCATTATTAAATGATTTAAATAATTCTATTATCATTAATATTTAAGTAATATTAAACTATTAATGAAACCATTGCCAAAATATTAAAGTTATGTATAATAACTCAAAATATTTTTAAAGTATTTATAATACCCTTAAATGATTTTTAAAACATTTAAAATCATTATTAAATAATTATCATTAATATTTAAATATTAATGAACTGTTTATCTAAATATTAAAAGTCAATAATTATAACTTAAAATATTTTTAAATCATTAACATCCTTTTTAAATGATTTTTAAATAAATAAAACCATTTTAAAACTATTTATTTAATATAATTATTAAATAAATTTAATATCATTAATAATAATTTAATAATCATTAATATTAAATTATTAAAGAAATTATCCTTTAAATATTAAAAGTTATATTTTATAACTTAAAATATCTTTAAACACTTTATTTTCATTTAAAATGATTATTATAATATAAAAAAAAATCATTTTAAACTAAATTATTTAATATATTTATTAAATAACTTTAATATCATTAATAATAATTAATTAATGAAATTTACCTTTAAATATTAAAAGTTATATTTTATAACTTAAAATATTTTTAAATACCTTATTATTATTTAAAATGATTTTTAATATAATAAAATTATTTTTAATTTATTTATTTAATTCATTTAATAAATAACTTAATTATCATTAATATTAATTTATTAATAAAAATTATCAAATAATATTAAAAGTTATCAAAAATAACTTAAATTATTTTCTTATATCATAATATAATTTTAAATGATATTTCATGAATTAAAATCATTTTTAAATAATTTATTTAATATTATAATTAAATAAATTAATTACTTTTAATATTCCAAAAATATTAAATATTTATGAAATATATTTAAAATAATTAAAAACTAATTTTTAGAATTTAAAATAATTTTTAATAATTTATTTTGTATTTTTAATAATTAAAAACTATTTTTTTCTATTTTTTTATTAATTTCCGGAAATTTAAAAGAAATCTGTCACTAAAGACCACCTATAGCGACAGAACCGTCGCTATAGGTGTTCTTCATGTTCTTCATGAACCCAGATTCTGCATACACAGTGACCGAGTGTACATGTTTGACCATCAATAATTCCTTGTGTGTTGTGTTTCTGGGCCAACTATGAACTAGATCTTGTAGACAAAGTTCAATACTACACGTTATAACAAACAACTTGATCAAACAACCTAACACAAACTAGATCTAATCGTTCCAAGATGCTGTCAGAGCTGTTCTTCATTTTCTGGGTTACCCAGAAATGAAGAACAGTTCGACTTACCACTTTTGATCGACTATAGCGTACAACATATGAACTGTTCATGTGATTTAAGACTTCTGAGTTCTAGCCCACATGCAACACTACAAATCTATCACAAAACATAACCATAACATCAAAAGATCAATCAGATCCACGCCGGTCAAACCATGTCAGAAGTAATACTCATGTTTTTCTGGGTTACCCAGAAAACATATTTTGTGAACTTCCTGCCTAGTTTGACCATACACCCAATACAACCTGCTTGAGATATTTATGAACTAAGGGTCCAAAAATAAAGTTCATCTAACATACTATAATCTAGAATCAAGAATAATAACAAAACATCAAACAAACTGTCAGATCTAGCTGCTTGAACATGTTGTCAGACACTGAAATAATTTTCTGGGTTACCCAGATTTTTGTGCAGTCAACGTCGGTCAATGGTGTTTGACCACTTATAATTTTTAATGTATACCAGATCTGGACCTAATTTAAGTTCCAGAGCAAAGATCTCACAACACACTACCAGACCAAACATTAAAATAACAAAAATACTAATCACACAACGATCTACAGCCTCTGACATTCGATGTCAGAGAACAAAAGATAATTTTTCAGATTTTTGAAAACATCAAATCCGAGCCTCTAGATGTTATTGATCTAACATCTAGCAACCCAGATCATCTATAGATAACATAAACAATATATTCTAACACTTAAACACAACATCTAACAACAAATTTTGGACAGAATTTAAATTAGGGTTTTATACCTTTTATGCTCAATTCTTGATTTCTGGCTATTGATTTGTGGTTGGATTTTGTGGGGCTGATATTTAAGACTGATCTAGCTTAATATTTCGGATATAAGGGTCTTGAGAGAGAATGGTTGAGTGTTGCACAAAATAAGGCTTCAAAATGATATTTTTCTCTCTCCCAACCTATATATATGATACAAGATGCAATGAATGGACTGAATTGGCTGATTTGCTGGCTGGTATAAGTCACATGGAGTGGGTAAAAGTTGTTGGAGTGGTTCAACAACTTAACCTATTTGTCAAAACCTACTTCTTAGGCTTTTTAATGCTAAATTGGGCATAAAGGTCATTTGATAAATCAATTAAATGGTCAAAAATGAAACTTGACAAATTAATGGCATTCTTGTCATTTATAAACCCTTAGGGTTTAGGGTTTGCTTAGGGTTTGAGCCAATTTAACAAAAGTCTAGGATTTAGCAATTAGGGTTTGTACAAAAATAATAAAATAACTAAATTTTAGTTTCTAATTTTTTTTAAAATAATAGCTTTGTTAATTAAAATAAGTTTGTAATTATCTAACAAATGGATAATAGGGTTTAGATCATATAATTATTGTTGATTTTGCTAATGTAGCAATTAGGGTTTACTCTTTCGGTAATTAGGGTTACCAAATTACAATTAGGGTTCCAATTACTAAATTAGGGTTTAATAATTTAGGGTTGCTAAAATTAATAATTATAATCGTAGTACTTGTGAATTAATCACATTAATACAATAACCAACAATCTCAAACTCTAATTTCAAATTAGGGTTACTAATTATAGCAATTAGGGTTTCCAGAATTTTAATTAGGGTTTACCTAATCAATACATTAAATACATGACATAATTAATATTATACTCTTATAAAATAACCTTATACTCTAATTTGGATCTCAAATTAGGGTTTAACATCATTATTAGGGTTTGGTCAAAAATACACCGTAATTGACCAACCATTATCAATACGGTAATACCGTACATATTCATAGCACTGAAAAATCAAAATATAATTAATATAATATTATTATTCTAATACCTTGACAATAATCCAAAATTAGGGTTTGGATTCCATATCTGATTTATCCTTTCTATTTAACCTTAATAATTAAGGTAAAATAATTAACTTAATAATCTGTACAAAAATTCATATAATAAAATAAGTATTATATTTATTCTATAAAAATCACTTCATATATTATTTAAATAATATATGATTATATATTCGTGGAAAATAATTAATAAAAGCATTTCTATCTTAAAATTAATTATTATAAAAATATACTTTGTAATAATCAATTATTCTAAAATAAATTTACTTGTAAATATTCATGTAATAAATATATTTTTTTATTTACCACATAAATACATATACACATAATCTTGTACAAATCCTCATCCTTAAATAAAAAAAAAATTTATGCGCAAAATTTAAGATTTATTTATATAGAAAATATCGGGTTGTCACAGAACTGGTCCATTTCTGAGAAGTCGAATTCTCTGCCATGATCACTCCTTATGGCCTTGATTTTCTCTCCTTTCTCGTTCATCACCAGTCTGAACATTTTGATTAATTGAGAGCTCGTTTCATCATTTGAAGTTAGAAAGAATACCCATGTGAATCTGGTGTAGTCGTCGACTATAACTAGAGAGTATCTTTTTCCTCCAAGACTAGTTGTTGGAATTGGCCCAAATATATCCATGTGAAGCAACTACAACGGCTTGTCGATAGAGTTGGCAGTTTTGCTTTTGAATGAGCTTCTGGTTTGCTTTCCAAGCTGACAGGCATTGCATGCCAGTTTGGACATGCTCTTGAAGTTCAAGTGAGACAACCGTCTATGCTATAGCCAGCTCATTTCTTCAGAAGCTTTTGCCAGAAAACATATTGTCTCATCTGAGCTTAGTTAACCAAGATCCACTGTGTAAACATTTCCTTCTCTTGTCCCGGTTAGCTTTACAGCAGATGTCTTCAAATCTCTGACTTGACATTGGTTGTTGAGGAATGTCACTTGATGACCGTTGTCGCAGGGTTGACTGATGCTTAAAAGGTTGTGTTGCAGACCTTCTACATATGCTACCTTGCTGAAAGATACTGCACCATTGCCAGCAGAGCCATATCCTCTTGTCTTGCCCGAGCCGTTGTCTCCAAAGATGACTGAGGGACCCTCCTTTTCTATGTAGTTAGATAAGAGGGCTTTGTTCCCGGTCATGTGCCTTGAGCATCCACTGTCCAGATACTATGTAGTGATCGTGGAGCTCTTTTCCTGTCAAAATATCGAACCTTCATTTTGGTACCCATATTTGCATGGGTCCTTCTTTGTTAGTGCCTTTGGGGACCCAAATCTGTTTAATCTTGGGTTTCACATGCATGGAATTATAATAACACTTGGCAGCCTTGTGACCATATTTATTGCATATAAAACACCTAGTATGATGCATGCTAGTGTGTGTATGATGATTCCTCCTCCATTTGGACTTGTGTGGTTCTTTAATTATCCTTCTGTTAAACTGATTCTCATTTTTCCACGTGTCCTTGGATTTTATAAATAGTGATAAGTGTGCTTTACCTCTACTGTACCTTCCCAGTTGATTCGTAGAGTTGGTCTTGCTTGACTCTACGATTCTTCGAGGTTGGTGAGTAGAGGTTAGGCTACTCTTCTCTTTTATGAACCCCATACCAGCATGAGATCCTTTACTCATATGAGTATGAATGGAGACAGTAGGACAAGGTTGAACTTGTACTTCTTTCTGTGAGGATTTCACAAAGGTAATGCTTCTACTGAAACTTGAGGCATTACTAGTGCTAGTTTCCTTTGTCTTTTCCACACAAGGCTCTGAGATGGATTCCCCAAAGCCTAGGTCTGTTTTGTCGAATGTGCTTCTCTGACTAGAGAGCATACAGTCTATGGATGATGAGGATTTGTTCCATGTAGAGATAGTCTTTTCTAGATCCTCAATTTTTGAGGTTAGATTAGACTCTCTTTGTGTATTGAGTGTGTTTGTCTGTTTTAAGGTCTCATTCTCAGCCTCAAGCTTGGAGAGAAGATTAGTACTTAGAAGAGATGTTTCAAGCTCTCCTTGTACTTTCTTCTTCTCCTCTTGAAGAAGTGAATGATCCTTAGACAAAACTCTGAACCACTTCATATATTGATGTAGATCAGTGGTTATGCCATGCAGTGCAGTTCTTAAGTCATTTATATCTACATCAGGTGAGTTGACGTCAAATACCTCATCGAGACTTACATCATGTATGTTGAGGTTTTGTTTGTCCTTTGCATGTTTGGCCATTAGGCACAGATTGGACATTTGTGGTTCTTCTTCATCTCCGGAGTCAGCATTGGAGTCATTATCTGAGTCACTCCACGATCCTCCGAGTACCAGACCTTTGTCTCTCTTCTGAGGCCTTTTGTTTCCTTTGTATTCATTCATTCCATGCTGTTTCTTCTTTAGTTCTTCTCTTAGAGGTTTATTGCAGTTGGCAATGAAGTGGCCAGACTTCTTACAATTGTAGCACAGATCATTTAATTGCTACTGGCTGCTGTAGTTGCTGACCTTCTTTGGGTTGCTGGCTTTTCCCTGACGCATGAACCTTCTCAGTCTTTTTACCAGCATATCAAGGTCTTCATCATCGTCTTCATCATAATCAGAGTCAATCTCAGTGTTGACCTTTGATGCACTTTCAGTTGCCTTGAGAGCAACACCCTTATCCTTCCTTCTTCCTTTTGATAGGGTTTCAGTTCGTTGAGTCAGCTCCAGTTCGTATGTTAGGAGATTTCCATTTAGCTGTTGAACTGTCATCACGTGAAGATTCTTTGACTCTCTTATAGCAGTGGTTTTGGCATCCCACTTGCTCGGTAGGGCTCTCATGAACTTTATGATCAGATCTTTGTTAGGATAGATCTTCCCATATGCTCGTAGAGAGTTGAGCAGAACGTTGAATCTTTCATAGGTGGCAGTCACGTTCTCTCCTTGAACATAAGCGAACATCTCATACTGCTGTGTCAGGAGAGATTGTTTGTTTTCTCTGACTTCTTCAGTTCCTTCGTGAATGATCAATAATGCTTCCCAAACCTCCTTAGCTGTTTTTCAGTTGACAACATTTTCAAACAGATCGTCTTCTAAGGATTTGAACAAAATGTTCTTAGCCTTTTTATCAAGTTGGACAGCTCTCTTCTGGTTGTCTGTCCACTCTTCTTTAACCTTGATTTGTATTCTGTTTGGATCGTTATTGGTTGGTGCAAGCTTCGTTGGAATATAGGACCCATTTTGAACGGTCTCAAATAGATCTTCATCTATTGAGTCCATGTAAGCTTTCATCCTGACTTTCCAGTTTGCAAATTTATCTTTGTTGCACATTGTTGGCTTGCTGCCTCCTCTAGTCCTAGATTCACTTGGTATGTGTGCCATTGGATCTACTAAAGCTTGTAAAGTGTATAATAGAACCTGCTCTGATACCAATTGTTAGTTCCTAGTTGGCACAATAGTTATCTAGAAGGGGGGGGGGGTTGAATAGATATTTAAAAAATCTTTTCATTTTAAACTTATTCTTTAATGATGATTAAAACTTAGCGGAATTTATGTTTGTTTTAATCTTCTTTACACAGCAGTGAAGTTATGAGAGTGATGCAGTTATAGTAGTTATGGCAGATATAGCAGTTATAGTATGAATGTAACACAACAGTGAAGTTATAAGAGTGAGGCAGTTATAGTAGTTATGACAGATATAGCAGTTATAGTATGAATGTAAAAGACAATCGTTTTTAAGTGGTTCAAAGCACTTAAAGCTCATAGTCCACTCTTCTACTCAACGAGTAGGATATCCACTAAGGATGTCTTTTACAACTTCTGAATCACACAGATTCCTTCTAGACCAGTAGTCTAGGAACTTCTTAGTTCACTCTTGAACTCTTCAAGTCCAGCAGACTTGGCTCTCTTACAGTTCACTTAGAACTCTTCAAGTCCAGCAGACTTGGTACTCTTCTTCAGTTGATTGATAGATGTTGAGTTCTTGATGGTTGCTACTCAGTTGCTGTTTAAGAACTTGTTCGAAAGAACTGAGTAGCTGAGCAAGCTTTGAAAATTCTCAGATCATAGAGTTAAGCTTGAGAGTTGTTCACGTTGTTTGTTCAATGCTTGCTTAATTCGTTCTCATCTGTCTGATTTGCATATATATGATCTTGAAAACTATCCGTTGAATCCATCCGTTGAGGCATTAAATGAATTTGACTTTTCTGATCTTTGATGGAGACATTTCTGTACATCTGCTGAAACTGCATTCTGGCCCACTGACACATCAGACTGCTTTCTCACTTAACACCTGAAAAGGTGTTTTGCCCCCTTACCAATGGTACTTTCCTTAGCTTTTTCAATACGCTTCTTTGTTGCATACTAAGGATATTTCATATTACTTTGGGACTGATGAGTACTGCAACGTCTAGAATCCATTCCTCATATATTGGAATCTGTCTTCACACATATCATGAGGCTCAACATTTTCTGACATAAGACAGATGATGATCGAAGATTTATATCGCGATACTCTATGATTCAGATCGAAGTGACTTGACGCCTTGGTGCTTGATCTGATGCTATCAGCCGAGAGCACTACGATTTCTCTTAAACCTTTGCACACTACGATCTTTGCTTGCTTGGTTCTAACTCTACATTTTCGAGAGCACACTTCGATCGTTGACTTGTAAACTCTATGTTTCCTTCAGCATGCTACCATCGTTGAGTTGTCTCGGCAAATGTTGGGACCACTCTACGATTCCTGAAGAGGTCCTTCAAGGCAGGCACACTACGATCTTCTAAGCTCTACGTTTCTGCCTTGACTTCTGCAATGTTGATCAGATTTATACACTCCGATTTCTTCGAAGCCTATCTATTACATCTCAAGATCAACCTAACAGCTTTGATCTTTCTATCTATACATTCTATTTCAGAATGATACACGTTAAGAGCTTAGATCAACCTAACAGCTTTGATCTTTCTATCTATACATTCTATTTCAGAATGATACATGTTAAGAGCTTAGATCAACCGAACAAATTTGATCTATCACTATGTCCTTGTACATAACTTACTTGAAGGACTTTACAAATAATCATGAGCATATACATTAAAATAGCAAATCATAATATGCATTCTCCCAACACTATCATTACGTGTTTCTCAGAAATTCAAACTTAATCTTAGAGCAGAAACGGATGAATAGTGCCTATTTCATCTTTTTTTTCGAAAATATTTTTGTTCCCAGAAAATTTTTATTTCGTCTTGAAAATTCGTACTCGTTCAATCTAGCTCGTAGCCAGAATCCTCCCGACTTATAATCATCCCAGGTTCTAGAACGATTAATAAACACATATCATAGAATAGTATTAATAAAAATTCATTTTATTAATAACTAATTTTTTAACTTAAATTCTGGACAATTCAATTTTACTTGGGTTGTCACACTTCCCTCTTTATAAAAATTCCGTCCTCGAATTTTCTTAAAACCACACCCATACTCGGGTCCTCAAATTTTACCATTCTTCACAGAATTTCGTCCTCAAAATTTAGTTTACTCTTTTTCCCAACTTCTATTCAAAGAAGTTTATGTCCTTCAGACATTCCCTAACCTCCATAACCTATCTAAATCATGAAGTAGAATGAATAATGAGGAACATAAGGATTCCTGTAAAATATTTCATACTTTTATTGAGGGGTCAAATCGACCATGAACTCTTACTAGGTTTAACATCTTTTCGCCGTAAATCCTTCTACCACGGTCAGTTTACAATCACCAAGAAGGTAAACTACCTCTTCCATACGTAGGCGATCAACCCATCGTATAACCCCATTTCAGCGTATGTTCACCTCAGACTAAATCATTAGATTTCGCACCAAAACAATTTGGCTTGGCATAACCTTTTCAAAGAAAGCTCAATTTACTTATAACATACCATTTGTCTAGCCAAATCAAATAGCTTAGACCATACCAATAAATTGGACATCAACTTAAAATATTCGTCTAGTCAAATCAATTGACATCGACTACTTCTTTAAATTCTTTCACAATACATCAAAACGTTTCATAACGTCATAACAGTACGTTGAGGACTTCATCAGTTTATGACTTCGTCATACATCATACCATAGTGGGTTTCTGATCCTAAGATCACATCCAACACTAGGTTCAATTGCATTAATAACTCCATCATTTTACCATCTTTGCGTGAAATGCATTGATGATATAAAATTTATTTTGATATTTGAATCAAATTCTGTCTAGCCGAAACAATTAGCATAGACATATAAAGAATAACTCTTTTAAAATCTGTTGGTTCCAAAATTTGAACAAATTTCTTTCCTTTTCAAAACGCACATATTAGCACAATTTCAATAAACTTCAAAATCTAGCGTAGCTAGATGACTTGAAATATCCTATTTCTCCATCTTCTTTCATTGTCTTACTTGTGACAATACTTAATCTTCTCTAGCACCTTCAATGCTAAGCATACTGAAATTACTTCGTTTCCAGTCTAAACATTCATATGCCCTAGTATAGTTTATCAACTTTCCACACTTTATGTGTTTAGGAACTTTTCACAACCATATGTGTTTAAGAACTTATCTTCGCAATATGTAATCTAAGAACAAATCAAGGACTATCCATACGCTTAGGGCTCAAAAACATAGCATATAACTATGAGTCACACACTTTTCATAAGTATGAGTTTCAAGAACTTGCACCTATCTTAATATTCTCTACCTATCACACATATACATGAGAAAAGATTCACCTTCTCACCATATACATATTGATAGCGCGACCTACTATTCCAATGATTATCACTACCAGAAGCTAAGTGATTGTCGAACCAAACACAATTCCCTGCCCATACAAAGAATTGGTCAACTCAGCCACAAATCGATATACAAAGCTAAGCGGTTGTTACACCAAGGACAATTCCATGCCCATACAAATAATTGTTTAACTTAACAACTATATCGAATAAGAAGCTAAGAAATTCTAAAATCGAGTACAAATTCCTCACCCATATAAGAAATCATACAACTCAGCTATTGATATGAGTCCTCAATTGAAAACTTAAAACTTAATACTTTCTCTTTACTTAATATGAATTTTCTTTAATTCGTATGCTAGCCTTTATAACTTGATAGGTATAATTTTATTTTATATATATTGATGATAACAATTATGTTTTAAATAAATATTTAATTATTTATTTATTTTTCCTTATTATTTTATTTTTCCTTTTACTTGAATTAATTTTTATTGACCTTGAAAAATCATATGTCAAGTGTTAAATAAATTAATTCATATAATATTGAAGGCAAGGAAACTCTATTTCTTTTTCTAAAACTAAAGTTGGGCAAAATGTTTTTATACTTCATATACACTAAAACATATAAAATACTTATTATATATGTATAAAAGCGTATATATATATATATATATATATATATATATATATATATATATATATATATATACATAAACATACATATACAATTTATATTATATAACTAGTATAATGCATAAATATATAATTAATGCATGCATGTAGGAGTGAGCAAAAAACGAATAAAACCGAATTACCGAACCGAACCGAAATTTTTTAACCGAATTATTTCGGTATTTCGGTTTTTTTTAAAATTTCGGTTATATCTGAATTATTACTCAGTATTCGGTTATGGTTTCGGTTTTTTAAAAAATAGGTTATTCGGGTATCCGAATAACTGAACCTTAATACTTAAAAAAACAAATTAATTTTATAATATTATTATTATCTCATATCTAAGTCTATGACAGACCGAGTCCGTTTCAGTATTTCACATTTCAGATCCCATTTTGCCCTAGCCCTTAGTCCGCTCCCACTCCATTTCACATTTTAGATCCCTTATCTTCATTCTTCACTCTACTTGATCTCACATCCTCTCCACTTCTCCAGCCTCCGCCTCTCTCCGGCCTCCGCCTCTCGGCTCTCACGTCTGGAAAACGCACCTCGGCCGACGACCTCTATCCTCTGCGGCTCTGCCCTCTCCCCCTTTGACTCTCTTACGAGTTCCGACTCTCTTACGACTGATCTAAGAAATTGGTATGTTTGTTTTGTTAGTTGTTACATACTTACATCTGATTTTGATTTGAACCCTTTTACGGGTTATTCGATCTGATTTTGTTAGTTAGGGTTATGATTTGTAAGGTGGATAATCTTTTGATTCTTTCATAAATTTGGAATTTTTTTTCTTACTTGGGTATTGTGAATTGTGGGTGTTTCTTATTTTGGTTTGATAATTGCCACAAGTCTAAGC
Source organism: Panax japonicus (assembly GCA_020205505.1). Classification (NCBI taxonomy): domain Eukaryota; kingdom Viridiplantae; phylum Streptophyta; class Magnoliopsida; order Apiales; family Araliaceae; genus Panax; species Panax japonicus. The sequence continues at coordinate 20,531,878 of CM035097.1, forward strand.
TTTCCGTGGAGTCTTGGATTTCTTGTTAATTTTTTTGGGATCTTTATTATATAATTCCATGGATTGGGATAATTTGAGATTTTAATTTGTTGGCTTTGTTAACTTGGACCTTTTAATTGACAGTTACTATGCAATGACAGCTACAATTTTGATTATAATGGTTCTGAAAATTGACGGTGTCATGGTGTATTGGAGTTATGCTATGAGTATGAACTATGAAGCACATTTTATTGCAGAAAGCTACAGTCTTTGCTTTTGGGGTATTTTCAGTTCATTCAACTTACTCATTCCATCCCAAATTATCTGATGTTTTGAAGTAACAAAAATCAAAATAACTGCACTTTGCTTTTTTGTAGACAATTAAATTGGTTATATTACAAGTTTGATTGTAATTTCATATGCCTGTCACATGTTGTTTGATTGTGCTGCACTTGCAATTGGGTTGTTAGATCTTATTATATACTTCTTCCCTAATTCCATTTTCCTGTTTGGGCATGTGATGTACAAGATCTTGTGTTTCATGTTGCTGTTTACCTGTTGCTGTTGGTTGTGGCTGTTGCTGACTTGTTGTTGTATGTTGCTGTACTGTTGGTTGTTGGTTGTTGTCTCTTGAGTCTTGGGTTGTTACACAAGCACAACTGACGAGTAGTTGTTGCCTGCTAGTAGAATAAATTCTTGTAGATGTAGGGTGCTAGACTGGTAGCTGCTTTGTTCAAGTCATAAACTTTGTTAAAGTTTTAAGGACATTTACTTTGTTGGCTTGTTTTAAGTTATTTTGCTACTGGATAGGTACTTTGTTGGACAATTAAGTTAACAGTTAATTTGTTGGACAATTATGAGTTAACAGTTAATTTATGTTGGATGTTGGTTCGGTTTTTACCCGAATACCCAAAATTACAATTCGGTAATTTAGTATTCGGTAATTCGGTTATTTTTAAATTTCGATTAGTAGTTCGGATAGTAGAAATATCAATAATTCGGTTTTTGGTTATAACCGAATAGCTTATTTGGTTCGATTATAACCGAATGATCACTCCTACATGCATGTAAAAAACTGTGTGTATGTGTGAGTGACACTCAAAATGGGACTTAATAATATCAGTGGGTGAGCTGGCTTAAAAACGTGTAGTTCTCTTCCATGGTCAATATGCATAATAAATGCTAAGTTGGTAAAAAAAAGACTAGGCGGAATTGAATCTCCTACCACGTAAAAGCTTGGTTAATCTGGACCATTCAATTCAAAAATGGTTGATCAAAATCGTGCATTCAAAAATTAATTTTCTAAATTATAATTTTGCCCCAACTTCAAAAATTCTATAAATAAGGAGTATCTCATTCATTTCGTTTTTACCAATTTAGTGAAAAGAAAATCATACTCTCATTGCCTACATTCTCTCTAAGATTCATATCTCTTCTTACAAAAGTTCTTATTATTTTTGGAGAGAAAAATTGGTCCAAGTATTGAGATAAGTTTAATTTTTGTTGAATTATTTCTTACTTGTATTTTATTTATCGATACACAAATACATATTGTTCTATACAATTTTATATATCTATATTTCATCTATTTGTCAAATAAAAGGATACTTGGGCACCGCAAGGCTACGGAGATACACTTCTATGGAGAGGAATTCGAACCGTACGATTCCTTATAGTCTTCAGTAACCTTTTATCGACATTATTTATATAAATATCTTAAAATAGATACTACACTTGATAGCTCAAAACAACACTGAGATACTTCTCCAAAAAGAGTAGTCATCCGAACCGGATTTGAGAATCGTAGTAATCTATTGAAAATATTTATATAAATATCAATTGTGAAAATTATAAATTTTGTCGTACTTAGACGTCGCAAGGCTACGGAGATACACATCTACCAAGAGGAATTCGAATCGTACGATTCCTTATAGTACTAAGTGACATTATCTATAAAAGTTCACATAATAGATAAAATATTCTTATATATTATTTGAGTTAAACATTAATATTTGTTATATCAGTTTGTGCTTAACTGATTTAAATATTATACTTGATTTGATTTATTCTTTTATATAAGTATTGATTCATAAAAATAATTTATATAATACTTGGTAAAGAATATCTAAGAAACAATTCTATAATATCCATAGAAAAACACTCTTTATTTTATAAAATTGTTAATTCTTTATAAAGTGCCTTAATATCATATATTTGCTTAATCAGAAGCATCAGTGAATCTAAACAAAAGTTCTATCTATTTTAAAGAAGATCATTGTTGAATATAAAAGTCCTTGAACATTTATACTAATATATTTGCTCTTAATTTTCTATCTGCTTATTTGTGAAACATTAACCTGTACTTAACTCTTATCAGCTTATTGAAGAAGCACATTGTTGTAAACTTATTTGTAAAGAGAGAAAATAATTAGAGTTAGTTTATTTTAATTACTTGTGAGAAAGACAAGTAATTCTTCTACCAAGACCAGAGTCTTATAAAGATTAGCAGGAAGTTGGGTCTCTAGTGTACTTGTGCGAGGAAGATGTTGTTGTTTCAAGACCAGATCATAAAATAGAACTGAACTCAAAAGGTGGTATAACTAAACTTGAGGAAGGAGAGAGGAGCTTGCTATCTAAGATAGAATAGTTGAATAGTTGGAAGTTTATCTATAAAATTTTGTAAAGGCTTCTCCGCCTGTTGAAGGAGTTGTTATTACTGATAGTAATAGGATCTCAAGTTCCAAGTAGGGACTTGAGACTGGACGTAGCAATATACTAAGGGGTGTATGTTGTAAACCAGATAAATCTATGTGCATTGTGATTGAATTTTTTATTATCTTGCATGCTAATTGTTAAAACGGCTAATAAATAACTAAAAATTCAAAAAGACCTAAAGATAATTTTTAACTTGTAATAATCTATTCAACCTCCCTTCTAGATTATTATTGACCTTTCATAACTCAATCTGATTTCTTCTTCCTATACTTACTTCGTAGTACCATTCATCTATAACATCAGCTATAAATCGTCCATCGTTTAACAGAACAACTGTTATTATGATTTACTATGATCACGCGATGATCTTCTCCCTTAATCATTTAGCTCAACGATTTCCTTATCCTTCTCTCTACGATTATAGTCTTAGGTACTCATACCTAAAATTTATAACCTATCAGCTCTGATACCAACTTGTAACGGCCCAAAATCTGGTCTATCTTCACACCCGAATTGCGTATGGCACGGTCCCACTTCTTACCAAACATAATTCATTATATAGTTAAATATAACAACATATATACTCAAATCCTAGGTCCTATTACCTTATAACATCATTCATTACAAATAATGATAATTACATGATTCTTTACATCTTACATGAGTGACTTTTATCCGCCACAAAGGATACATAATAGTTCATTAAAATAATCTATAGTTCAATTAACTATTATACATTACAAGTCTTTTCTTGATCTTCACGCACATTCACATACTGAATGACCCTTCGTTTGAATACTGATCAACTTGATCTATACGGGATCCTTAAGTTCTTTCTAACATCGTTCGCTGAATTTTTTTTAAAGCAAGTGTGAGCATTCAATTGCCCAGCAAATCATAGTAGTTGAACAAACAACTTGAAGAATTTAAACATTCTTTTAAGACTTCAATAACCAAACAAAGGTTATGAAGCATCTTGAACAATAGGAATAGATCACGATTCTTATCATTTTAAAACATTAGTCACATACTCTTTAAAATACTTTTATTTTTCTACCTTTTCTATATATATATTCTGTTTGGCTATAATCATTAGCACAAACTTAACAATAACAGTTCATGTATAAACAAAACATACTCGTATTGAACAATTCAATCACAGAATAGTTCATCTTATAGAAACACTTAAGTGTTCAAATTATGGCACAAGACCTCATACATACTACCACCTTGTACATATCTCACACATATGCACATAAACAAGACTTCTCAAGTTTAACATCTGAGAAGTTTAGGAAACTAGCATTCATATAATATGAATGAAGTTTAAACCATTTATATCCTTTTTAAATGATTTTTAAATCAATAAAATTATTTTTAATCTATTTATTTAATATATTTATTAAATAAATCTAATATCATTAATATTAAATAATTAATGAAATTTACTTTAAAATATTAAAAGTTACATTTTATAACTTAAAATATTATTAAATACCTTATTATCATTTAAAATGATTTTCAATATAATAAAATCATTTTTAGTTAATTTATTTAATGTATTTATTAAATAAATTAAATATTAATAATATTCAAATAATTACTAATATTTATGGAAAATATGCCAAATTATTAAAAGTTAATTTTTTATGACTTAAAATAATTTTTAAAACCGATTTTATAATTTTCGGAATTTATTTACTATTTTTAAATGATTTTAAGAATTTATTTCTATTTTTATCATTTTTCAGAAATTAGAAAACTAAAATAATAGAAACCGTCGCTATAGGCTATAGCGACACTTTATGTCGATATTGGTGTTCTTGAGCTCAAGAACACTGATAAGGCAGTGTTCAAGGGTCTTACTTTGACCGTTCATTACTCGTTGCACATGATGTTTCTGGACAGGGTTTTATAATGAACATGTAGTATTGATGTAATACTACATGAATCATCAATTATCAGGGTTAAATTACAACATACAAGCTGTGACGCCCCCAAAATAGGTATACATCACCTATTCTGAGTCGCCAAATACATGGTACAAAATACAAATACAACCTTAAATATACAACATGAGCTGTGAGTTATAATACAAATATTGTCTTCTAGACAGTATTCAAACTCAAAATAAGTCCTCATTACATTTATTATCACACTATTTCATAGAATAGTGAGAACTACTAATGCTATCATCTGGACCGGCACTCCATTCCCCGACTAGTCCCTGCTACGTTCTCATTTCCTGAAGAGAATAATGAAAGAAAAAGGGTGAGCTCAACTAGCCCAGTAAGAAATATTATGACTAAGATAATGCAGAATAAATTATCATCAGCCTTCAACAGTGTTAAACTGATAAAATATAACAAACATCAAGTTTAACTGCAGCAGAACAAAAAATCCATTAGAAGAGTCAAGTAGAGAATAAAATCTACTATCTTCTATGATTTAAAAGGTTTTTCAATACTTTTATCGCAGAGACTCAGCTTAATAAATAATCCACATCATCCCTGCACTACAACCAATGATATTCATTAGTATCATGACCACAAATTATCCATGCACTATGGGCCAAGGATATTCATGTATTCATCAATGGTCATGATCATGCCAACAACTGTCCATCAATGTACTATGGGCCAATAAGGACTTTTTCCACATAATTTGTAATATTACGGTCATGATTACACCGAATAATCTCTGGTCATAATCATACCAAGTCCATCTATGCACTACAGGCCACAAATGACTTTCAATATAATATAACCATGAGGATGATGACAATGATATAAGAATTCAATAAAACAAGTTCAAGAATTAATTTATCCAGGAACTAATAACGTCCAAATTGTCAACATGATACTTCTTTGTAGAGTAACACTCAAGAATGCTCAGAAGAATATTTTCATGAAAAGATACTGGATGAAGTGCAAATATCAAGGATATTCCACTAATTTCATGGAGTATAGAAGTCAAAACTTTAACCAACTGAGTATAATAAAGAATAGAATAACAAAAAAATAACCAGGCATGCGATAGACCACATAGATAGGTTATTCCAACAGAATAATAAATAACGGAACCAGGTCATGTGTAAACGCACAGACAGGATATTCCAACAGAATAATAAATAATGGAAACAGGTCATGCGTAAACGCATAGAAATGATGTTCCAACAGAATAATAAAGAATGGAATAACAGAAGAATTTCACCATGTATGCAGTACTTTGCATAGACAGGTTATTCCAGCATAATAATAAAGAATGGAATAACAGAAGAATTTCACCAAGTATAGGGTATCCCGCGTATACAGCTTATTCCAACATAATAATAAAGAATGGAATAATAGAAGTTTTCTTCACGAATAAGAAAGAAAGAATACCCCTTACGAGTACAACAAATAATATCCCTTACCGTAAAAGAAGAGTATTCCGACTGGTAGGACGAGGATATTCTTTAAGAAAACTTGCACTACACTCAAAGCTTCTTAAAAATCTAAAGAAATACGCTCAAGATTATAGAAGTATTCTCTAAACTTCTGGTGTAGTTTTCAATTCCAACTAAGCATCCTATTTATAGGAAAATAGAAAGGATACTATGTTACACTATGCAATAAAATATAATATATTCTAAATATATATATATATATATATATTTATTTATATATTTTATTTAAAATCTAATAAAATAAATAACTTTATAAAAGTATTATGTTTTATATATAAAAAGATTTTACTATGCAAAACACTATGCAGACACTATGCAACACTATACATAATAAAATATAATATATTCTAATTATTGTCTAATAAAACAAATAACTTTATAAAAGTATTCTGTTTTATATAAAAAGATTTTACTATGCAAAATACTATGCATAATAGAATATTATATATTCTATTTATAGTCTAATAAAACAAATAACTTTATAAAAGTATTCTATTTTATATAAAAAACTTTTCTGTTTTATTACATTAATAATACTAATAAAATAAAATTTATCATCATCATTATTATAATTCACAATATTAATCGACCAGTTCATTCCCAGGAAAGAGGGGGCTTTCCAATAAGGATTTCTCCCCATTGGCGCGCAATTAGGTGATCAAACCTCTCCTTGACAGAACTTCTAGACATCGTTAATATTGTAAATAATAATGTTAATAACTTTGTCATCTCAATTATTGATTATAAAATATTGACAATAATTGAATCAAATAACGTAAGATACTATGCAACAATTACTGTAACAATAATTGAACAAAACTTAGTGACTTCTCACGTAAGCATCACTAATCAATACCGTGTGCTACTATGCAACTACGCGTATTACTGTACTTTTAACATCGGGTGTTTTAACAGTTAACGGTAAAACTTCCGCCGTTATTTTCGTAAAGTATTTTTGTCGTTTTCTCAATCCGACAATAATTTCGTTGTGGGATCCACCAATGATTGTGTCATTGTACGAATATTCCCTGTTAAAACGAATATTCTTCGACCAATCGAATATTATATAACAACTCGCATACTTTGCAAAATTTATAAATATTACCCACAACTATAACATTATATCAAATTCATTTCATAATATTCAAAAATGATATTTATAGAAAATTTATCTTTATTCAAAAAAACTTGGGGTCTTACCACCTCCCCTTCTTATAAAAATTCGCCCTCGAAATTAGGGTACGTACCTGGTATGTCAAAGAGGTAAGGATACCTTGATTTCATTTTAGATTCTAACTCATAAGACATTTCCTCAACATCGTGGTTTCTCCATAAAACTTTGACTTGAGGTATAACCTTGGAGCGTAGAATTTATTCCTTCTTATCCAAGATTTGAACATGAACCTCTTCATATGCCAAATCTTCCGCTATTTCGTCCAGTTCTAACTCAATAATGTGGTTCGGGTCTTCCACATATTTACGTAACATGGATATGTGAAAAATGTTATGAACACGAGACATACTTGGCGGTAAAGTGAGTCTATAGGCCACAGTTCCTGCTCGATCGAGGATTAAAAATGGGCCGATGAATTGAGGATTGAGTTTTTTTCTCTTTCCAAATCTCGTAACTCCTTTCCATGGAGCAACACATAGCAACACATGATCTCCTATATCGAATTCCACGTCCTTTCAATGAAGATCAGCATAACTCTTTTGTCGATCTTGTGAGATTTTTATATGTTACCGGATCGTTTGAATCTTTTTCGTAGTCATACGTACCAACTCTGGTCCCAACAACGTTGCTTTACCCACCTCATCCCAACATACTAGAGAACGACACTTTCTTCTATACAACGCCTCAAATGTAGCAATGCAATACTTGCTTGATAACTGTTGTTGTAGGAAAACTCCACCAATGGTAAGAAATTATCCCTACTTCCCTTGAAGTCTAGGATACAGAGTCTTAATAAATCTTCAAGAGTTTGAATAGTCCTCTCCGACTGCCCGTCCGTCTAAGGATGATATGCTAAGCTAAATCATAAATCTGTGCCCATAGCTTTCTGCAAACTAACCCAAAATCGTGAAGTGAATCTTAGGTCTCGATCAGAAACTATGGATACTGGCATACCATGCAATCTTATAACCTTGTTTATGTACATACGAGCAAGACGTTCAAGTGTATAAGTTTCTCGTATAGGTAAGAAGTGAACAGACTTGGTCAATCTATCAACAATGACCCAAATTGCATCTATGCCTTGAGAAACCTTGGGAAGACCAGTAACAAAATCCATGGTAATGTGCTCCCACTTCCATTCTGGAATTTCAAGTGGTTGCAATGGACCTTTTGGTACTTGATGCTCTTCCTTGACTGGTTGACACGTTAGACATCTTGAGATAAACAATGTTATCTCTCTCTTTATATTGCCCCATCAAAATGTATGTCAAAGATCATGATACATTTTGGTACTCCCAGGATGGATTGCAAACGGTGTGTTGTGCGCCTCCATTATGATTTTATACTTTAAATCAGGGTCGTTAGGAACACAAAGTCTGGAGTTGACTCAAAATATTCCTTCTTCATCGATTCTTGCTTCCGGCATAGCACCTTCTTGCACTTTCTTCCTCATACGCATCAGCTCCAGGTCTGTAGCTTGAGCAGCTTTAACTTTATCAATTAAAGTCGGTTTTACTCGTATATTCACCATCATCACATGGGTCCCTGGAGTCTTTAACTCTATCTCCATCCTTTGCAAGTCACACAAAATGAACCTTTGCGTTGACAATATCGCACTCGTACTTGCATATGATCTTATACTCATTGCGTCAGCTACCACGTTCGTTTTTCCAGGATGGTATGATCATAATCTTTCAACAGTTCAAGCCAACATCGTTGTCGTATGTTGAGTTCCTTTTGAGTGAAGAAATATTTGAGACTTTTATGATCCGTAAAGATATCCACTTTCTCCCCATACAAGTAATGCCTCCAAATTTTAAGTGCGAAGACAACAACTGCCAACTCTAGATCATGAGTAGGATAATTCCTCTCATATTCTTTGAGCAGTCTTGAGGCATAGGATATGACTTTCCCATGTTGCATGAGAACACATCCCAACCCTTTGCCTGAAGCATCACTGTAGATGACAAATCTTTCCGAGTCAGCTGAGTTAATGGAGTAGAGATTCGAGAAAATCCTTCCACGAATCTCCGATAATAACCAGCTAAACTGTGAAAGCTACGTACTTCGGTCACTGATTTAGGTTGCTCCCAGCTTTGAATTGCTTCAATATTTGTCGGGTCAACAGATATTCCATGACTTGATACTATGTGCCCAAGGAATGATACTTCCTAAAGCCAAAACTCGCATTTCTTCAACTTGGCATAAAGCTTGTATTCACGAAGCTTTTGGAGTATCAGCCTCAAGTGTTGCTCATGATCTTCACGGCTTTTGGAATAAATAAGGATGTCACCAATAAAGATGACCACAAATTGATCCAAATTTTTCTTGAATATTCGGTTCATCATATCCATGAAGGCAGCATGAGCATTAGTCAATCCAAAAGACATGACTAGGAATTCATAATGCCCGTACCGAGTTCTGAAAGCCGTCTTTGGAATGTCATCGGTTCTAATCTTCAATTGGTGATATCCGGAACGAAGATCAATCTTTGAAAAGAATTTCGCTCCTTGCAACTGGTCAAACAGGTCATCAATACGTGGCAATAGGTACCTATTTTTGATGGTGAAATGATTCAACTCCCGATAATCAATACAAAGTCGCATACTCCCATCTTTTTTCTTCACGAATAGAACAGGAGCACCCCAAGGAGACGTACTAGGACGAATGAAACCAATGTCTAACAATTCCTGCAATTGGGTCTTTAACTCCTGAAGTTCAATAGGAGCCATTCAATATGGGGCTTTGGAAATGGGTTTTGTACCGGGTTCAAGGTCGATACAAAATTCAATTTCATACTATGGGGGTAGGCCAAGAAGTTCTTTAGGAAATACGTCGGGAAATTTATTAACAATAGAAATATCATTCAAATCTGACGTATTTTTGTTTAAATCTGTGACATGAGCTAAGAAAGCTTGACATCTGTTTTTCAATAAACGAATAGCTTTATGGTTTGAGATGACAGTGATTGATTTTAATGGTTCGGTTATTTGAATTCGCAAAATAGGTTGGTTAGGAATATGAAAGCTAACAACCTTACGAAAATAATCTATTTTTGCATAATGAGTAGTTAACCAATCAATTCCTAGAATCACATCAAATGCAAGTATTTTTAATGAAATAAGATCAACAGGTAATGTGAGCGTACCGATTTGAACCAAACCAGACTTATAAACAGTGGATGTAATAAAGGTTTCTCCTAACAAAGTTTCCACAGATAAGTCAAAGTCTAATTTCTCCGGAGTCAAATTTAATCGTTGAGCCCAAGTAGGAGAAATAAAAGAATGGGTAGAACCGGTATCAAATAAGGTATAGACTTTGCTAGAGTTTATGATAAGCTTACCCGTGATGACCTCGTTCGGGTTCCTTGCTTTCTGGGAGGTCACAACAAAAGCTCTCCCTTGGACTACTATTTTTGACTTGTCTGGGACGGTATTTTGTGTCACCATTCCAACTGGACTTGTCTTTGGTACATGAAAAAATCGGGCTAGGTGAACTTCTCTTCCATAATTATAACACGCTTTGGATGGTATCGCGCAGTTTGGACTGATATGTCCCTCCCCTCCGCATTTGAAGCATATGATAGGTGGTTGTTCTCCTTCCTTAACCACGGGTGCTGATGCTGACGTCTTTCCATCATTGTTGAATCTCCTCTTCTTGAAATGTCCATTCTTATTGTCTTGGCCATGATTACCACCGAAGTGGTTACCATTTCTGGCATGTTGATTCCCTCCACGTTTGTTGTCACCGCTTCGATGACTGCTACCACTGGTATTATCATTTTGCTGACTGCTTTCTCTTGGTTGAGTTGTCTCGTTATCGCACTTCAATAACTGAGCCCTATTTACAACATCTGAATACAAACACAGTTTCTGAGAAATTAGATATTGACGTATGTTGGATTTCAAACCTCTTAGAAACATCCGCGTCATTCTTTCATCATTATCAACCAAGTGAGACAAAAACTGGGACAACTCGGCAAACTTAGCTTTGTACTGCGACATGGTCATATTGTTCTGCTCTAACTTGATGAATTCTACCTCTTTCATGTGACAAATACTTTCGGGAAAGTAGTTGTCGTTGAATAGTTCTTGGAACTTCTCCCAAGACATCTTCAGTGCGGCAGGTTGAGTACGCTTACCGATTCCCACCAATAATCTGCCTCTCCTCGTAACATAAAGGTGGCAAAGGGAACCTTTTGCTCCTCGGAGCATCCCAAGACATCAAGTATCTTGGTGATCTACTTTATCCACGTCTCCGCCTTAAGTGGTTTTGGCTCTCCAATAAACTCTGGTGGTCCCAGCTCCTTGAACTGTTTAGCGGTGACCTTCTGAGAGTTTCCAGTGTTTCCACCTATATTTTGGACAGGAGCCGCTCTCGCCAGATGTTGCATGAATTGCATAAAGCCTCTAAACATTCCATCATTCATCATTTGGTCAGTGTTGTTGTTTGTATGAGGATTGTCGCCTTCCTGATGCATATTCTCCTGATTATTGATATGTGGAGACTTAACGGTCTCCTGTGCTCCATTGCTATTCTCAACATTCTCGGATGTCATTTTCAGATACTGCTACAAAACAAGGGTTAATTATCATATCACATATTATCCCTATACTCTGACCGACCAATTAAATACCAAATAAACTTAGGTAGGTCATACTAGCGAAGGAATTCTCCGTCTCTCCCCTCCTAGTTCTTGTCTCACATCTCAGCAAGGGATCATATCCCTAAGCTTTGATACCAACTGTGATGCCCCTAAAATAGGTATACATCACCTATTCTGAGTTGCCAAATACATGGTACAGAATACAAATACAACCTTAAATATACAACATGAGCTGTGAGTTTTAATACAAATATTGTCTTCTAGACAATATTCAAACTCAAAATAAGTCATCATTACATTTATTATCACACTATTTCATAGAATAGTGAGGACTACTAATGCTATCATCTGGACCATCTCTCCGTTCCCCGACTAGTCCCTGCTACGTTCTCATTTCCTGAAGAGAACAGTGAAAGCAAAAGGGTGAGCTCAACTAGCCTAGTAGAAAATATTATGACTAAGATAATGCAGAATAAATTATCATCAGCCTTCACCAGTGTTAAACTGATAAAATATAACAAACATCAAGTTTAACTGCAGCGGAACAAGCAATCCATTAGAAGAGTCAAGTAAAGAATAAAATCTACTATCTTCTATGATTTAAAAGATTTTTCAATACTTTTATCGCTGATACTTAGCTTAATAAATAATCCACATCATCCCTGCACTACGGCCAAGGATATTCATTAGTATCACGACCATAAATTATCCATGCACTACGGGCCAATGATATTCGTGTATTCATCAATGGTCATGATCATGCCAACAACTGTCCATCAATTCACTACGGGACAATGAGAACTTTTTCCACATTATTTGTAATATTACGGTCATGATTACACCGAATAATCCCTGGTCATAATCATACCAAGTCCATCTATGCACTACAGGCCACGGATGACTTTCAATATAATATAAACATGAGGATGATGACAATGATATAAGAATTCAATAAAACAAGTTCAAGAATTAATTTATCCAGGAACTAATAACGTCCATATTGTCAACATGATACTTCTTTGTAGAGTAACACTCAAGAATGCTCAGAAGAATATTTTCATGAAAAGATACTGGATGAAGCGCAAATATCAAGGATATTCCACTAATTTCATGGAGTATAGAAGTCAAAACTTTAACCAACTGAGTATAATAAAGAATGGAATAACAAAAGAAATCACCAGGCTTGCGATACACTGCACAAACAGGCTAATCCAATATAATAATAAATAACGGAACCAGGTCATTCGTAAACGCACAGACATGATATTTCAACAGAATAATAAATAATGGAACCAGGTCATGCGTAAACGCACAGACATGATGTTTCAACAGAATAATAAAGAATGGAATAACAGAAGAATTTCACCATGTATGCAGTACTTTACATAGACAGGTTATTCCAACATAATAATAAAGAATGGAATAATAGAAGAATTTCACCAAGTATAGGGTATCCCGCGTATACATGTTATTCCAACAGAATAATAAAGAATGGAATAACAGAAGTTCTCTTCACGAATAAGAAAGAAAGAATACCCCTTACGAGTACATCAAATAATATCCCTTACCGTAAAAGAAGAGTATTCCGACTGGTAGGGCGATGATATTCTTTAAGAAAAATTGCACTACGCTCAAAGCTTCTTAAAACTCTAAATAAATATGCTCAAGATTATAGAAGAATTCTCTGAACTTCTGGTGTGATTTTCAATTCTAACTAAATATCCTATTTATAGGAAAATGGAAAGGATACTATGCTGCACTATGCAATAAAATATAATATATTCTAAATATATATATATATTATTTAAAATCTAATAAAACAAATAACTTTATAAAAATATTCTATTTTATATATAAAAAGATTTTACTATGTAAAATACTATGCATGCACTATGCAACACTATGCATAACAAAATATAATATATTCTAATTATTGTCTAATAAAACAAATAACTTTATAAAAGTATTCTGTTTTATATAAAAAGATTTTACTATGCAAAACACTATGCATAATAGAATATTATATATTCTATTTATAGTCTAATAAAACGAATAACTTTATAAAAGTATTCTATTTTATATAAAAAGCTTTTCTGTTTTATTACATTAATAATACTAATAAAAAAAATTTATCATCATTATTATAATTCACAATATTAATCGACCAGGTCGTTCCTAGGAAATATGGGGATTTCCAATGAGGATTTTTCCCCATTGGCGCGCAATTAGGTGACCAAACCTCTCCTTGACAGAACTTCTAGACATCGTTAATATTGTAAATAATAATATTAATAACTTTGTCATCTCAATTATTGATTATAAAATATTGATAATAATTGAATCAAATAACGTGAGATACTATGCAGCAATTACTGTAATAATAATTGAACAAAACTGAGTGACTTCTCATGTAAGCATCACTAATCAATATCGTGTGCTACTATGCAACCACACATATTATTGTACTTTTAAAACCGGGTGTTTTAACAGTTCACGGTAAAACTTCCGCTGTTATTTTCATAAAGTATTTTTATCGTTTTCTCAATCCGACAATAATTCCGTTGTGGGGTCTACCAATGATTGTGTCATTTTACGAATATTTCCTGTTAAAACGAATATTCCCCGACCAATCGAATATTATATAACAACTTGCGTACTTTGCAAAATTTATAAATATTACCCACAACTATAACATTGGATCAAATTCATTTCATAATATTCAAAAATGATATTTATAAAAAAAATTCATCTTTATTAAAAAAACTTGGGGTCTTACAAAAGAAATCTATAAAGACTCAAACTAACTGTCAGACATGTTCTGGGTTTTTTGGGTTACCCAAAAACCCAGACAGTCTCAAGTGGTCTCCTTATGGCTCAATTAATCAAGGGTTCTGGCTACTGTTAATATGTTATAATGGTTCAGGATTATAGTCCACATGTCAAGGTACAATTATCAATCATCAGGTCAGTCAAACTACAATTGAATCACAATATAGCATTCAGTCAAAGCTTGTCAGAAATAACGTTCATCAGTTTTCTGGGTTACCCAGAAAACTGAGTTCGTGCTCGTCCAGGCTAGTTTGACCATTGATTAGCTTCATTCTATTTGTTATCTAAGTGATATAAGAGCACACATCAGTAATACACCTACAAGAGTATAACTTTAATACACTAACACAAACAAATATACAAAAGCATGCAAAATCTGGGCCCATGAACTTGTTGTCAAACACTGATGAACAAGTTCTGGGATACCCAGGAAATGCAAAGTCATGGTCGGTCAACGCAGTTTGACCTTCCATAACTTGTAATCTACACATGATATAAGCATGATTTCAAGTCCAGATCAAAGTCCTTCTAGCATACTACAATTCCAAAACATAAAACACATAAAATAATAAATAGAGAGAGATCTACAGGGTTTGACATTCGGCTGTCAGACACAAATTTCCAATTTCCAAATTTTTAAAAATACTAGATCTGAGCCTATAGATGTTATGGATCCAACATCTATCAACCCAGATCATCTAGTTACACACCATAGAACATGTTTAACACAAAAAAACTAACATCTAACAAAGGATCAAAGATCATATTTTAGGTTTAGTGTTTTACCTTTCTATGAACCAATTCTTGAATCTGACTTTCTGATTTGATATAATTGATAGCGAGGCTTGTTTTGTGACTGATCTAGCAAGGTAATTTCAGAGGTTTGGGTGAGAGAGAAGTGAGTTGAGTGTTGGTAAGTGAAATGAACAAGTTATTAACCTTTCTCTCTCTTTGATCTTATATAATGACATAGATGCAATGCACTTGGATGTGAAAATGACTGATTTGTATTGTTTATAGGAACATGGCTAGCTAGAGTTGGTCACTAACTAAAGTTAGGACAACCTATACAAGTTATCTATTAAAATAATGCAAAAGAGCAATTAGGTCATTTAGTTTTTACTTTTAGTGGCAAAATGGGCAATTTATTCTAACCCTTAGGGTTTAACCCTATGGTTTCATAAGTCCAATTTCTAGGATTTTGTAATTAGGGCTAAAATGGGAATCTTTGTTTCTAAAAATGTGAATTAGGGTTCCCTAATTAAATAAGGTTTACTAATCACCTAGGACTTGTAAATTAGGCTTCATACTTTACTAATTACCATTAAGCTTGCTAAGTTAATAATTAGGGTTTATAACTTAGCAATTTAGGTTCTAATTTATTAATTAGGGTTTCTAAATATTATTTAGGGTTTACCTAATTAACATTAAATCTAGTATAATTGCCATTAATTATATAACATAACAACTTAACAAATCTTACAGTCGTAATTGACTTATGTACTATAGTTTATCAGTAATGCTAGGGTTTTGCACTATTTTACTATAACTGTTCCACACCTTAAATTACACACATATTGGACATGTTTATATCACTGAAATATAAATAATATTATATTAATATTTTCATTCCTTATTCAAAATCCAGAATTAGAGTTTTGAATCCATATTCGACATAACCTTCATATAAACCATTATTAATTAAGTTAAAATAATTAACTTAACTATAATAAAAATACATATCATAATAATCCTTATAATCATATCATATATATAGTAATCATATTTTAATGGAAAATAAATAATAAATATTTTTATTACAAAATTAATTTATAATAAGAATATAATCTATAATGATCAATAATTCTTAAAAAGAATTTATTTACAATTATTCATGTAATAAATAAGTTTTATTTATCACATAAATACATATATTTTTCTTTGCACATAATCTCATCTTTATATAAAAAAAATTTAATGAGAAATTTATTATTTAATTATATTGAAAATATTGAGTTATTACATCCACCCTCCCTTATAAGGATTCCGTCCCCGGAATTACCGATTCAAAACTTATAGATACAAGGAAAAATAGCATACACAGTCATTTTAAGTAGATCTCGGTCAGATTCGATCGAACTGATCTTTAACTATTCAACATAAAACTTGTCTATCTGATCATACAGAAATTGATTTCAAACAGAACTCAAATTTCTTCTTCAAAATTTCTTTATAACAAAAAAAAAAATCATCTATAAGAAAATAAAATTTATTCGAATAATACCTGAAGTTCCATCCCCGGCTGCTACGGTATCCTGAACCGTCATATTGAAGAATCTTGCAGTTGATTTTGTTGAAGTTGGTCCCGTTATCGCCAGTGTTCCGTTGTCTTTCCCTGCATTCACGCTTCTTGCATCCATTTTCCTTTTCTGACAGTCCTTTACCTTATGTTCTGTTGATCCACACAAAAAGCACCCATTGTTCGTCCTAAGATTGGGGCAGTTAGGAGAGATATGTCCCTCCTGCCCACACTTATAGAACACGAACTTACCACTACGACACTCACCTAAATGATTTTTTCCACAATTCTTACACTGCACAACCTGCTTCCTCACACCTTCATGTTTAACTTGGACATTTCTAAAATTATTCCACTTTCTTTTTCCATTCCCACTACCACTACTGCTTCTACCTTCCCAGCTCTCTCAACCTTACCCTTGCTCTTTTTCTCCTTATTGTAGATGCTCATGGCCTCACTTCCCCCTTCGGCTATGATAACCTTCTCCAAAAGTGTTGCAAAAGTATTTATCTATAATACCGCCACCTAATTGTAGAGCTAGGGTTTTAATCCCAACTCAAACCTCCTTCACTTCCTTGCCTCCGTATCAACTTGATGCGGAGCAAACCTAGCTAATTCATTGAACTTTGCGGCATACTCCGCAACTGTCATGTTCTCCTGCTTCAACTCCATCCTAGACTGCACACTGGACGAGAAATAGTTATCAAAGAACAACGTCTTAAACCTAGTCCATGCTATCACTCCTTCTCCTGCCCTAACTTGATTTGCCTCCCACCAGAAATTCGCCTCTCCTTTCATCATATAGGTGGCAAAAGTTGTCTTTTGCCCCTCAGCTACCCTAGTGATTATAAACGCTTTTTCTATTTCCTTAACCCAAGTTTGGGCTTCTATCGGGTCAGTGGTACCTCTAAATTCTAGCGGTCTTACCACCTTAAAATCTTTGAAGTTTGTAAATTGATTGTCTGGTTGATTTTCCGCGGCCGGCATTCCATTGTGCATGGCTTACGCTACCATGTTTGCGAAATTCTGTATCAGGTCTGGTTGTTGTCCTCTAGCATTGTTGACAGATTCTTCTGCCCGTTAGTTCCGAGTTTGACGTCTTGGCGGCATTATCTGGTTAAATAAAACATAATCTATATTTTATTAACTTACATTCTAAACCTTATCATATAAGTTTAATATTTTAAACTTATTTCATTAATCAAAGATAGATTCATATTCATTCAACTATTTCATAGTACATCACATAACACATACGGCCTTAAGCCTCCGATATCCCTTTATGACCAACAAAGTCGAGATTCGTTGCTACAATTTATACAAAAGTGAAAATATTACATTACACAGACATACTTGTCATAGAACACACATATTCAAACAGTACTTATACTGTGACAGCCCCGAATCTAGGCCCCAAATCGCCGCGCATTCGGTATACTATTTCTATAACTATTTGCGGAAGATATAAACATAAATTATTTATACATTAAACTTACACATAATTCCGAAGGTCGAGTAACCTTAACTTAATACACATTTCATAACTTTTCTAACACATAACATCTTTATCAAACTATAATAATACAAAATAGCCGCACGTTTTATCCCAAGCTGAACTTGGCCTTAACCTTTTCCTGTATCCGAACTCATTCGCATTATCTACAATGTTTTATCATGATATAGCAAGGGTGAGCATGAAAGTTGCCCAGCAAGTTTAAATACAACAATATAACGATATATCATGATTGAAGAGTATGAATAATAAGTTGGCTATAATTCATCAATATAGTTGAGAATTAGCACGAACAAACTTTTGACTGAACAAGTTTTAAACATGAACAAATATTTCTGAACCAACTGGTAATGAAGGTGATCAGCCTTTCATACCTGACTTATACATGCAAGATGTACAGAGAACAATTTTTGTGACAATCAACAATGATTAACCATAAGCTTGAATAAAATACTCTTAATAGAGTTTAGTAAAAAGAAACTTGTCTGAACCGTTTATTACCGCTACGCAATTTATAACGCTTTATCCGAAGACCTAATATTAGTAATATAGATCTCCAATATTAGAATAATATTATCACAGTATAATACTGTTATATTTATACACACAGAATAACCTAAACACATAGCACATAACCCTATTAGTCTTTACAACACATAAGACATAGTATCAGGTCAACTATTTCAGTCTGACTTGAAACCGACACAATTCTATCATCTCGACGGTCTAATCGGACGAATATCGAGTTTAAGTTCAATTAAACTCTGCCTAAACACTTAACAATTATCACAGATAATTATCTTATCAGTCAAAATAATTTTTAAGGACTTATAATAATTTTTAGATAATTAATATCATTTATCAACATTTTTCGATCATTAAAACCATATTTAATTGAATTAAATATCACATAATTCCTTAATTATTAATATTCATTTAATATAAAATATTAATGAAAATCATAACATAATATTATAATATAATTATAATATACCAAAGTATTTTTAATACCTTAAAATCATAATTATATGATTTTTAAACACTTAAATCCATTATCCGATAATTGCTATTAATATTAAAATATTAATATTTTCATGCCAAAATATCAAAAGTTATATTTTATAACTTAAAATATTTCTATAACACTTAAATCATTTTTATATGATTTTTAAAACATTAATTCTATTTTTCCATAATTTATTTAATATATTCATTAAATCAACTAATTATCATTAATATAGATTAATTAATGAATTTCATCACAAAATATCAAAAGTCATCAAAAATAACTTCAAATATTTTCTAACACCATAATATAATTTTTCGTGAATTAAAACCATTTTTAAATAATTTATTTAATATAATAATTAAATAAATAAATACCTTTTATATTCCAAATATATTAAATATTTTCGAAATATACTCAAAATAGTTAAAAACTATTTTTCAGACTTTAAAATAATTTTTCATAATTTATTATGTATTTTTAATAATTAAAAATCTAATTTTTCTAATTTTTAATTCATTTTCTTCTTTTTCCAAAAATAAGCATCGCTAAAGGGGCTTTTGGTGACGAATTCATCGCTGTTGGTGTTCTTCACGTGTTCTTCAGCATTTCCAGAAATTCATGTCAGTGCACAAGGGGGTAGTTTGACCGGGTTTAATTCAGTGCTCTAAATGATTTCTGGGCAGGAATTCATACTAAAGTTGTAGTACTTATGCAATACTACAACAAGAAACCAAGTTCATGGCCAAACAACACCATATCAGAGAGATCTAGGCTCTCAAAATCGTTGTCTGGTTTGTTCTTCGTCCTTCTGGGTTTAACAGAATCAAAGGTACCCACTTTGGATCTTTATACTTTGCGTTCTGAGCTTGTTATGTGTGATATTAAGGTTCATAATTTTAGTACTGATGTCAGGGTACAACATCCCATTAACAGATCTGACTAAAAACAACAAGAAATGAGATTTTAATCCAGTCAAACTACATGTCAGGTGCTGGTTCTTGAAGATTTTGGGTTTTCCAGAGTCTTCATCAAAGCAGATCGGCCAAGCTAGTTTGACCAAGATTATAAATGATCCTGTTAAATTTCTAAGTTTTATAATGACTTCCATGTGTATATCACATACCAGTTTACAAGATACAACCAACAAATTGACCAAAAACATAAAAACTAGCAAGATCAGAAGCCATGAAATCCTTGTCAGAAATTCTGGGAATTTTCTGGGCTGCCCAGAAAGTAATTTTGTGGTCGGTCAACTAGGTTTGACCGTTCATAACTTTTGATCTAGACAAGATCTGGACTTGCTTCGAGTTTCAGAGTAAAGAACAAATAACATACTACTAATACAATCAGTCAAAACAAAAAAACAACTAACAGACATCGATCTATGATGTCTGACATTTGACTGTCAGACAAGAATTTTCCATATTTCTAGATTTCATAAACATGCAATTTCGTGTACTTTGATGTTATGGATCTAGGATTTAACAACCCAGATCACTATATGACACCTTATTACACAACTTTAAACAACCAATTACAACATATAACATAGAATCATAGGATTTCTAGGTTTAGGGTTTCTCACCCACTCTCACTCTCCTACACGAAATTCTAGAGAGAGAAGAGGTTGGCAAAAAAAATGAAATAGAGAATGAACTTTTCTCTCTCTTTTAGTCTTTTATATTTAATTGATTCAATGTATGTTGCTGATTTGTATGGATTTTTAGTCACATGCTAGGCTAGGGCTAGGGTTAGGGTTGTTGAACAACTCAAGATATATCTAGATTTGCAAGTTACCTTACTAAAAATCCAAAAAGGGCAAATGGGTCATTTGGCATTTTAATTTAATGGCATTCTAGACAATTTGACAAACCCTTAGGGTTTAGGATTTGGTTAGGGTTTAGGGTTTGGAGCATTTAGAGTTTAGGGTTTAACATTTAACCCTTAAAGATTTAACAACTTGGATTTTAAAAATTTTCTAATTAGAATTTAAAATAGGAAATCATGATTTCTAATTTATAATTAGGACTTCCTAATTATATCTTAATTTTCTAATCATAAATTAATCTTTGCTATTTAGGACTAATTTATCCTAATTAATATTGTTAATTTGGTCAAATTTGTACATTAGGTTTCAAAATCACATTTTAGGGTTTCTAATAGAAAATAATTTTCTAAAATAGAAATTAAATATTTGTAATTAAATTAGAGTTTTCTAATTACTTAACTTGAAAATTAGAATTAATATATCCTAATTAACATAAAAGTATTAAATTAACACTTTTGATTTTTTCCTAATTATAAAATTAGGATTTCAAATCCCGAAATTAGGGTTTTCTAAATTTGAAATTAGGGTTTGCTAATAATTAAGTTTTGCCCTAATTAGTAGTATAATTAATACCACATAAGCATTATAATTATCCTTTCTATTCCAGATTAGGGCTTCAATTTATCAGAATCTGAAACTAGGGTTTTCAGATCTGGTATTAGGGTTTTCTAATAATCAATTAGGATTTCCAGAAATTCATTAGGGTTTTCCCTAATTAATTTATAATTAATGACGTTTAACCTTATACATATCATTGCATTCCCAATCTAGGGTTTTTAATATCCGAATTAGGGTTTTAGATTCTCGGAACTGACATTAGGGTTTTCAGAACCAGTTTCTTGGATCTCTTATTAATCGCTAGGGTTTTCTAACCGAACGTTAAAGTTCTTAATATATAATTAGGGTTTGACACATATATAATTAATCTGGTCAACCCTTGACCCTTAACCACATTCAGTACACATACATAACTATATTCACAGAACTTAATCACATAAATCCTTAATCCTGAATAATTCACCTATATCATTCACAAAATTTTGAAATCATCAAAATTTCACCCTAATAATATCAAACGCATACACTTATTTTCTGTCTAGGTCTATTATTTGACCTCAAAATCAATCATTTAAGATTTTAATAAATTGTCCAAATTCTCGGGTTGTCACATATACTACGCTTTTTCCTGATCCTGGACAACCATTCGCTCGATGACCTTCCATCCCACAAATAAAACATACACCTAGCTTAAAGTCAGGACAATGATGAGAGATATGTCCCTCATGTCCGCAAATGTAACATATTTTTTTCCTTTTTTTGCATACACCCTCATGTTTCTTTTCATAGTTTGTACACTTTTCTATTTTGTTAGCATCCTCTTGGTTATTATCGGAATTTCCTATTTCGCGGTCTTTCATTTTTCTTTTCCCTTTCTTGATCGAAGCTGTACACGATATGTTGCTTTTTTCTCCCATCTGATCAATTTAGATTTTAAGCTTATCTAGTTCTTCCATCGTTTCAATTAATGCCTTTCGCAATTGACTATTTAGTAGCTTTTCTATTTCCCACATTTTTTTCCAGAGAAGAAACCTTGTTCCTCAAATTCTGCACTTCGGTTGATGCTTGATCAGCTCCAGCTTTGGTGTCTGAATCACTATCTGTTAGTTCCACCATATCTGGGTCCGGTACTATATTTTCCAAAATGATCACCTCATCAAGGTTATCATCAACTTGAGCCTCTATTTTAGCTATTGACTTTGATATTGGCTCGGTTATGGAGATTAACTCATTCTTCACGATCCAAAGGTATCCTAATCCTTTTCCACCTGACATCTACACATAATTTATCTAGATTAGTATATAATATATATACACACAACAAATAAAAATTTTACATAGGTTATTTTTATTTTGTTTTACGATGAATTTAGTCAATTTATCTCCTTTAAAACTCTATACGAGTTATTTATATTTTCAACGTTTTCCTCTACCATAAGATTATAGCCTAAGGTCTATCCCACCTATGGGTTCTAACCTTAAATCTCTGATACCAATATGTGACGCCCCCAAATTCAGGTACTTAAAACTCGAATTCAGTGCTTTACAAACCATTTCTTTGAGCGGAATACTGATAATAAAAATGTCATAAATATCAAACTTAATTTACATATCAGAGTTGTCTAAATCCCAGGTTCGTGACCTTTAACACATTTCATTACATGATAGATAATAAATATTATCATCTTATTTAAGTCTAGCTATTACATAAGATAACACAAACTTAATCTGCTAGCTTTCCTTTCCCTTTGTTCTTGCCTGAACCTTCAGTCGATCATACATAGCTGAAAATATTTAAATTAAACAAGAATGAGCATTTGAGTGCCCAACAAGTAATACCAATCAATAAACATTAGCTGAAAGGATTAAATGTTTTCTTTGAACGACACTTCAACAACAAAGTAATAGTTGTGAAATAAACTGAAGCAACACTAACCAACATAACATTTATATTTCAAATTTTGAAACTACGTACCGACTATAATTGGTAAGTAGTCGACAGACTATGAACTTTGTTTTCAATTTTCGATAGGGTTTAACAGAACTTCATCTGCAAACCGTCATAACTTACATGCACGGGGGGTGATCAGTCTGTTATGCCCTGTATTGATCAATACTACATACCAAAACGATATTCTCGTTCATCATATCCGCCTTAGTCGCACAAAAGTTTTCCCATATTCGGGATGTTCATACTTAGTCGAGAATTCAAACCATACAATTCGGTTGGATATCAATAAGGTTCTATCATATTCAAAAGATATTTTAAATCTGTGTCTAGCCGAGACAAATAGCTTAGATGACTTTCAATTAAGATATACATATTGGAAATCAATAAGTATGTATCAACATGTTCAATAATTATCCATGCGAGGACACTTGTATAACCAATCTTAGAAATTTACGAACAGAATATAAATATATCTGAATCTAATAGTAATACTTGTACTGATAAATAATGTACGAATAAAGTTCGAGAACTTGCATGAATACAAATATTTGAGTACATAATCAATAGCAATAGAGTTAATAATCTGACACAATGATAATATAATTCTGAAACTTTCTTACTCATGCCCATTGCATAAGGTAAATGCAAAGTTAGAATACTTGCACAATGTAAAAGATAGTTCAGATACTTGCACAATATAATTTGAGTACGGTTAGGAAACTTGCTCAATAATAATTGGAGTAAGTTTAGGGAACTTGTCTGGTCTGTTGCTTACACAACTTAGTTATATCTTTAATTCAACGACCTATCATTTATAAGATTGTTCTACTGATTAGAATAACATATCATAACACATAGTACTGTTATTTACAGTCAACATATAACCTAATCACATTATCACATAGTTATATTAGTCATTAAGACACAAACAAATACTTATACAGTCAAACTATATATGTTCGAATCAATTTCGGTAGTATTTCGGTGTACCTATCCTGGATATTTTAAATACCAATCATATTATTTTTAAATGACTTATAATAATTTTTAAATAATTATTATAATTTATCTTGATTTTCAAACTCTAGAATCATTATTAAATAATTTAAATATTAGATAATTCTATTATCATTAATATTTAAATAATATTAAAATATTAATATAACCATTGCCAAAATATCAAAGTTATTTATAATAACTCAAAATATTTTTAAAGTATTAATATTACCCTTAAATGATTTTTAAAACATTTAAAATCATTTTTAAACAATTACCATTAATATTTAAAATATTATGGTATTATTCACTAAAATATTAAAGGTCATTTATAATTACTTAAAATATTTTAAAACCATTTATATCCTTTTTAAATGATTTTTAAATCAATAAAATCATTTTAATCTATTTATTTAATATAATTATTAAATAAATCTAATATCATTAATATTAAATAATTAATGAAATTTACTTTAAAATATTGAAAGTTACATTTTATAACTTTAAATATTATTAAATACCTTATTATCATTTAAAATGATTTTTAATATAATAAATTATTTTAGTTAATTTATTTAATACATTTATTAAATAAATTAAATATTAATAATATTCAAATAATTACTAATATTTATGAAAAATATGCCAAAATATTAAAAGTTAATTTTTTATGACTTAAAATATATTTTAAAACTGATTGTATAATTTTTGGAATTTATTTACAATTTTTAAATGATATTTAGAATTTATTTCTATTTTTTATCATTTTCCAGAAATTAGAAAACTAAAATAATAGAAACCGTCACTATAGGCTATAGCGACACTTTCTATCGCTACTAGTGTTGAGCTCAAGAACACTAACAAGGCAGTGTTCAAGGGTCTTACTTTGACCGTTCATTACTCGTTACACATGATGTTTCTGGACAGAGTTTTATAGTGATCATTTAGTATTGATGTAATACTACATGAATCATCAATTATCAGGTTCAAATTACAACATACAAGCCATCTATAAAGACTCAAACTAACTGTCAGACATGTTCTGGGTTTTCTGGGTTACTCAGAAACCCAGACTGTCTCAAGTGGTCTACTTGTGACTCATTTAATCAAGGGTTCTGGCTACTGTTAATGTGTTATAATGGTTCAAGATTACAGTCCACATGTCAAGGTACAATTATCAATCATCAGGTCAGTCAAATTACAACAGAATCACAAATAGCATTCGGTCAAAGCTTGTCAAAAATAATGTTTATCAGTTTTCTAGGTTACCCAGAAAACTGAGTTCATGCTCGTCCAGGCTAGTTTGACCATTTATTAGCTTCATTGTATTTGTTATCTAAGTGATATAAGAGCATGAATTTGTAATACACCTACAAGAGTATAACTTTAATACATTAACGCAAACAAATATATAAAAGCATGCAAGATCTGGGCCTATGAACTTGTTGTCAGACAGTGATGAGCAAGTTCTGGGTTACCCAGAAAATGCAAAGTGATGACCTTCCATAACTTGCAATTTACACATGATTTAAGCATTATTTCAAGTCCAGATCAAAGTCCTTTAGCATACTACAATTCCAAAACATAAAACACACAAAATAATAAACAGAGGGAGATCTACAGGTTCTGACATTCGGCTGTCAGACATAAATTTCCAATTTTTTAGATTTTGAAAAATACTAGATCTGAGCCTATAGATGTTATGGATCCAACATCTATCAACTCAGATCATCTAGTTACACACCATAGAACATGTTTAACACAAAAAAAATAACATCTAACAAAGGGTCAAAGATCAAATTTTAGGTTTAGGGTTTTACCTTTCTATGAACCAATTCTTGAATCTGACTTTCTGATTTGATATAAGTGATAGTGGGGCTTGTTTTGTGACTGATCTAGCAAGGTAATTTTGGAGGTTTGGGTGAGAGAGAAGTGAGTTGAGTGTTGGTAAGTGAAATGAGCAAGTTAATAACCTTTTTCTCTCTTTGATCTTATATAATGACATAGATGCAATGCACTTGGATGTGAAAATGGTTGATTTGTATGGTTTATAAGCACATGGCTAGCTAGAGTTAGTCACCAACTAAAGTTACGGCAACATATACAAGTTATCTATTAAAATAATTCAAAAGGGAAATTAGGTGATTTGGTTTTTATTTTTAGTGGCAAAGTGGACAATCTATTCTAACCCTTAGGGTTTGACCCTTAGGGTTTAACCCTAAGGTTCCACAAGTCTAATTTCTAGGATTTTGTAATTAGGGCTAAAATGGGAATCTTAGTTTCTAAAAATATGAATTAGGGTTCCCTAATTAAATTAGGTTTACTAACCACCTAGGACTTGTAAATAAGGCTTCATACTTTACTAATTACCATTAACCTTGCTAAGTTAATAATTAAGGTTTATAAATTAGCAATTTGGGTTTCTAAATATTATTTAGGGTTTACCTAATTAACATTAAATCTATAATAATTGCCATTAATTATATAACATAACAACTTAACAAATTTTACAGTCGTAATTGACTTATGTACTATAGTTTATCAGTAATGCTAAGGTTTTGCATTGTTCTACTATAACTGTTCCACACCTTAACATTACACATATATCGGACATTTTTATCACTGAAATATAAATAATATTATATTAATATTCTAATTCCTTATTCAAAATCCAGAATTAGGATTTTGAATCCATATCCGACATAACCTTCATATAAACCATTATTAATTAAGTTAAAATAATGAACTTAACTATAATAAAAATACATATCATAATAATCCTTATAATTATATCATATATATAATAATCATATTTTCATGAAAAATAATCAATGAATATTTTTATTACAAAATTAATTTATAATAAGAATATAATTTATAATGATCAATAATTTTTAAAAAGAATTTATTTATAATTATTCATGTAATAAATAAGTTTTATTTATCACATAAATACATATACTTTTCTTTGCACATAATCTCACTTTTATATAAAAAATATTAAATTCAAAATTTATTATTTAATTATATTGAAAATATTGGGTTATTACAAACGCTCCAGACGTAAGTTTAGGCTCAATCGAGGCATAACTCGATAATGTTAGTCCGTATATAAATATATATATATATATATATATAAGTGTATATATATATATATATATATATATATATATATATATATATATATATATATATATATATATACACACACAAACTGAAATGAAACTACGGACCAAAGTTCGGGCATACACATGTAACATGACTCTCAACGTGAAGAATGGTGTGTTAAGATGAAAAGAAAGGCTTTAAAGTATGTAAGAAGGCTTACAGTGGACTGCCAAAGAAGACTTATATAACTTTAAGTGGATGAACACTCGGCTCCCGCCAGTACAAATAGTAGCTATATGTTAGCTCACAAGTGTTTAAAATGAGAAAACACTCAGTTTAGGGTGTGTACAGAGCAAATTTGATAGGGCTTCCTCGCCTTTTTTTCTTTTAAAAATGGCCACCCCAAGCCCTCTATTTATAGAGAGGGAGCCGTAGGTGTACCTGCAGCTGCCCGGGGTGCCCCGGGCATCGCGGGTCCCGCCGTCTCAAAGTACGTGCACACGTGCACTATGATGTCCCCTCAAACTTTCAGAATTGCAATCCGTGCATCTGATTGAGGCGTATAAGACTTATTCCAGATCGCCGTTGTCGAGAGCTACGCCATGACATGAGATTAGAGGTTGTACGAAGTCAGGAAGATGGGACCATGCCCTCGGTCTTCAAGCTTCTAATTATATCCGATGTGTTGCCTTGCGTAGTAGTCACTCAGGATTGGACCTCCTTGGTTCTTGTGGGACATTGCTGTGTAGAAATATATGTATGAAAAGTTGAGATGGCGCGATGTAGGATCGAGGTGGCAAAATGATGATTTTACCCCTCACTGGGGTTATCTCCGATTTGGGTTGAGAAAGCAGACGTTGCTCAGGGTTATCTCTGAGATTGGACTGCTACAAGTACTGAAGGTTATCAGGGTTATCTCTGAGGTGTGCCTGTCTTTCCAGTGTTATCTCCGGGTCTTGTACTGAGTGCCTCGGTGTGAGTTCCAAGGTTGAAGCTGACTACATGTATTTGAAACAAGCATTTTCGGGGTCTGGAACTGTAACTGCACTCCTTGGGGTTATCTCCAAGGTTAACACTATTATTCCCGGTGTTGTTTCCGGGACTGGAACCGAGCATCTCATGGTTATCTCCAAGACAGAATTGTCCTCTCTGGTGGAATTTTTGGTATTTAAACTTTATCATCTCCCAGGGTTATCTCTAAAAGACGAATTTGCTCTCCTGCAATGTTAGTGACATGTATGCAAAAAATTTTGAGTGTCTACAGTTACACATTGCAGACAAGTACTTTCATCTTATACATTGTTATATCATCCTTAACAAGAATCAACAAATTCATATGTTATTATATTCTGATCTAATCTAAGATTTCTTCTTTCAATTCCATTAAAGATATCAAATTAACTGCTAGCTAGACAATTAATAGATTAAGAACAAAATATATTAATCAACTCAATAGGATCAACAAGTGAAAATATTGATAATTAAATTATTGAGTTGCAAAAGGTTCCATTGCACCCCTAATTGGGAAATTAGTTCATCATCATAATAAAAACTAGAAGATTAAAATTAAATAACATCTCAAGTATAGATAATGAAATTAAGACAAGAAGAAAAACTCTGTCGAGGAATCTTTAGTCTCTAAGCTTTAATATGCGCCTTGTGTGCTCTCTAATGGAAATCTCTAAGTCTACATAGAAATGGCTCTAAATAAATTACAGTCAAAAAGTCATGTTAACCTTAGTTAAAGTTAAGTCTTTATAGCCCTAACAAAACCCTAGTACATAAGGTAAGTCAAAGTCCTCATATGAATCAACTGTGGAAAAAAAGGAAAAAAAATCTACCAAATCTGTCAGATTGGCGTGCCCCGCGTCAGTTTTCTTTATCAATCAGTGCGGCCCGCGCTACTTAATCAGTATCTTCCTGACAGCCTTGCGTGCCCTACGCCAACCTTAGTACAAATGTTACGCGCCCCGTGCCATCTTGATAAATTGTCCAATTCTTCTTGATTTTCTCCCTTTTTATCTCTTAGACCCATCCATGCTCCATTTCCTGCAGAGTACACAAAACACAAACAATTAACATGTGACGCCCCCAAAATTAGGTATACATCACCCATCTTGAGTCGCTAGATACATGGTATAGAATTCAAATACAACTTAATATTACAACTGTCGTGTACAATACGACAAAACATAAACTGTGAATTTGAATACAAATATTATCTACTAGAGAGTATACAAACTCAAAAGGAGTCCTCATTACAATTATTACCACACTATTTCACAGAATAGTGAGGACTACTAATGCACCATCTAGGACCATCACTCCGTTCCCCGACTCATTCCAGCTATATTCTCATTTCCTGAAGAGAACAGTGAAAGAAAGGGCGAGCTCAACTAGCCCAGTAAGAAATATTATGACTAAGATAATGCAGAATAAATTATCATTAGCCTTAAACAGTGTTAAACTGATATAATATAACAAACATCAAGTTTAACTGCAGCGGAACAAGCAATCCATTAAAAGAGTCAAGTAGAGAATAAAATCTACTATCTTTTATGATTTAAAAGGTTTTTCATCACTTTTATCGCTGGGACTCAGCTTAATAAATAATCCACATCATCGAATCACCCCTGCACTACGGCCAATGATATTCTTTAGTATCACGACCACAATTATCCATGCACTACGGGCCAAGAATAGTTGTGTATTCATTAATGGTCATGATCATGCCAACAACTGTCCATCAATGTACTACGGGCCAATGAGGACTTTTACCACATCATTTGTAACATTACGGTCATGATTACACCGAATAATCCCTGGTCATAATCATACAAAGTCCATCTATGCACTACAGGCCACAGATGACTTTCAAAAAATATAAATATGAGGATGATGACAATGATATAAGAATTCAATAAAACAAGTTCAAGAATTAATTTGTCCAAGAACCAATAACGTCCAAATTGTCAACATGATACTGCTTTGTAGAGTAAAATTCAAGAATGCTCAGAAGAATATTTTCATGAAAAGATATTGGATGAAGCATAATTATCAAGGATATTCCACTAATTTCATGGAGTACAGAAGTCAAAATTTTAACCAACTGAGTATAATAAAGAATAGAATAACAAAAGAAATCACCGTGCATGCGGTACTTTGCATATAGGTTTTTCCAACAGAATACTAAATAACGGAACCAGGTCAGGAGAAATTTGCACCGACAGGATGTTCCAACAGAATAATAAAGAATGGAATAACAACAGAAATTACCATGCATGCAGTACTTCGCATAGACAGGTTATTCCAATAGAATACTAATAAGGACGAAATCAGGTCTGACGTAAAACGCACAGACATGATGTTCCAATAGAATAATAATAAAGATGGAACCAGGTCCGGCGTAAAACACACAGATATGATAGTCCAACAGAATAATAAAGACGAAATCAGGTCCGGCGTAAGACGAACAGACATGATATTCCAACAGAATAGTAAAGACGGGATAATTGAAGAATGTTACCAAGTATAGGGTAGCCCGCATATATAGGTTATTCCAACAGAATAATAAAGAATGGAATAACATAAGTTCTCTTCATGAATACAAAAGAATAACACCCCTTACGAGTACAACAAATAATATTCCCTACCTTAAGAAGAAGAGTACTGGATATATAAGTAGTGAAGTAGCAGAATACTTTCTTCTTTCTATCTATAGTTTATCTCTCTAGAGTTTCAGTGAATTCGTAAGAAAATAATGAAGGAATGAGCTTCTATTTATAGAAAAATAGACTGCATAGTAACTAACTCATAAACGGTCCAGATTGATTTACTTTAATCTGACGGTCCATATTTAAAGCAAAATCTTTTAAATAAAATATAATACATTCTATTTATAATCTAATAAAATGAATAACTTTATAAAAAATTTTACTGTACAAACACTATGCATAATATAATACAATATATTCTAATTATTGTCTAAAACAGATAACTTTATAAAAGTATTCTGTTTTATATAAAAAGATTTTACTATGCAAAACACTATGCAGACACTATGCAACACTATGCATAATAGAATATAATATATTTTATTTATAGAATAACTTTATAAAAATATTTTGTTTTATATAAAAAGATTTTTTATATTATTACATTAATAGTACCAACAAAACTGAGTGACTTATCACGTAAGCAACAATAATTAATACCGTATGCTACTATGCAACCACGCGTATTACTGTACTTTTAACACCGGTTGTTTCAACAGTTAACGGTAAAACTTCCGCCGTTATTTTTATAAAGTATTTTTGTCTTTTTTTCAATTCGACAATAATTTCGTTGTGGGGTCCACCAATGATTGTGCCGTTGTACGAATATTCCCTGTTAAAACGAATATTCCCCGACCATTTGAATATTATATAACAACTTGCATACTTTACAAAATTTATAAATATTACACACAATTATAAAATTATAACAATTTCACTCCATAATATTCAAAAATAATATTTATAGAAAATTCATCTTTATTCAAAAAGTTGGAGTTTTACAATCTCTCCTTCTTATAAAATTTCGACCTCGAAATTAGGGTACGTACCTAGTATATTGAAGAGGTAAGGATAACTTGATTTCATTTTAGATTCTAACTCCCAAGTCATTTCCTCAACATCGCGGTTTCTCCACAAAACTTTGACTTGAGGTATAACCTTGGAGCGTAGAATATGTTCCTTCTTATCCAAGATTTGAACAGGAACCTCTTCATACGTCAAATCTCCCGCTATTTCGTCCTGTTACAACTCAATAATGTGGTTCGGGTCTTCCACATATTTACGTAACATGGATATATGAAAAACGTTATGAACACGAGACATACTTGGCGGTAAAACAAGTCTATAGGCCACAATTCCTACTCGATCAAGGATTAAAAATGGGCTGATGAATCGAGGATTGAGCTTTCCTCTCTTTCCAAATCTCGTACCTCCTTTCCATGGAGCAACACGTAACAACACATGATCTCCTATATCGAATTCTACGTCATTTCGATGAAGATCAGCATAACTCTTTTGTCGATCTTGTGAGGTTTTTATACGTTGTCGGATCATTTGAATCTTTTTCGTAGTCATACGTACCAACTCCGGTCCCTACAACGTTGCTTCACCCACCTCATCCCAGCATACCGGAGAATGACACTTTCTTCCATACAACGCTTCGAATGAAGCCATGCGAATACTTGCATGATAACTATTGTTTTAGGAAAACTCCACCAATGGTAAGAACTTGTCCTAACTTCCCTTGAAGTCAAGGACACAGAGTCTTAATAGATCTTCAAGAGTTTGAATCGTCTTCTCCGACTACCCGTCCGTCTGAGGATGATATGCCGAGCTAAATCGTAAATCCGTGCCCATAGCTTTTTGCAAACTAACCCAAAATCTTGAACTGAATCTTGGATCTCAATCAGAAACTATGGATACTGGCATACCATGAAATCTTACAACCTCGTTTATGTACATAAGAGCAAGACGTTCAAGTGTATAAGTTTCTCGTATTGGTAAGAAATGAGCAGACTTGATCAATCTATCAATAATGACCCAAATCACATTTATGCCTTGAGAAACTTTGGGAAGATCGATAACAAAATCCATGGTAATGTGCTCCCACTTCCATTCTGGAATTTCAAGTGGTTGCAATGGACCTTTTGGCGTTGATGCTCCGCCTTGACTCGTTGACACGTTAGACACCTTGAGATAAACAACGTTATCTCTCTCTTTATATTGCTCCACCAAAATGTATGACGAATATCATGATACATTTTGGTACTCCCAGGATGGATTGAAAACAGTGTGTTTTACGCCTCTATCATTATTTTATACTTTAAATCAGGGTCGTTAGGAACACAAAGTCTGGAGATGACTTGAAGTATTCCTTCTTCATCAATTCTTGCTTCCGGCATAGCACCTTCTTGAACTTTCTTTCTCATACGCATCAGCTCTAGGTCTATAGCTTGAGCAACTTTAACTTTATCAAATAAAGTCGGTTCTACTCGTATATTTGTCATCATCACATGGGTCCCTAGAGTCTTTAACTCTATCTCCATCCTTTTCAAGTCACACAAAATGGGATTTTGTGTTGTCAATATTGCACTCATACTCGCATATAATTTTCTACTTAATGCGTCAGCTACCACGTTCGCTTTTTCAGGATTGTATTGGATGGTATGATCATAATCTTTCAATAGTTCAAGCCAACGTCATTGTCGCATGTTGAGTTCCTTTTGAGTTAAGAAATATTTGAGGCTTTTATGATCCGTAAAGTTCTCCACTTTCTCCCCATACAAGTAATGCCTCTAAATCTTTAGTGCGAAGACAACATCTGCCAACTCTAGATCATTAGTAGGATAATTCCTCTCATATTCTTTGAGTTGTCGTGAGGCATAAGCTATGATTTTTTCATGTTGTATGAGAACACATACTAACCCTTTGCCCGAAGCATCACTGTAGATGACAAATCCCTCCGAACCAGATGATATTGTCAGAACAGGTGTTGAAATGAGTCTCCTCTTGAGTTCTTGAAAACTATTCTCACATTCCTCGCTCTAACCGAACTTTGTATCTTTTTGAGTCAGCTGAGTTAGTGGAGTAGCGATTCGAGAAAACCCTTCTACGAATCTCCGATAATAATCAGCTAAGCCGAGAAAGCTACGTACTTCGGTCACTGATTTAGGTTGCTCCCAGCTTTGAATAGCTTCAATCTTTGCTGGGTCAACAGATATTCCATGACTTGATACCACATGCCCAAGGAATGCTACTTCCTCAAGACAGAACTCGCATTTCTTCAACTTGGCATAAAGCTTGTATTCACAAAGCTTTTGGAGTATCAGCCTCAAGTGTTGCTCATGATCTTCACATCTTTTGGAATAAATAAGGATGTCACCAATAAAGATGACCACAAATTGATACAAATTTTTCTTGAATACTCGGTTCATCATATCCATGAAGGCAGCAGGAGCATTAGTCAATCCAAAAGACATGACTAGGAATTCATAATGCCCGTACCGAGTTCTGAAAGCCGTCTTTGGAATGTCATCAGTTTTAATCTTCAATTGGTGATATCCGGAATGAAGATCAATCTTTAAAAAGAATTTGGTTCCTTGCAACTGGTCAAACAGGTCATCAATATGTGGCAATAGGTACCTATTTTTGATGGTGACATGATTCAACTCCCGATAATCAATACAAAGTCGCATACTCCCATCTTTCTTCTTCATGAATAGAACAGGAGCACCCCAAGGAGACGTACTAGAACGAATGAAACCAATGTCTAACAATTCCTGCAATTGGGTCTTTAACTCCTGAAGTTCAATAGGAGCCATTCAATATGGGGATTTGGAAATGGATTTTGTACCGGGTTCCAGGTCGATACAAAATTCAATTTCATACTATGGGGGTAGGCCAGGAAGTTCTTTAGGGAATACGTCAGGAAATTCATTAACAATAGAAATATCATTCAAAAATGACGTATTTTTGTTTAGATTTGTGACATGAGCTAAGAAAGATTGACATCCTTTTTTCAATAAACGAATAACTTTATGGCTTGAGATGACAGTGATTGATTTTAATTGTTTGGTGGCTTGAATTCGGATAACAGATTGGTTAGGAATATGAATGCTAACAACCTTACGAAAATAATCAATTTTTGCATGATGAGTATTTAACCAATCAATCCCTAGAATTACGTCAAATGCAAGTATTTTTAATGAAATAAGATCGACAGGTAATGTGAGGGTACCGATTTGAACCAAACAAGACTTATAAACAGTGGATGTAATGAAGGTTTCTCCCAACGGAGTTTCTACAGATAATTCAAAGTCTAATTTCTCCGGAGTCAGATTTAATCGTTGAGCGCAAGTAGGAGAAATAAAAGAATGGATAGAACCGATATCAAATAAGGTATAGACTTCCCTAGAGTTTATGATAAGCTTACCCGTGATGACCTCATTCGGGTTCCTTGATTTCTGGGAGGTCACAACAAACGCTCTCCCTTACACTACCGGCTTTAACTTTTCTGGGATGACTTTTGGTGCCTCCATCCTGGCTGAACTTGTTTTCGGTGAACGACAAAATCGGGCTAAGTGACCTTCTCTTCCACAATTATAACATGCTTTGGACGGCATCGTGCAGTTTGGAATGATGTGTCCCTCCCTTCCACATTTGAAGCATATGATAGGTGGTCGTTCTCATTCCTTAACAACGGGTGCTGGTGCTGACGTCCTTCCATCATTGTTGAATCTCTTTTTCTTGAAATGTTCATTTTTACTGTCTTGGCCATGATTACCACCGAAGTGGTTACCATTTCTGGCATGTTGATTCCCTCCACGTTTGTTGTCACCGTTTCGATGACTGATACCACTGGTATTTTCATGCTGCCGACTGCTTTCTCTTGGTTGCGTTGACTCGTTACCGCGCTCCAATAACTGAGTCCTATTTACAACATCTGAGTACAAACACAATTTATGAGAAATAAGATATTGACATATCTCCGATTTCAAACCTCTTAAAAATATTCGCGTCATTCGCTCCTCATTATCGACCAAATGGGATGCAAACCGAGATAACTCCGCAAATTTATCCTCGTATTGCGACACGGTCATATTATTTTGTTCCAAATTGATAAACTTCATTTCTTTCATGTGACGAATACTCTTAGGAAAGTACTTGTCATTGAATAGCTCTTGGAACTTCTCCCAAGACATCTTGAGTGCGTCACGCTGGGTACGTTTTACAAATTCCCACCAGTAATTTGCCTCTTCACGCAACATGAAGGTGGCGAAGAGAACCTTTTGTTCCTTGGAGCATCCCAAAACATCAAATATCTTGGTGATCTACTTTATCCATGTTTCTGCCTTAAGTGGTTTTGGCTCTCCAATTAACTCTGGTGGTCCCAGCTCCTTGAACTGTTTAGCGGTGACCGTCCGAGAGTTTCCAGTGTTTCCACATATATTTCGGACAGGAACCGCTCTTGCCTGATGTTGCATAAATTTCATAAAGCCTCTGAACAATCCATCATTCATCATTTGGTCCGTGTTGTTATTTGCATGAGGATTGTCTCTTTCCTGATGCACATTATCCTGATTATTGATATGTGGAGACTCAACGGTCTCTTGTGCTCCATTTCTATTCTCAACATTCTCGGATGTCATTTTCAGATATTGCCACAAAACAAGGGTTAGTTGACATGTAACATATTATCTCTAAACTTTGACCAACCAATTTAAATACAAAATAAATTTAAGTAGGTCATATTAGCAAAGGAATTCCCCGTCTCTCCCCTCCTAGTTCTAGTCTCACATCTTAGCCAGGGATCATATCCCTAAGCTTTGATACCAACTGTGATGCACCCAAAATTAGGTATACATCACCCATCTTGAGTCACCAGATACATGGTACATAATTCAAATACAACTTAATAATACAACTGTCATGTACAATACGACAAAACATAAACTGTGAGTTTGAATACAAATATTGTCTATTAGAGAGTATACAAACTCAAAAGGAGTCCTCATTACAATTATTATCACACTATTTCATAGAATAGTGAGGACTACTAATGCATCATCTAGGACCATCACTCCGTTCCCCGACTCGTTCTAGCTATATTCTCATTTCCTGAAGAGATCAGTGAAAGAAAGGGTGAGCTCAACTAGCCCAGTAAGAAATATTATGACTAAGATAATGCAGAATAAATTATCATTAGCCTTAAACAGTGTTAAACTAATACAATATAACAAACATCAAGTTTAGCTGTAACGGAACAAGCAATCCGTTAAAAGAGTCAAGTATAGAATAAAATCTACTATCTTTTATGATTTAAAAGGTTTTTCATCACTTTTATCGCTAGGACTCAGCTTAATAAATAATCCACATCATCGAATCACCCCTGCACTACGGCCAAGGATATTCTTTAGTATCACGACCACAATTATCCATGCACTATGGGCAAAGAATATTATTGTATTCATTAATGGTCATGATCATGCCAACAACTGTCCATCAATGTACTACGGGCCAATGAGGAATTTTACCACATCATTTGTAACATTACAGTCATGATTACACCAAATAATCCCTGGTCATAATCATACCAAGTCCATCTATGCACTACAGGCCACAAATAACTTTCAAAAAATATAAATATGAGGATGATGACAATGATATAAGAATTCAATAAAAAAAGTTCAAGAATTAATTTGTCCAAAAACCAATAACGTCCAAATTGTCAACATGATACTGCTTTGTAGAGTAAAATTCAAAAATGCTCAGAAGAATATTTCCATGAAAAGATACTGGATGAAGCGCAATTATCAAGGATATTCCACTAATTTCATTGAGTACAGAAGTCAAAACTTTAACCAACTGAGTATAATAAAGAATGGAATAAGAAAAGAAATCACCGTGCATGCGATACTTTGTATAGACATGTTATTCCAACAGAATACTAAATAATGGAACCAGGTAAGGCGAAATTAGCACCGACAGGATGTTCCAACAGAATAATAAAGAATGGAATAACAATAGAAATCACCATGCATGCAGTACAGTACTTAGCATAGACATGTTATTCCAACATAATACTAATAAGGACGGAATCAGGTCCGGCGTAAAACGCACAAACATGATTTTCCAACAGAATAATAATAAAGATGGAATCAGGTCCGGCGTAAAATGCACAGACAAGATATTCTAACAGAATAATAAAGACGGAATCAGGTCCGGCGTAAGACGCATAGACAGGATATTCCAACATAATAGTAAAGACGGGATAATAGAAGAATGTCACCAAGTATAGGGTAGCCTGCGTATACAGGTTATTCCAATAAAATAATAAAAAATGGAATAACATAAGTTATCTTCATGAATACAAAAGAATAACACCCCTTACGAGTACAACAAATAATATTTCCTACTTTAAGAAGAAGAGTACTAGATATATAAGTAGTGAAGTATCAGAATACTTTCTTCTTTCTCTCTATAGTTTATCTCTCTAGAGTTTTAGTGAATTTGTAAGAAAATAATAAAGGAATGAGCTTTTATTTATAGAAAAATGGACTGCATAGTAACTAACTCATGAACGGTCCAGATTAATTTACTTTAATCTGACGGTCCATATTTAAAGAAAAATCTTTTAAATAAAATATAATATATTCTATTTATAATTTAATAAAACGAATAATTTATAAAAGATTTTACTATGCAAACACTATGCAGGTACTATGAAAACACTCTGCATAATAAAATATAATATATTCTAATTATTGTCTAATAAAATAGATAAGTTTATAAAAGTATTATGTTTTATATAAAAATATTTTACTATGCAAAACACTATGCAAACACTATGCATAATAGAATATAATCTATTCTATTTATAGAATAACTTTATAAAAGTATTCTGTTTTATATAAAAAGATTTTCTGTATTATTACATTAATAATACCAACAAAACTGAGTGACTTATCACGTAAGCATCAATAATTAATACCGTGTGCTACTATAAAATCACGCGTATTACTGTACTTTTAACACCGGTTGTTTCAACAATTAACGGTAAAACTTCCGCCGTTATTTTCATAAAGTATTTTTGTCGTTTACTCAATCCGACAATAATTCTGTTGTGGGGTCCACCAATGATTGTGCCGTTGTACGAATATTCCCTGTTAAAACGAATATTCCCCGACTAATCGAATATTATATAACAACTTGCGTACTTTTCAAAATTTATAAATATTACCCACAATTATAACATTATATCAATTTCACTCCATAATATTCAAAAATAATATTTATAGAAAATTCATCTTTATTCAAAAAGTTGGGGTTTTACATAACAAGAAAAAAATACCAAGAACAAACAATATTTCAAGTTAAATAGTAATCAATTCATAGGTTTTTAACTCGTTCATCATGCTCCAGGTGAAACTTTTTTTAAGGAAAGAGAAGAAAAACATGGAAATAGTCAATGGGGTCGAGGTCGTGGCCTAGCACGAGATCATGGAAGAGGTGGAAGAGGAAGTCACTACTCTTCTTACAAAGAAGAAAGTGGCCAAGAGTCTCACCACACAAAGGGACGTGGAAGAGGAAATTATTCACGATCGTATCAAAGAAGGTATAATAATTCTCTAGTTCAATGTTATAATTGTCACAATTATGGGCACTATGCTTCGGAGTGTAAGAATGATTCAAAAGATGTTGAAGGAAATTAAATTATGTGGAGAAAAATATTGATGAAGTGGAGTCGACTTTACTTTTGACGTGCAAAGGAGAAATGATTGAAGATGATAATACATGGTATCTTAACAAGGGTGCAAGCAATGATATGTGCTGAAGAAAAATTAGTTGAGCTTGATGAATCTGTATTTGTCAATGTCACTTTTGGAGACTCGTCAAAAATTCTGGTTAAAGGAAAAGGTAAAATTTTGATTCGCTTAAAGGATGGGATTATGTGCTAAATATGAAGAAAAATCTTTTAAGTTTGGGGCAGCTCTTAATGAAAGGTTATGATATTTTGATGAAAGATTATAATATTTCAATAAGAGATCAATCCGAAAATTTACTATTGAAGGTGTCTATGACAAGAAATCGAATGTTCTTATTGAATATTCAAAATGATGTGGCAAAATGTTTAAAAGCTTATTTTAAAGATTCTTCTTGGCTTTGGCACTTGAGACTTGGGCACTTGAATTTTGGTGGTTTGGAAGCTTTGTAGAAGAAGAGGATGGTAAAAAGGTTGCCTTCAATTCACCAACCCGATTAACTTTGTGAAGGGTGACTTTTTGGCAAGCAATCTCGGAAAAGCTTTCCTAAAAAGTCAACTACTAGAGCAACCATCTCATTGAAACTTGTGCACTTGGATGTGTGTGGTCTTATTCACCTGTCATTATTTGGTAAGAATAATTATTTTCTCCTCTTTATCGGTGATTTCACATGGGTGTATTTTCTTAAAGAAAAATCGGAGGTGTTTGGAGCCTTTAAAAATTCAAGGCTCTTGTGGGGAAGTTGTGACACCCCCAAAATAGGTCCACACAACCCATTCTGAGTCACCAAATACATGGTACAGAAAATAACTACAAACTTCATTATTACAATTATCATGCAAAATACGACAACACATATACTTTGAGTTTTAATACAAATATATGTAACTCTCATGGTGCCTCAACCACAACACCTTACAATGGTACCTTACATAAAGGTACAATTAATAACTGTTTAAGAAATTAAAATATTTAGAAAATGCTCAATGAAACCTTCGTACATAGGAGGCCATGCATCTAAGTTATAATAGATATCATATGACTTGAGAATTATCCTTGGTTGACCCAATAGACCCCAAAGAAAAATGAGAAGAAAACTATCATGTCATTTCCAATGGTGAGTCTTCTCTTGCCATATAATTATCTCCATTGTCTCCAATTGAGAATTATATTTCAACCAAACTCCAAGATTATATAGGTAGTGCTCATAGATATAATCAGCAAGTGGATGTGAACAACCCTGTCTTATGATAACACGAATTCGTATGTCATTAGACATCTTGTATGATAGTGGCAAAACACCCTTTTAAAGTTGGGTTCACTTCACCCTATTCGGTTTACCAAAATCAACGGTTAAATGACGTATAAAATACGACAAACTTATCTAAAATTCTCAATAAAATTATTTTCATACTATTTTAGGGGAAACCTCAACAGTTATAGACCATCGTTCTATTCCCATGTTACCCCCGCTTGACCCAACTACACTCTTATTACCTGAAAGGAATTGTGAAGCAAAAGGGTGAGCACAACTAGCCTAGTAAAGAATATCATGACTAAAGATAATTAAATTATCAATAGCCTTCGTCAGTAATAAATCAGAGATTTAGAACATATGGTAGATGATAAAAACTTTTCAACCATAGTTGCAGCGGAACGAACAATCCATTAGAAGAGTCAAATGTACCATAAAGTCTATTATCTTCTCCATTCTAAAAGTCCACCAACAATGTTTTATCCTGTAACATCAATCAACAGTTCCTGTCCACAATCATTTGAATAACTCAAAATCATAATTGTTGTTCTAAATTCCTCTTCGCACCCAGGACAAAAATAATTTTCATCATTTGTCTTTACCTGAAATATCAAAGATCATGGTTATACCAAATCACAGTTCATGTTCATAATCATACTAATAAATTCATCTTTGCACTACGGGCCAAAGATATTCATCAACAGTTCATCTTTGCACTACATGCCAAAGATATTAAATAACGGGTCATCTTTGTACTACAGGCCAAAGATATTCATATCTTAAAGAAATATATAATCATTTCAGAATTTATATAAACAATAATTATAACCATGTTGATCAATTCACCTTTGCACTAAAGCTAAAGATATTCAATTATAAATTCAATGGTCATGAGCATACCAGTCAACAATTCATCTTTGCACTACTGGCCAAAGAGAACCCATAGTCACGATCATACCAATAATCTACCCATCTTTACACTCAAGTCAAAGAGAAATTTCATCACCAGGATTAAAAAAATATTATATATGATAATAAAAATAATATGATCAAAACATGAATTTAATTTCAAGCTTTAGATTCATAAATCAACGATAATTTGGACAGAAAAGAAATCAATTTTTGTCGTGAATAGTACCTCGTGAATAGTATCCCATGAATAGTAATTCATAAATAGTACCGTATACATAAATAGTGATGTATACGTAAATAATGCCATATACATGAATAGTGTCGTATACGTGAATAGTGTCGTATACATGAATAGTACAGTATACATAAATAGTAGCCCGAACATGAAAAAGATAAAGTTTCACAATAAAATTCATATCTATATTTCGGTATAATGATATTAAAAGAAATAACATCATTTACTTGAAAATAATAATATCCCTTACCATCCCTTACCTCAAAAGAATAGCACTTCTGACTAGAATATTGGATATAATACTGAAGGAAACTTGCACTGTATAGCAACACTCAAGATATCTAAATACTCACAAAAATACGCTCGATATTATAGAAAGAGAAAACTTCTGATTCTGGTGTGATTTTCAATTCTAACCTAAGCACCCTATTTATAGGAAAATGCTTAGAACACAAAAGTAGAAAAGTTAATAAAATATTATTAAAAAAAATTCTTACGCACACCACAATCCCAACACTCCATAAGTGGGGCCCATAAAATTCAGTAAAATCAAGAGGTAAAAAGGACAAGTGGGTCCCACCCCTTATTTTTAATTTAAGAAATATTCAGAAACTTTAATAATTCATAATAATTAGCCCTTTTATCAGAAAAATACGAATTTTATGTCGATTCTATAGGAAATTTAATTCTATACAACTTTGTAGAAGAAAGTTTTTTTAAATTCTGAACTAAAAATAATCAAAATTTACATACGGATGAACTTGCATGCTATAATCAAATTTCAGTCAAAAATGGGGCCCACCAACATATTTAACATGTTTTTTGTAACAAAAATACTCCGGACCCAATTTACTCTCTTCCTCCTCATTTATTCATATATCGTGCATTCATTATAAAAATATCACCGTTATTATATTATTATATTATTACATCA
Source organism: Panax japonicus (assembly GCA_020205505.1). NCBI lineage: Eukaryota > Viridiplantae > Streptophyta > Magnoliopsida > Apiales > Araliaceae > Panax > Panax japonicus. The sequence goes on from CM035097.1 coordinate 20,575,543, forward strand.
TATACTTATAATGTAATATTACAATAATATATTTGAATGAAATATTTTATCAAAAAAGATAAAATATCAAATTTCAATAATTGTCACTTTTTTTTAAAATTCCTCCTTTTATATCCACATTAAAATAAATATTTCCCTATCAGTTAAATCAACAATTAATTATTCACAAATAATATTACAGAACTACAATATTAACAACCAGGTCATTTCCAGGAAAAAGGGGGCTTTTCGATAAGGATTTCTCCTTTTTAGCGCGCAATTAAATAACATAACCCCTTTCCTCGATAGAATTTTCTAGACATTGTCAATAATATTATCTAATAATATTATTCAAATAATATAAATGATTGATTTGATAATATAAAATATTATGCAGTGACAATTATTGAAACAATAATAATATAAAGTAATGTGCAATACCGTATGCTACTGTGCAACAACACGTATTATTTTACTTTAACCACCAGGTATTCCAATAGTGTTAACGGTAACAACTACGCCGTTATTTATAAGAAAAAACTCATACTTGTCATTTTTACGGGACCCACAAATGGCTGCGCCGTCGTACGAATATTCCCCAACAACAAGAATATTCCACGACCAAATGAATATTCCCCGACAACAATGAATATTTTATAATCACTTGCTTATTTTGAAAATTTTATATATATCCCTTAACTTTAAACTTTTATCAATTTAACTATTTACTAAATAGAAAAATTGAATACTTTTATTTCATAAAATTCGGGGTCTTACAGAAGTATAGTAGGTATAATATCAAGGCCATTAGATCCGATAGAGGGGGTGAGATCACGTCAAATGAATTTAAATTATTTTGTGAAGAAAATGGAATTCGCCATCGTTTAACGGTTCCAAGATCGCCACATCAAAATGGAGTGGTGGAGAGAAAAAATAGAAGCACCCTTAACATGGCTCGAAGTATGTTAAAGAGCAAGCAAATGCCAAGAGAATTTTGGGCTGAAGCTATTGATTGTGCCATATATTTGTCAAAACGTTGCCCAACTAGAAGTTTTGAAGATATGACGCCACAAGAAACATGGAATTGGAGAAAGCCAAGTGTTTCTCATTTGCGTGTTTTTGGGAGTATTGCATATATGCATGTACCGAATGAGAAGAGGTCGAAGCTAGATGATAAAAGTGAGAAACATATTTTCATCGGCTATGATACAAGATCCAAAGGCTAAAAATTGTACAATCCAAGCAACGACAAAATTATGATAAGTAGAGATATGAAATTTGATGAAGAAAGCTCGTGGGATTGGAACATTTTGGAGGAAAATTATAATTTCTTTCCTTTTATTGACAAGGAAGCGCAAGAAAGAGAAACAATCACATGGAATCCTATTTTTCTACCACCATCCAGTGGGCAATTTACTCCATCTTCATCTCAATCAAGTTCAAGTGAGCGACCTCAAAAGATGAGAAGTGTGCAAGAAATTCTTGATACTATAGAGGAGGTAAATATTGATTATAAGAATTTATTTTGTCTTTTTGCAGATTGTGAACCTATAGGGTTTGAAGAAGCATCCAAAGACAAGAAATGGAGAAGTGCCATGAATGAAGAAATCAAACCCATTGTGAAGAATGAGACATGAGAACTTACTACACTTCCAAAAGGCCAAAAGCCAATTGGGGTGAAATGGGTGTACATGACAAAGAAGAATGCAAAGAAGTGGAGAAATACAAAGCAAGATTAGTAGCCAAAGGGTACAATCAATGACCCATAATTGACTATGATGAAGTATTTACCCTTGATGCTCGCTTGTAAACTATAAAATTGCTTGTATAATTGGAGACTCAAAATGATTGGTTGATTTACCAAATGGATGTGAAGTCCGCATTTTTAAATGGATTTCTTAAAGAAGAGGTGTACATTGAACAACTGCTTGGCTACATTGTCAAAGGAGAAGAAGTTAAAGTTTTGAAATTAAAGAAGGAATTAATTATACAGATTGAAACAAGCGCCAATAGCTTGGAATAGCTGAATTAATAAATATTTCCAAGACAATGATTTTAAAAGATGTCCGTTTGAACATGTCGTTTATTCGATGGTCGGAAAGAATGAAAATATTTTATTTGTGTTTTTGTATGTTGATGATTTGATTTTTACCAGAAGTAATCCAAGTATGTTTGAAGAATTTAAGAGGGCTATGTCGCATGAATTCGAGATGACGAATATGGGTCTTATGGCTTAATAACTTTTCCATGAAGTGAAGCAAAGCAAAGAAGGAATTTTTATTTCTCAAGAAAGATATTCTAAAGACCTTCTTAAGACATTTCAAATTCTTGATTGTAAGCCAGTGAGCACACTCATTGAATGTGGAATTAAAATTTGAAAGCATGAAGGACGAGATACAGTGGATTCAACGTTTTTCAAGAGTCTTGTTAGAAGTTTGCGATACTTAACATGCACAAGGCCGGATATTATATATGGAGTTAGCCTTGTTAGTCGTTACATGGAAACCCCCACCTTGACTCATTTAAAGGTTTCTAAACGAATTCTTCGTTACATCAAATGTACTCTTGATTTTGGCTTATTTTATTCAATTTTAAATTATTTCAAGCTTGAGGGATATTGTGATAGTGATTGAGGTGGAGATGCTGATGATAGAAAAAGTACAATCAAATTTGTTTTCTTTATGTGGAATTTGGTATTTACATGGTCATCAAAGAAGCAACCTATTGTGACTCTCTCTACTTGTGATGCATAATATGTTGCCACTACATTGTGTGTTTGTCAAGCCATTTGGATTTGAAATCTTTTAAGAGATCTTAATTTGCAACAAGAGAAGCCAACAAAGATTTATATCGACAACAGGTTGGCAATTGCACTGGCTAAGAATCCGATGTTTCATGACCGAAGCAAACACATTGATACAAGATATCATTTTATAAGAGAATGTGTTGCAAAGAAAAAAGTTGAATTTGTATTTGTGAAGACTCAAGACCAAATTGTTGATATTTTTATGAAGCCACTCAAAGTCAAATTATTTTACAAATTGCAGAGCTCACTTGGTGTGACAAGTTTAAGAGGGGGTGTTGAAAACTAAACTTGTCCCAAAAATAATTAAGTATTTTTATTTAGCATGTTTTATGTTTTAATTAATATTTATGTACTTGTTGGTTCATGTATGTGAATATTCATGTAGCTAGTTGAAAAGGTGTCTAGAGAGTTATTATTTTATTAAGTGTTCGTTATGTTAGTTCCCGAAGGCACAATAGTTATCTAAAAGGGGGGAGGGTTGAATAAATATTTAACAATCTTTTCGTTTTAACTTATTAACTGATAATGATTAAAACTTAGAAGAATTACTATTTGTTTTAATTTCCCTTAAGATAGTGAGTTTACGAGAGTGAGGCAGTTATAGCAGTTATGGCAGATATGGCAGTTATAATAAGAATGTAATAGACACAGTAGTTTTAAGTGGTTCAGAGCACTTAAAGCTCCTATTCCACTCTTCTACTCCTTGAGTAGGATATCCACTAAGGATGTCTTTTACACTTTTCTGAATCACTCAGATTCCTTCTAGACCAGCAGTCTAGGAACTTCTTAGTTCACTCTTGAACTCTCCAAGTCCAGCAGACTTGGCTCTTCATAGTTCACTTAGAACTCTTCAAGTCCTTTTGACTTGGAACTCTTACTTCAGTTGATTGATAGTTGTTGAGCTCTTGATAGTTGCTACTCAGTTGCTGTTAAGCACTTGTTCGAAAGAACTGAGTAGCTGAGCAATCTTTTCTTTTTCTCAGATTGTAGAGTTGAGCGTTGAGAGTTCTTGTATGTTTTTGTTCAATGCTTGCTTAGTTTTCTCATCTGCTTGATTTGCATATATGTGATCTTGTAAAATATCTGTTGGATCCATCCGTTGAAGCATTAAATACGTTTGACATTTTTGTTCTTTGATGGAGACTTTTCTGCATATCTTCTGAATTGCACTCTGGCCCACTGACACAGCAGACTGCTTTCTCACCTAACACCTGAAAATGTGTTTTCCCCTTACCAATGGTACTTTCCTTAGCTTCTTCAATACGCTTCTTTGTTGCATACTAAGGATATCTTTTATGCCTTTGGGACTGGTGAGTACTTCAACGTTTAGAACCCATTCCATATTTGTTGCAGTTTGTCTCTACACAAACCGTGAGGCTTGATGCTTCTGACACAAGGCAGATGATACTCTACGATTTAGATCGTGGTGACTTATCGCCTTGGTGCTTGGTCTGATGCTATCAGCAGAGAGCACTACGATTTCTCTTAAATAATTACACACTACGATCTTCGCTTGTTTGAGTTGTAAACTCTACATTTTTGAGAGCACACTACGATCTCTGAGTTGGTTCGGCAAACGTTGGGACCACTCTACAATTTTGAAAGAGGCCCTTCAAGGCAAGCACACTACGATCCTCGAAGCTCTACATTTCTGCCTTGAATTCTGTAATCTTGATCAGATTGATACACTACGAATTCTTCGAAGCCTATCTATTACATCTCAAGATCAACCTAACAGCTTTGATCTCTCTATCTATACACTTAGTTACAGAATGATACACATCAAGAGCTTAGATCAACCTAACAAATTTGATCTATTACTAAGTCCTTGTACATATATCTATTGAAGGACTTTACATATAATCATGAGCATTTACATTTAAACATCAAATCAAAATATGCACTCTCCCAACAATCTCCCCCTATTTGATGTTGACATAACTAAGGAGATTTGTTGTCATGATTATTAGTTTCTAGATGCATTTGCAGGAAAGTAAATATGAATTAGTATTTCAGTGAGAAGCTAAAATTTCTAGAGAATAAACATGAATTTATTAATGGTTGAAGAGTATTACAATTTAGCTTTACATCAATAAGAATTTAAACTTTCACTTATCTTTATTTCTTTGGTCTTTTACGTGGAGGATTGGCATACTCCTCAGCCCTTCTTTTCCTGTTTGCTTCATCCCTTCTGGCTATCTCTTCCAGCTCACTTGGGCTTATCCTTGGGTTGTGACCATGCCTATTCATAAATATAGGATCTCCAATTGGCATTCTTAGGCATGTAGTGGTCACATTTTGTGAGCTGGTAGCTGGCCCTTGACTCCTTATTGGCTGAGCCATTAAGACTTTCTGCTGATCATATCATTGAGTTTGATTACTTGATAATGGAGTCTGTTGGTGGAATTGTCTTGTAGGAGGATGCCTTCCTCTGCCTCTGCCCTGGCTTCCTTGAACTCCTCTGCCTCTGCCGGGCCTCCTTCTCATTTACCTCCTTCTCCTTTCCCTTTATTTTCCCCCTTTATGTCAGCATCAAGGGTTCAAATGTTTTCAGATATTCGAGTCTCTCCTTGGACAAGCTCGTTGAGTTGGCTTTGAGTTTGAGCAATGTCCTCTCGATTTTCCTTGATCAGAGCTTCAGATCGAGTTTCTCTATTTCGGGGGACAGCTAGAACAGTGTCAGTTTGTTGTTCTTGGTTTACGTAGTCTTTTTGAAAATCTTTGACTACAGTTTTCAAGCTGATGATGTTCTCCATCATAAGGGTATTCTGGGCTTCTTGAGATTTTTGTAATTCTAGAACAGCCTCTCTTTGTTTATTGGCTATCCGAAAGTGAATATCATCTCTGTCCTTTATGCTTTTAATCATTTCCTTGATGATCTCCCTCAACTTCTTTGTAAGCTCAACATTTAGGGTGCCTGAGAGATTGTTTGCAACAGTGATCATTTGTGTCAGCCTGAGATGAACAGTGTCATTTTGTGTCGTGGGCAGATCACTGAGTTGAGGATTGTTTAAAGGAGGGGTCGTTTTCTTGGATTGATCTTGCAAGGAGTAGAGGGCAAGCTCAAGGTTGAAGTATTCATTTGTGGATGTAGAGGGAATATCTGATGGAGGGGCCTGTGTTTGGGTGTCTGGAATAGGTGGCTCTACGATTTTTCCTTGGGACTCTACGATGGGGCTAGAGTCAGTGATCGTAGAGATGATGAGAGTTGGAATCAATATGAAGTTTGGAATATCTGGTTCATCAATTATAGAATTTTGGGATTCTGTAACTGGGAGTTGACTTGGTGGATTTAGAACCACTTCCAACCAGCTTGGAAATTCATAAAATTGGCCAAAAAAAGATAGTGGATAATGGTTTACTCTGAAAAGGATTGGGATAGTTAATACCTCATGAACCATTCTTGAGGAGGGTTCATTTGTGATGAGCTTCTTGGCAAATTTTAAGGTACCTGAAAATCCATGAGCTAGCACATTGATGGCTGGATATTCTTTGAAGCTCCAAAACATGTGGTTCCATGAGTTTAAGATTTGGGCTTGATGATATGGAATCATGGGTAGGTAAGAGAACATATGATTGTAAAGATAATTCCTATACTCATCATGGCCCACACATGTGATCTCAAAGTCATCATCATCTTCTTCTCCCTTTTCTTCACTATCTTCTTTTGGGGATTCCAATATCTCAATGACTTCATTTTTTTCTTGCTCTAGTTCTCCCTCATTTTCTGTAGGAGCAACTTCTTCTGTCAAGGGGATATCATGAGGCTCCCCATCAACATGATCATCCATTTGCATGACTAATGGCTCCGCCTCAGCTGGAGCATTTTCTATCAGGAGAACTTCAGGTGTCTCCCCCTCAGCTTGAGTGCTTTGTAAGGTAAGAACTTCAGGTATCTCCCCCTCAGCTGGAGCATTGTCCTATTGGCTTTCTTTGGACAGTTCCTTTTTAGCAGCTATTCTCTTGTCTTCCTCTTTGAGCACTCCTTCATTGACAAGGATATATTTCTTGACCAGTTTTCTTCTTGGATTTCTAGGCTGAGCTACAGCCTCAGGACTTTATTGAACTTCAGTTTTGTCCTGTTGATCAGCCAAAAGTTTTTGATGCAGCTACTTCCTTTCTTGATGTGTTTGGTCTGGTCTCTACGATCAGTAGAGACTCTACGATTGAAGAGATAGATGTCCTTTTGGATTTGTGGCTGATCTTATTCTTTTTCAGTAGCTGAGATATGGTGGCTCTATCTTCTTCTGCCTCAGCCTGCTGTTGCCTCTTTCTCAGGATCCTTAGAGTCTCAATGTCAGTTTCCTTAAAAATAGACATATTTCCTGGAATCCCTGACTCCTTCGCATCAACAGTTCTACCACTTGATTCAGATATTATACGCACATTTTCTGCTGGATTCCTTTTCCAGTTCACAAATAGTTGTTGGGTCATTCGTCTTTTTGGATTGATAGCTTCTCCTTCTTCGTCCCCAATTTTGTCACCCAAAGCAGACTGGAGAATGATACTTATAAATCGACCATAGAGCATCTTTTGAGAGCTCTTTGACTTCTTTGAGTTGGTGATCCACTTTCCAATCCATTCAAGCAATAGAGCTCCATAGTTAAGTTGTATTCCATAACATATGGCAGTCATGAGCTTGAGTTATACTTCATTCACAAAATCATGAACAAAACTCTTGCAACATATACATTTTCCAACAATATCAGCTAAAAATTCATACCTTTGAGGAAACTCCTTCTTCTTGTATCCTTTTACAGAGGGGAATTTCTTGTGATTCATTCTTTTAAGTCCCTCGTGGAAGTCTATGCCATCTATGAACGAATACCCTTCAGATTTGAGACCAAGGGCTAGGTTGATGTCTTCAGCCTTCAGTTTGATTTTCACTTCCCATACTTTTGTAGTGATGGCGTCATTTTCAAACACACAATTCCTGTAGAATTCTTTCTCTAGCTTGGGGTAGATCAATGTGTCTGTACCCAGAGCTTCTTCGAGACCCGCTTTCTTCAATAATGATAGAGTCTTGTGAAATTTGGGTTCAGCTGTTTTGAATTCGTCAAAATAGAGTCTGTAGCCAGAGATGACTTTGGAAGTTGCCATTGATTTCTTTGTAGAGTGTATGGTTGTTTGAGCTTTCTTGATGTTTTAGGTTTTCTTCTTGCAGAGATAAGGAGAGAGATAAGCTTTTAAACTTCTGATTTCAAAAAGGCGCTTTTAAATGGTACAAGTAACTTCCCTCTCTCCATTTTTCTTAGTGGGACAGGTGTCAAATTCTGCTTGTGTCTAGGAATTTGACTGAGAAGGATTGTACTGATTTACCCTTAGCTCCTTCAGAGCTAATGTGTCCTTAGGGAGGACTACAATCGTTGAGGTAGCATTTGTGATCGTTAAGTCTGTCCAGCAATCGTCGTGTCTGAGCTACGATCGTTGAGTCTGTCCAGCATTCGTCGAGTCTGAACTATGATCGTCAAGTCTGTTCCAGCAATCATAGTTTCTGAACTACTATTCATCGAGTCTAAACTATGATCGTCGAGTCTGTTCCAGAAATTATCGTGTCTGTACTACGATCGTCGAGTCTGACTGGATCCTTATGATGTGTTTTTGACATAGCATTCTTTTAAGGTAGCTCAGGAATGGCCAACCTCTTGGAGTGAGTCAAGGGTTAGGTTTGTTCTTTAGGTGCTTATCAGAGAGATTGCTTTGTTTGGAAACTTATCATCACATTATGCTCTTTTTGTTTTTGTTGATGGGGTTCTGCTATCGTTGAGTCTGCACTACGATTGTTGAGTCTATACTACGATTGTTTTCTTTCATGTCACTTCAGCTCTACGATCGTGGACTTCCCATATCATGTCTACGATTTCAACCATAGCCTTTGTATATGTATAGTTAACACATACTAGAGCATATATTTCATGGTTGTAAATTAAGTATTCCTAGCTCACTTATTAACTTGTTAAACTTGGATTCATCTAGAGGTTTTGTAAAGACATCAGCAAGTTGATTTTCAGTAGGGATATATTGTAAAGATATAGTTCTATTTTGCACATGATCCCTAATGAAGTGATACCTTATTTCTATATGCTTAGTCCTAGAAGGCATAATATGATTATGAGTTATTGCTATGGCACTTGTGTTATCACAGTGAATGGGAATGGATTTAAAATAAACCCATAATCAGCTAGCTGATTTTTCATCCATAGGATCTGAGCACAGCAGCTGCCAGCATCAATGTATTCAGCTTCTGCAGTTGAAGTATATACTGAGTTTTGCTTCTTTCTAAACCAGGACACAAGTCTGTTTCCTAGCAATTGACAGGTGCCACTGGTACTCTTTCTATCTATTTTGTAGACTGCAAAATCAGCATCTGTGTATCCTATTAGTTCAAATGAGAACTCCTTGGGATACCAAAGCCCCAAGTGAGGTGTACCCTTTAGATACCTGAAAATCCTCTTTACAATAGTTAAATGTGATTCTTTAAGGTTAGCCTGGAATCTAGCACATATGTATGTTGCAAACATTATGTCTGGTCTACTGGCAGCTAGATATAAAAGAGAGCCTATCATACTTCTATATTGAGTTATATCAATACTTTTACCTTTTTTATCTTTGTCAAGCTTGGTTGCATGAGCAATTGGGGTTTTCATGGGAGAGGCTGATTCCATGCCATACTTCTTAAGTAAATCTTTGATATACTTGGCTTGGTTTATAAATATTCCTTAATCAGTCTATTTTACTTGTAGTCCAAGGAAGAAGTTCTGCTCACCTATCATGCTCATTTCAAACTTGCTCTGCATAAGCTTGGAGAAGCTCTTACGAAGCTTTTCATCAGTAGAACCAAAAATAATATCATCAACATATATTTGAATCAATAAGACTTTGTCTTTATGCTTTCTAAGGAATAATGTGGTATCTACTCTACCTCTAGTGAATCCATTTTCAATAAGAAAGTTAGTTAGTGTTTCATACCATGCTCTAGGTGCTTGTTTAAGACCATATAAGGCTTTGTCTAATCTATAAACATAATTAGAAAGAGATGGATTGATGAAACCTGGAGGTTGCTCTACATAGACTTCTTCTTGAAGTTCACCATTCAGGAATGCATTTTTGACATCTATCTGAAAGACCTTGAATTTCATGTGAGCAGCAAAGGCAAGAAAAATTCTGATGGCTTCTAGTTTGACAACAGGTGCAAATGTCTCATCGTAATCAATTCCTTCTTCCTAAGAGTAGCATTTGGCCACTAATCTTGCCTTGTTCCTGGTTATTACTCCATCTTCATCCATCTTGTTTCTGAAGACCCACTTGGTTCCAATGACAGGATGACTCTTTGGTCTTGGTACCAATCTCCATACTTTGCTTCTTTTAAATTGGTTGAGTTCTTTCTGCATGGCTTCTATCCAGTTGGAGTCATCCATAGAATCCTCTATCTTCTTCGATTCCATTTGTGACAGGAAGCTTATATAGAAGCATTCATTCTGGCTGGCAGCTCTTGTTTTTACTCTTGCACTCGGATCTCCAATGATTAGATCTTGAGTGTGATCTCTTGCCCATCTATTTCCTGTTGGTACATCTGTCCTTATACCTTCTTATCTTAGGCCTTCAAGATCTATTTCTTCTTCTTGGTGTGGAGGTTCATTGTCTGGCATAGGCCTCTCTACGATCTCATTTCTTTGCTCAACGATTTCACTATCTGGCACTACGATTTTAGTGTTGAGCTCGACGACCTCATTCGTAGTGTTTGAGTTGTCAGTCGTAGTGTCTTGAAGCACTGTTTTGTCCAAGTCTGTTTCATCAAAGATGATGGGAATCTAGACTTCAACACTCAGTGTCTTTTTGTTGAACACTCTGTAGGCCTTGCTGTCTGTGGCATATCCAAGAAAGATTCCTTAATCTGACTTGGGCTGAAATTTTATCAAGTACTGCTTTCTATTGTTGAGAATGTAGCATGCACAGCCAAATACATGAAAGTAGCTGACACTTAGCTTTCTTCCTTTCCACAGTTCGTAGGTTGTCTTCTTGATTGTAGAGTGTATTAGTGATCTATTCTACGTGTAACATGCAGTGTTGACGGCTTCTGCCTAGAAGAATTTAGGTAGATGAGCTGCTGCTAGTAGAGTTCTTCTAGCCTCTATCAAATTTCTGTTCTTTCTTTCAGCTACTCCATTTTGTTGAGGAGTTCGTGGAGCTGAGAAGTTATGACTGATGCCATTGTCTGTGCAGAATTGGTCTAGCCCAGCTCTTCCGTGATCACTCCTTATGGCCTTGTCTCCAAAGATGACTGAGGGACCCTCCCTCTCTATGTAGTTAGACAGAAGGGCTTTGTTCCCAGTCATGTGTCTTGAGCATCCATTGTCTAGATACCAGGTTGTGATCGTGGAGCTCTTTTCCTGTCATAACATTGAACCTTCATTTTGGTACCCATATTTGCATGGGTCCTACTTTGTTAATGCCCTTGGGGACCCAAATCTGTCTGATCTTGGGTCTCATATGCATTGAATTATAATAGCACTTTGCAGCCTTATGGCCAACTCTATTTCACACAAAACACTTAGTATGATACATGTCTGTGTGTGTGTGTGTGTGTGAGTTCATTCTCCATTTGGACTTTTGTGGTTCTTTAGTCATTCTTCTGTTAAACTGATTTTCCTTCTTCCACATGTCCTTGGGTCTCATGAAATGTGAGGAGTGTATCTTACCTCTACTGTACCTTCCCAGTTGGTTCGTAGGGTTGGTTTTATTTAACTCTACGATCCTTAGAGGTTGATGAGTAGAGGATGGGTTACTCTTCTCTTTTCTGAAGCCCATTCCAGCATGAGATCCTTTACTCCTTGGAGTATGGATGGAAACAGTAGAACACGGTTGGACTGGTTCTTCCTTCTGTGAGGATTTCACAAAGGTAATGCTTCTACTTAAATTTGTGGCATTATTAGTGCTAGTTTCCTTTGTCTTTTTCACACATGGCTCTGAGGTGGATTCCCCAAAGCCTAAGTATGTTCTATCAAATGTGTTGGGAGAATGCATATGTTAATTTGATGTTTAAATATAAATGCTCATGATTATTTGTAAAGTCCTTCAAGGAATATATGTACACGGACTTAGTTGTGACGCCCCCAAAATAGGTATACATCACCCATCTTGAGTCGCCAAATACATGGTACAAAATTCAAATACAACTTAATTATACAACAATCATGTAAAATACAACTAAACATATGTTGTGAGTTTTAATACAAATATTGTCATCTAGACAATATACAAACTCAATGGGGTCCTAATTACATTTATTATAACACTATTTCACAGAATAGTGAGGACTACTAATGCACCATCTAGGACCATCACTCTGTTTTTCCCGACTAGTCCCTGCTACGTTCTCATTTCCTGAAGAGAACAATGAAAGCAAAAGGGTGAGCTCAACTAGCCCAGTAAGAAATATTATAACTAAGATAATGCAGAATAAATTATCGTTAGCCTTCAACAGTGTTAAACTGATACAATATAACAAACATCAAGTTTAACTGCAGCGGAACAAGCAATCCATTAGAAGAGTTAAGTAGAGAATAAAATCTACTATCTTCTATGATTTAAAAGGTTTTTCATCACTTTTATCGCTGAGAGTCAACTTAATAAATAATCCACATCATCAAATCATCCCTGCACTACAGGCCAAGGATATTCTTTAGTATCACGACCACGAACTATCCATGCACTACAGGCCAAAGATAATCATGTTTTCATCAACGGTCTTGATCATGCCATAAAACAATTAATCTTTGCACCCTTGGCCGAAGAGAATCCATAGCCATAATCATACCAAAAATTGTCCATCAATGCACTACGGGCCAATGAGGATTTTTTTTCACATCATTTGTAACATTACAGTCATGATTATACCGAATAATCCTTGGTCATTATCATACCAAGTCCATATATGCACTACAAACCACAGATGACTTTCAACATAATATAAACATGAGGATGATGACAATGACATAATAATTCAATAAAACAAGTTTAAGAATTAATTTATCCAGGAACCAATAACATCCAAATTGTCAACATGATACTGCTTTGTGGAGTAAAATTCAAAAAAGCTCAGAAGAATATTTCCATGAAAAGATACTGGATGAAGCACAAATATCAATGATATTCCACTAATTTCATGGAGTATAGAAGTCAAAAATTTAACCAACTGAGTATAATAAAGAATGGAATAACAAAAGAAATCACCAGGCATTCGATAGACCGCACAGACAGGTTATTCCAACAGAATAATAAATAATGGAACCAGGTCATGCATAAATGCACAAACAAGATATTCCAACAGAATAATAAATAACGGTCCAGATTGATTTACTTTTAATCGGTAGGTCCATATTTAAAGCAAAATCTTTTAAATAAAATATAATATATTCTATTTATAATCTACTAAAACGAATAACTTTATAAAAGTATTTTGTTTTATATAAAAAGATTTTACTATACAAAATACTATGCAGGCACTATGTAACACTATGCAGGCATTATGCAACACTATGCATAATAAAATATAATATATACTATTTATAGTCTAATAAAACAAATAACTTTATAAAAGTATTCTGTTTTATATAAAAAGATTATCTGTTTTATTACATTAATAATACTAATAAAACAAAACTGAGTGACTTATCACGTAAGCATCAATAATCAATACTGTGTGCTACTATGCAACCACGCGTATTACTGTACTTTTACTACCGAGTAGTTCGACAGTATTAAAGATAAAATTTCCGTCGTTATTTTCATAAAATATTTTTGTCATTTTCTCAATCCGACAATAATTCCGTTGTGGGGTCCACCAATGATTGTACTGTCGTACGGATATTCCCCGACAAAAAGAATATTCCCCGACCAATCGAATATTATACTACAACTTGTATACTATTCAAAATTTATAAATACTACCCACAACTATAACATTATCTCAAATCCACACCATAATATGAAAAAAATATATTTCAAGAAAATTAAATCTTTATTCATAAAATCTAGGGTTTCACATTAGTGATAAATCAAACCTGTTAGGTTGATCTAAACTCTTAATGTGTATAATTCTGAAAATGAATGTATAGATAGAAAGAATAAATTTGTTAGGTTGATCTTGAGATGTAATAGATAGGCTTCGAAGAATTCGTAGTGCATCAATCTGATCAAGATTGCAGAAGTCAAGGCAAAAACGTAGAGCCTCAAGAATCGTAGTGTGTCTGCCTTGAAGAGCCTCTTCAAAAATCGTAGAGTGGTCCCAACGTTTGCCGAGCCAACTCAGAGATAGAAGTGTGCTCTCGAAAACGTAGAGTTTACAACTCAAGCAAGCAAAGATCGTAGTGTGCAAATAGTTAAGAGAAATCGTAGTGCTCTCGGCTGATAGCATCAGACCAAGCACCAAGGTGACAAGTCACCACGATCTGAATCGTAGAGTACCATGATCTGAATCGTAGAGTACCACGATCTAAATCGTAGAGTATCATCTGTCTTGTGTTAGAAGCATCAAGCCTCACGATTTATGTGGAGACAAACTCCAACATATAAGGAATGGATTCTAAACGTTGCAGTACTCACCAGTCCTAAAGTCATAAGAAATATCCTTAGTATACAACAAAGAAGCGTATTGAAGAAGTTAAGGAAAGTACCATTGGTAAGGGGGAAAACACCTTTTCTGGTGTTAGGTGAGAAAGCAGTCTACTGTGTCAGTGGGCCAGAATACAATTCAGAAGATGTCCAGAAAAGTCACCATCCAAGAACAGAAAGGTCAAACGCATTTAATGCTTTAACGGATGGATCCAACAGATAGTTTTCAAGATCATATATATGCAAATCAAGCAGATGAGAGAAAAAAGCAAGCATTGAACAAAAACGTACAGAACTCTCAAATCTCAACTCTACGATCTGAGAAATTGGAAAGCTTGCCCAGCTATCAATTCTTTCGAATAAGTGCTTAAACAGCAACTGAGTAGCAACCATCAAGAACTCAACATCTATCAATCAATTGAATAAAAAGTTCCAAGTCTGCTGGACTTGAAGAATTATGATGGGTGAGCTGAATTTCTTCCTTGGACTGCAAATAAAGCAAAATGATGAAGGAATCTTCATAAACCAAGCCAAGTACATCAAAGATTTACTTAAGAAGTATGGCATGGAATCAGTCTCTCCCATGAAAACCCCAAGACAAAGATGAAAGAGGTAAAATTATTGATATAACTCAATACAGAGGTATGATAGGTTCTCTTTTATATCTAACTGCCAGTAGACCGGACATAATGTTTGCAACATGCATATGTGCTAGATTTCAAGCTAACCCTAAAGAATGACATTTAACTGCTGTAAAGAAGATTTTCAGGTATCTCAAGGGTACACCTTACTTGAGGCTCTGGTACCCCAAGGAATTCTCATTTGAACGAACAGGATACACAGATGCTGATTTTGCAAACTGCAAAATAGATAGAAAGAGTACTAGTGGCACCTGTCAATTGCTAGGAAATAGACTTGTGTCCTGGTTTAGCAAAAAGCAAAACTCAGTGTCTACTTCAACTGTAGAAGCTGAATACATTGCTTCTGGCAGCTGCTGTGCTCAGATCCTATGGATGAAAAATCAGCTAGCTGATTATTGGTTTTATTTCAAATCCATTCCCATTCACTGTGATAACACAAGTGCCATAGCAATAACTCATAATCCTGTTATGCATTCTAGGACTAAGTATATAGAAATAAGGTATCACTTCATTAGGTATCATGTGCAAAATGGAACTATATCTTTACAATATATCCCTACTGAAAATTAACTTGCTGATGTTTTTGCAAACCTCTAGATGAATCTAGATTTAACAAGTTAATAAGTGAGCTAGGAATGCTTAATTTATAACCATGAGATATATGCTCTAATATGTGTTAACTATACAGATACAAAGGCTATGGTTGAAATCGTAGACATGATATGGGAAGTCCACGGTCGTAGAGCTGAAGTGACATGAAAGAAAACGATCGTAGCATAGACTCAACAATCGTAGTGCAGACTCAACGATAACAGAACCCAATCAACAAAAACAAAAAAGAGCATCATGTGATGATATGTTTCAAAACAAAGCAATCTCTCTGATAAGCGCCTCAGGAACAAACCTAACCCTTGACTCACTCCAAGAGGTTGGCCCTTCCTGAGCTACCTTAAAAGAATGCTAAGTCAAAAACTCATTACAAGGATCCGGTCAACTCGACGATCGTAGTTTAAACACGACAATTGCTGGAACAGACATGAGGAATACTGGACAGACTAGACAATCGTATCTCAGACATGACGATTACTAGACAGAATCAATGATCGTAGTTCAGAATGAACGAATGCAAAGCAGACTCAACGATCACAAAAGCTACCTCAACGATCGTAGGACACATTAGCTCTGTAGGAGCTAAGGGCAAATCAGTAAAATCCTTCTCAGTCAAATTCGTAGAGCCAAGCAGAATTCGACACCTGTCCCACTAAGCGAAATAGAGAGAGGGAGGTTACATGGACTATTTGAAAGCGCCTTTTTGAAATCAGAATTCAAAAGATTATCTCTCTCATTCTCTCTTGAAACAGAAACCCTAACTTAGAAGAATGCTCAGTCAATCGCACTTCTTGCAAGAAAATCAATGGTAGCTTCCAGTGTTATCTCCGACTACAGACTCTGCTTTGACGAGTTCAAAATAGCTGAATCCAAGTTTCACAAAACTCTGTCATTATTGAAGAAGGTGGGTCTCGAAGAATCTTTGGGCACAGACACATTGATCTACCCGAAGCTAGTAAAAGAATTCTACATTAATGGTGTATTTGAAAACAACACCATCACTGCAAAAGTCAAAAACATAGAGATCAGACTAAAGGCTATGGACATCAATCTAGCCTTAGGTCTCAAACCTGAAGGGTATCCGTCCGTAGATGGCATTGACTTCCATAAGGGACTCAAAAGGATGCATCACAAGAAATCACCCTCCGTCAAAGGATACAAGAAGGAGTTTCCACCAAGGTATGAATTTCTAGCTGATATTGTTGGAAAATGTATATGTTGCAAGAGCTCTAGTCATGACTCTGTAAATGAGATACAACTCAAGCTCATGACTGCCATAAGTTATGAAATATAACTTAACTATGGGGCTTTATTACTTGAATGGATTGGGAAGTGGTTAATCAGCTCAAAGAAAACAAAGAGCTCCCAAAAGATGCTCTATAGGCGATTCATAAGCATCATCCTACAAGCTGCTTTGGGTGACAAGATTAAGGACGACGAAGGAGAAGCCATTAATCCAAACAGGCGAATGACCCAACAACTATTCGTATACTGGAAAAGGAATCTAGCTAAAAATATATGAATGATGTCTGAATCTAATGGAAGAACTGATGAAAGAAGGGAATCAGGAGTACCAGGAAATATGTCAGTAGTCAGAGAAATTGAAGGAGAAGAAGAAGAAACAAACAAGGGAGAACCCTCTACCCTTATTAGAAAAAGCAAGGGTAAGAGGAAGCTTAAGGCTAGGATGGAAGAGGAACCCCAGGGATCCACAACTGATAAACCAGTAGAGTCCTCTGACGTTGCGACTCTAAGGATCCTGAGAAAGAAGCAACAGCAGGCTGAGGAAGAAGAAGATAGAGCTACCATATCTCAGATGCTGAAGAAGGATAAGATCAGCCACAAACCCAAAAGGCCATCTCTCTCCTCAATTGTAGAGTCTCTACTGATCATAGAGACTAGACCAAACACCTCGAGCAAAGAAGCTGCCACACCTGATAGTTTGGGTGATCAACATGACAAAACTAAAGTTCAAGAAAGTCCTGAGGCTGAGGCTCAACCTAGAAAATCAAGAAGAAAATTGGTCAAGAAATATATCCTTGAAAATGAAAAAGTGCTCAAGAAGGAAGACAAGAATATGGTTGCCAAAAAGGAACTGTCCAAAGTAAGTCAAGAGGACAATGCTCCAGCTGAGGGGGAGATACCTAAGATTCTTATGATGGAGAATACACCAGCTGAGGGGGAGATGCATGAAGCTATCATACTAGAAGATGCTCCAGTTGAGGGGGAGCTAGTGATCATACAAGAAGATGATCAAGGTGAGGGGGAGGCACATGACATCCCCATAGCAGAAGAAGAAGTCCCTGCCAGAAATAAAGAAGAACCAGTGCAAGAACATCAAGAGGCCATTGAGATAATGGAATACTCCAACGAGAACAGAGAAGAGGAAGAAGATGATGAGGTCGAGATCACATCTGTGGGCATAAATGGGTACAGAAGAGCTAACAATGAGAAACTATTTTCATATCTACCCATATTGCCTTTCCATCAAGCTCAGATTCTAAATTCCTGGAATCACATGTTTTGGAACTTCAAAGAGTATTCGGCCATCTCAGTACTAGCCAATGGATTCCCAAGAAGATTCAACTTTGCCAAGAAGTTACTCACAAACAACTCTTCCTCAAAGTATAAACCTGAGGTACTGTCTATCCCAACCCTCTTTAGAGTTAATCACTTGTCATCATCCTCATTTAGCCAATTTTATGAATTCACACGATGGTTGGAAGTGATTCTTCATCCACTAAATTAATTTCTAATTACAGAATCCCAAAATTTTGTAACTGAGGAACCAAATACATTCAACTTCATAATGCTCCCACAACCCATCATCTCTACAATCACGGACACTAGCCTCTTTGCAGAGTCTCCACCTCAAATCGTAGAGTCACCAAACTCAAACATCCAAACCCAGGCCCCTCCATCGGATATTCCCTCCTCATCCAATAATGAATACTTCAATCTTGATCTTGCCCTCTACTCCTTGCAAGATCAATTCCAAAAAATATCCCCTCCTTTAAACAATCCTCAACCCAGTGACCACTCACCAATCTACCCACAACAGATGAATTGAATGAAGTGTTCAAGAACATGGTCAAGAACATCGTTGAGAGCCTGAAAACTAACTTAGAACTCATTCATCTCAAGCTGACTCAAATGATCACTACTGCAAATAATCTCCCAGGCACTCTAAATGCTAAGCTTACAAAGAAGCTGACGAAAATTATCAAGGAAATGCTTCAAAAAATGAAGGACAGAGATGAGATTCACTTCCGGATAGCCACCAAACAACAAGAGGCTGTTCTTGAATTACAGAAATCTCAAGAAGCCCAAAATTGAGAGCCTATATAAATCGAGAACAACAAACTGACACTATTCTAGCTGCCCTCAAGAACAAAGAAGCTCGATCTAAAGCTCTGGTCAAAGAAAATCGAGAGGACATTGCTCAAACACAAAACTAACTCAACGAGCTTGTCCAAGGAGTGACTCGACTATCTGAAGACATTCGAACCCTTGATGCTAACATAAAGGGGGAGAATAAAGGGAAAGGAGTTCAAGGAGGCCAGGGCAGAGGCAGATGAGTTTAAGGAAGCCAGGGAAGAGGCAGAGGACAATTTCACACTCAAGCATCAAGAAGCTCTCCTACTAGACAATTCCACCAACAGACTCCACGATCAAGCAATCAGACTCAACGATCTGATCAGCAGGAAGTCTTGATGGTTCAGCCAATAAGGAGTCAAGGGCCAGCTACCAGCTCATAAAATGTGACCACCACAGGCCTAATAATGCCAATTAGAGATCCTGTATTCATGAATAGGCATGATCACAACCCAAGGATAAGCCCAAGTGAGCTGGAAGAGATAGCCAGAAGGGATGAAGCAAGCAGAAAAAGAAGGGCTGAGGAGTATGCCAATCCTCCATTCAAAAGACCAAAGAAATAGAGATAAGTGAAAGTTTAAATTCTTATTGATGTAAAGCTAAATTGTAATAATCTTCAATCATCAATAAATTCATGCTTTTTTTCTAGAAATTTTAGCTGCTCACTGAAACACTAAGTCATGTTTAAATTTCCTGCAATTGCATCTAGATACTAATAATCATGAAAACAAAATCCCCTTGGTTATGTCAACAACAAATAGGGGGAGATTGTTGGGAGAATACATATGTTAATTTGATGTTTAAATATAAATGTTCATGATTATTTGTAAAGTCCTTCAAGGAATATATGTATAAGGACTTAGTGATAGATCAAATCTGTTAGGTTGATCTAAGCTCTTAATGTGTATCATTCTGAAAATGAATGTATAGATAGAAAGATAAAATCTGTTAGTTTGATATTGAGATGTAATAGATAGGCTTCGAATAATTCGTAGTGCATCAATCTGATCAAGATTGCGGAAGTCAAGGAAAAAATGTAGAGCCTCAAGAATCGTAGTGTGTCTGCCTTGAAGGGCCTCTTCGAAAATCATAGAGTGGTCCCAACGTTTTCCGATCCAACTCAGAGATCATAGTGTGCTCTCAGAAATGTAGAGTTTACAACTCAAGCAAGCGAAGAGCGTAGTGTTCTCGGCTGATAGCATCAGACCAAGCACCAAAGCGACAAGTCACCACGATCTGAATTGTAGAGTATCATCTGTCTTGTGTTAGAAGCATCAAGCCTCATTATTTATGTGGAGACAAACTCCAACATATGAGGAATGGATTCTAAATGTTGCAGTACTCACCAGTCCCAAAGTCATAAGAAATATCCTTAGTATGCAACAAAGAAGCGTATTGAAGAAGCTAAGGAAATTACCGTTGGTAATGGGGGAAACACCTTTTCAGGTGTTAGGTGAGAAAGCAGTTTGTTGTGTCAGTGGGCCAGAATGCAATTCAGAAGATGTGCAGAAAAGTCTCCATAAAAGAACAGAAAGGTCAAACGCATTTAATGCTTCAACAGATGGATCCAACAGATAGTTTTCAAGATCACATATATGCAAATCAAGCAGATAAGAGAAAAAAGCAAGCATTGAACAAAAACTTACAAAACTCTCAAAGCTCAACTCTACAATCTGAGAAATAGGAAAGCTTGCTCAACTACTCAGTTCTTTTGAACAAGTGCTTAAACAACAACTGAGTAGCAAACATCAAGAACTCAATATCTACTAATCAACTGAAGAAAAAGTTCCAAGTCTGCTGAACTTGAAGAGTTCTAAGTGAATTGTAAGAGAGCCAAGTCTGCTGGACTTGAAGAGTTCAAGAGTGAACTAAGATGTTCCTAGACTGCTGGTCTAGAAGGATCTGTGTGATTTAGAAGTTGTAAAAAACATCCTTAGTGGATTTCCTACTCGAGGAGTAGAAGAGTAGACTAGGAGCTTTAAGTGCTCTGAACCACTTAAAACAACTGTGTCTTTTATTTTCTTACTATAACTGCTATATCTGCCATAACTGCTATAACTGCCTCACTCTCATAACTCCACTACTTCGTAAAGGAGATTAAAATAAACATTAATTCCGCTAAGTTTTAATCATCATCAACTAACAAGTTTAAAACGAAAAGATTTTTTAAATATCTATTCAACCCCCCCCCCCTTCTAGATAACTATTATGCCTACTGGGAACTAACAAAATGCACTTCTCTGACTAGAGAGTAGGCATTCCATGGATGATGAGGATTTTTTCCATGTAGAGATAGTCTTTTCTAGTTCCTCAATTTTAGAGGTTAGATTGGACTCTCTTTGTGCATTGAGCTCATTAGTTTGTTTTAAGATCTCATTCTCAGCCTCAAGCTTGAAAAGAAAGTTAGTACTTAGAAGAGCTATTTCTAGCTCTTCTTAAACTTTCTTTTTCTCCTCTTGAAGAAGTGAATGATCCTTAGACAGAACTCTAAACCACTTCATGTATTGATGTAGATCAGTTGTTATGCCATGCAGTGCAATTCTCAAATCATTAATGTCTGCATCAGGAGAGTTTAAGTCAAATACCTCATCGAGACTTACTTCATGTATGTTGGAGTTTAGTTTATCCTTTGCATGTTTGGCCATTAGGCACAGATTAGCCATTTGTAGTTCTTCATCATCTCCAGATTCAAGATTATAGTCAATGTCTGAATCACTCCATGATCCTCCAGCTACAAGGCATTTTTCTTTCTTCTGAGGCCTTTTGTTACCTTTGTATTCCTTCTCTGCATGTGATTTCTTCTTTAGTTCTTCTTTGAGAGGTTTGTTGCAATTGGCAATGAAATGGTCAGGCTTTTTACAGTTGTAGCATAGATCATTCATTTGCTCCTAGCTGCTGTAGTTGCTGACCTTCTTTGGCTTGCTGGTTTTTCCTTGATGCATGAACCTTCTTAGTCTTTTTACCAGCATAGAAAAGTCTTCATCATCGTCTTCATCATAGTCAGAGTCAATCTCAGTGTTGACCTTGGATGCACTTTCAGTTGCTTTGAGAGCAACACTCTTATCCTTCCTTCTTCCTTCTGATAGGGTTTCAGCTCGTTGAGTCAGCTCCAGTTTGCATGTCAGAAGATTGCCATATAGCTGTTAAACTGTCATCTCATGAAGATTCTTTGACTCTCTAATAGCGGTGGTTTTGGCATCCCACCTACTTGGTAGGGCTCTCATGAACTTTATGATTAGATCTTTGTTTGGATAGATCTTCTCATAGGCTCGTAGAGAGTTAAGCGGAACGTTGAATCTCTCATAGGTGGCAGTTATGTTTTCTCCTTGAACATGAGCAAACATTTCATACTGTTGTGTCAGGAGTGTTTGTTTGTTTTCTCTTACTTCTTCCATTCCTTCGTGCATGATGAGAAGTGCTTCCCAAACCTCCTTTGATGTTTTGATGTTGACAACATTTTCGAACATATCGTCTTCAAAGGATTGAAACAAATGTTCTTGGCCTTCTTATCGAGTTGGACAACTCTCTTCTCGTTGTTAGTCCACTCCTCTTTGCCTTAGATTTATATTCTGTTTGGATCGTCTGTGGTTGGTGCAAGCTTTGTTGGAACATAGGGCCCATTCTGAACAGTCTCAAATAGATCTTCATCTATTGAGTCCATGTATGCTTGCATCCTAACTTTCCAGTTTGCAAATTTATCTTTGTTGCACATTGGTGGCTTGCTGCCTCCTTCAGTTCTTGATTCACTTGGTAAGTGTGCCATTGGATCTACTAAAGCTTTATAGGTTTTATAATAGAACATGCTCTGATACCAATTATTAGTTCTTGAAGGCACAATAGTTATCTAGAATGGGGGGTTGAATAGATATTTAAAAATATTTTCATTTTAACTTGTTAATTAATAATGATTAAAACTTAGCGGAATTAATATTTGTTTTAATCTCCCTTAAGATAGTAAGTTTACGAGAGTGAGATAGTTATAGAAGTTATGGCAGATATGGCAGTTATATCAAGAATGTAATAGACACAATCGTTTTAAGTGCTTCAGAGCATTTAAAGCTCCTAGTCCGCTCTTCTACTCCTTGAGTAGGAAATCCACTAAGGATGTCTTTTACATCTAGACCAGCAGTCTAAGAACTTCTTAGTTCACTCTTGAACTCTTCAAGTCCAGCAGACTTGGCTCTTCATAGTTCACTTAGAACTCTTCAAGTCCTTATGACTTGGAACTCTTACTTCAGTTGATTGGTAGTTGTTGAGTTCTTGATGGTTGCTACTCAGTTACTATTAAGCACTTGTTCGAAAGAACTGGGTAGCCAAGCAAGCTTTTTTTTTCTCAGAGTTCTTGTACGTTTGTGTTCAATGCTTGCTTAGTTCTCTCATCTGCTTGATTTGCATATATGTGATCTTGAAAACTATCTATTGGATTCATCCGTTGAAGCATTAAATGCCTTTGACATTTCTTTTCTTTGATGGAGACTTTTCTGCACATCTTCTGAATTGCATTCTGACCCACTAACACAGCAGACTGCTTTCTCACCTAATACCTGAAAAGGTGTTTTTCCCCTTATCAATGGTACTTTCCTTAGCTTCTTCAATATGCTTCTTTGTTTCATACTAAGGATATCTTTTATGCCTTTGGGACTGGTGATTACTACAACATTTAGAACCCATTCCACATTTGTTGGAGTTTGTCTCCACACAAAACGTGAGGCTTGATGCTTATGACACAAGGCAGATGATACTCTACGATTTAGATCGTGGTGAATTGTCGCCTTGGTGCTTGGTCTGATCCTATCAGCAGAGAGTACTACGATTTCTCTTAAATACTTGCACACTACGATCTTCGCTTGCTTGAGTTATAAACTCTATGTTTTCGAGAGCACACTACGATCTCTGAGTTGTCTCGGCAAACGTTGGAACCACTCTACGATTTTTGAAGAGGCCCTTCAAGGCAGACACACTACGATCCTCGAAGCTCTACGTTTCTGCCTTGACTTCTATAATCTTTATCAGATTAATACACTATGAATTCTTCGAGGCCTATCTATTACATCTCAAGATCAACCTAATAGCTTTGATCTCTTTATCTATACACTTAGTTACAGAATGATACATATCAAGAGCTTAGATCAAGTTAACAAATTTGATCTATCACTAAGTCCTTGTACATATATCTTTTGAAGGACTTTAAATATAATCATGAGCATTTATATTTAAACATCAAATCAAAAATATGCACTCTCCCAACACATTCATGTATTTGGGTTTATACATGTATGGAGATTCCTATAAATATCTATGTAATCAACTCATTTGAAGTAAGTAAGAAATATAAGATTTCCTTTGTGATAATATCTTCTCCATTTTCTCTAATGTATTTGAGTTTATTATTTCTAACATACTCTTCAAAAAATTAGGGCTTTTGAGATGAAGAAGATGAAGACTAAGTTGGAGAATGGGAAGAAGATAAATGAAGTATGAAACCTTGTAAGAAAGATGAGGATAAAAATGAAGATGAAATTTGGAATGAGAGACCTAAGTGTGTGAAAGATGAAATGAAAACTCCATGTAGACACTTAAAATTTTCTGCACACCTGTCACTAACGTTGCAGGAGGACAGATTCGTCTTTCAAGAGGGAACCCTAGAAGACAGTCCATATCCATTCTTTATACTACCGAAAGTTCAGCATCAACCCTAGAACACACACTGGGAGTAACAACTCCATCCTCAGAGATAACCCGAGGCGTGCGGATACAATACTAGAACACACATCGGAGAAGACCGATTAATCTCAGAGATAACCCCGAGGTATCCAGCCTCATTCCCGATCATGGGAATAACTACCATCCTTGGTGATCACCCCAAGGAATACAGTTCTGGCGATAACCCCAGAAATGCTTGTTTCAAATGCAACCAGCTTCAATCTTGGCGCTCACAACGAGACATCCAGTACCAACCCGGAGATAACACCGGGAGGACAGGCACACCTCAGAGTTGATATTGAGGACTTTCAACACTTGTAGCAGTCCAATCTCAGCGAAGCCTGAGCAACGCCTGCTTTATCAGCCCAAACCGGTGATAACACCATTGAGGGGAAACCTCGTCATCTTGCCAATGTGATGCCACATCACGTCGTCTCAACATTTTATACACACATCTCTACACAACGATGTCCCACAAGAATAAAGGAAAACCAATCCCGAGTGACTATTGTGCGGGGTAACGGATAGAATTTGAAGCTTGAAAACCGGAGGGCATCGTCCCATCTTCAATGACTTCGTGCAAACTCTAATCCCATGCCATTGTACATCTCTCGACAACGGCGGTCCGAAATAGGTCTTGTATACCTCAATCGGATGCCCGAATTACAATTCTAAAAGTTTGAGTAGACATTATAGTGCACGTACTACGAGACGACTGACCCGAGAGACCCGGGGCAACCCGGGCAGCCTCAGGTGTGTCGCCCCCAAAATAGGTATACATCACCCATCTTGAGTCGCTAGATACATGGTATAAAATTCAAATACAACTGTCGTATACAATACGACAAAACATAAACTTTGAGTTTGGATACAAATATTATCTACTAGAGAGTATACAAACTCAAAAGGAGTCCACATTACAATTATTATTATACTATTTCATAGAATAGTGAGGACTACTAATGCTATCATCTGGACCGTCACTCCGTTCCCCGACTAGTCCCTGCTACGTTCTCATTTCCTGAAGAGAACAATGAAAGCAAAAGGGTGAGCTCAACTAGCCCAGTAAGAAATATTATGACTAAGATAATGCAGAATAAATTATCATTAGCCTTCAACAGTGTTAAACTGATAAAATATAACAAACATCAAGTTTAACTGCAGCAGAACAAGCAATCCATTAGAAGAGTCAAGTAGAGAATAAGGTCTACTATCTTCTATGATTTAAAAGGTTTTTCATCACTTTTATCGCTGAGACTCAGCTTAATAAATAATCCACATCATCGAATCACCCTCTGCACTACGGCCAAGGATATTCATGTATTCATTAATGGTTATGATCATGCCAACAACTGTACATCAATGCATTACGGGCCAATGAGGACTTTTATCACATCATTTATAACATTACGGTCATGATTATATCGTATAATTCCTGGTCATAATCATACCAAGTCCATCTATACACTACAGGCCACAGATGACTTTTAACATAATATAAACATGAGGATGATGACAATGATATAAGAATTCAATAAAACAAGTTCAATAATTAATTTATCCAGGAACTAATAACGTCCAAATTGTAAACATGATACTGTTTTATAGAGTAAAATTCAAGAATGCTCAGAAGAATTTTTTCATGAAAAGATACTGGATGAAGCGCAAATATCAAATATATTCCACTAATTTCATGGAGTATAGAAGTCAAAACTTTAACCAACTGAGTATAATAACGAATGGAATAACAAAAGAAATCACCATGCATGCGGTACTTCGCATAGACAGATTATTCCAACAGAATAATAAGTAACGGAACCAGGTCAGGCAAAATTTGCACCGACAGGATGTTCTAACAAAATAATAAAGACGGAACCAGGTCCGACGTAAAACGCACAGACAGGATATTCCAACAGAATAATAATAAAGACGGAACCAGGTCCGGCGTAAAACGCACAGACAGGATATTCCATCAGAATAATAATAAAGGCGGAACCACGTCCGGCGTAAAACGCACAAACTGGATATTCCAGCAGAATAATAATAAAGACGGAATAATAGAAGAATGTCACCAAGTATAGGGTAGTCCGCGTATACTGATTATTGTAGCAGAATAATAAAGAATGGAATAATAGAAGTTCTCTTCATCAATACAAAAGAAATAATATCCCTTACCGTAAAAGAAACTGGATATAAGAGTAGGAAAGTAGCAGAATACTTTTCTATAGTTTCTCTATAATTTCTCTCTTTAAAGCTTCAGTGAATTCGTAAGAAATAATGAAGGAATGAGCTTCTATTTATAGGAGAATTAAAGGATACTATTGGACTGTATAGTAGGAATTCAGACGAAATCATTTGCTGATTCACAGCTCCACTAATCCAACGCATCAGTAATTTTTTTCAAAGAGTTGGCCAATGAAAAATGAACACATGCCCCTTTAAAAGCCTTAGCCAATTAAAATGCTCCATAATTTAAAAGTTGCTAATCATGCTGCATGATTGAAAATAAATTGACCAATAACATTCAAGCTTGATAATTCAATCCATAACCTGCTAAATGTTATCTACTAGGACTACCATTACCCACCCATATGCTATACAATTATATATATATATATATATATATATATATATATATATATATATATATATATATATATATATATATATATATATATATAATATACATATAGCCACAAATTGATTTGAAAAACACACCACCCGTCTCACATCACTTCCCCACCCATTACAATTTATGCCATATATAATACTAATTCTCATCCCACCATTTCCACTTTTCCACCAAAATTCTACTTTTCCACCATTTTCCACTCACACATAATATTATATATATTCCACTCACCACACACATAATATTATATATATATATATATATAATCCCTCAATATTTTTAACAACATTTATCATCAATATTATAATTCATAATATTAATCGACCAGGTCATTCTCAAGAAAGATGGGGCTTTCCAATAAGGATTTCTCCCTATTGGCGTGCAATTAGGTGACCAAACCTCTCCTTGATAGAACTTCTAGACATCGTTAATATTGCAAATAATAATATTAATAACTTTGTTGTCTCAATTATTGATTTAATAATATAAAACATATTGACAATAATTGAATCAAATAACGTGAGATACTATGCAACAATTACTATAGCAATAATTGAACAAAACTGAGTGATTTCTCACATAAGCATCAATAATCAATACAGTGTGCTACTATGCAACCACGCATATTACTGTACTTTTAACACCGGGTGTTTCAACAGTTAACGGTAAAACTTTCCCCGTTATTTTCATAAAGTATTTTTGTCATTTTCTCAATTCGACAATAATTCCGTTGTAGGGTCCACCAATGATTGTGTCGTTGCACGAATATTCCATGTTAAAACGAATATTCCCCGACCAATCGAATATTATATAACAACTTGCGTACTTTGCAAAATTTATAAATATTACCCACAACTATAACATTATATCAAATTTACTCCATAATATTCAAAAATGATATTTATAGAAAATTCATCTTTATTTATAAAAGTTGGGGTCTTACAACCTCCCCTTCTTATGAA
The DNA here is from genome assembly GCA_020205505.1 of Panax japonicus. Taxonomy (NCBI): domain Eukaryota; kingdom Viridiplantae; phylum Streptophyta; class Magnoliopsida; order Apiales; family Araliaceae; genus Panax; species Panax japonicus. Next base: position 20,603,863 of record CM035097.1, read on the forward strand.
ATTTTGCCCTCAAAATTAGGGTACGTACCTGGTATGTCGAAGAGGTAAGGATACCTTGATTTTATTTCAGATTCTAACTCCCAGGTCATTTCCTCAACATCGTGATTTCTCCACAAAACTTTGACTTGAGGTATAACCTTGGAGCGTAGAATATGTTCCTTCTTATCCAAGATTTGAACAGGAAACTCTTTATATGTTATATCTTCCCCTATTTCGTCCGGTTCTAACTCAATAATGTGGTTCGAGTCTTTCACATATTTACATAACATAGATATGTGAAAAACATTATGAACACGAGACATACTTGGCGGTAAAGCGAGTCTATACGCCACAGTTCCTACTCGATCGAGGATTAAAAATGGGCCAATGAATCGAGGATTGAGCTTTCCTCTCTTTCCAAATCTCGTAACTCCTTTCCATGGAGCAACACGTAACAACACATGATTTCCAATATCAAATTTCACGTCCTTTTGATGAAGATCAGCATAACTCTTTTGTCGATCTTGTGAGGTTTTTATACGTTGCCGGATCGTTTGAATCTTTTCTGTATTCATACTTACCAACTCGGGTACCAACAACATTGTTTCTCCCACTTCATCCCAGCATACTGGAGAACGACACTTTCTTCCTTACAACGCCTCAAATGGAGCCATGCCAATACTTACTTGATAACTATTGTTGTAAGAAAACTCCACCAATGGTAAGAACTTATCCCAACTTCCCTTGAAGTTAAGGACAAAAAGTCTTAATAAATCTTCAAGAGTTTAAATAGTCCTCTCCGACCGCCCGTCCGTCTGAGGATGATATGCCGAGCTAAATCATAAATATGTGCCCATAGCTTTCTGCAAACTAACCCAAAATTGTGAAGTGAATCTTGGGTCTCGATCAGAAACTATGGATACTGTCATACCATGCAATCTTACAATCTCGTTTATGTACATACGAGCAAGACGTTCAAGTGTATAAGTTTCTCGTATCGATAAGAAATGAGCAGACTTGGTCAATCTATAAACAATGACCCAAATCCCATTTATGCCTTGAGAAACTTTGGGAAGATCGGTAACGAAATCCATGGTAATGTGTTCCCACTTCTATTCTGGAATTTCAAGTGGTTGCAATGGACCTTTTGGTAGTTGATGCTCCGCCTTGACTCGTTGACACGTTAGACACCTTGAGATAAACAACGCTATCTCTCTCTTCATTTTGCTCCACCAAAATGTATGACGAATATCATGATACATTTTGGTACTCCCAGGATGGATTGTAAACAGTGTGTTATGCGCCTCCATCATGATTTTATACTTTAAATCAGGGTCGTTAGGAACACAAAGTCTGGAGTTGACTTAAAGTATTCCTTCTTCATTGATTCTTGCTTCTGGCATAGCACCTTCTTGAACTTTCTTCCTCATACGCATCAGCTCCAGGTCTATAGCTTGAGCAGCTTTAACTTTATCAATTAAATTCGGTTCTACTCGTATATTCGCCATCATCACATGGGTCCCTAGAGTCTTTAACTCTATCTCCATCCTTTGTAAGTCACACAAAATGGGATTTTGTGTTGTCAATATTGCACTCATACCCACATATGATCTTCTACTCAATGCGTCAGCTACCACGTTCGCTTTTCCAGGATTGTATTGGATGGTATGATCACAATCTTTCAACAGTTCAAGCCAACGTCATTGTCGCATGTTGAGTTCCTTTTGAGTTAAGAAATATTTGAGGCTTTTATGATCCGTAAAGATCTCAACTTTCTCCCCATACAAGTAATGCATCCAAATCTTTAGTGTGAAGACAACATCTGCCAACTCTAGATCATGAGTAGGATAATTCCTCTCATATTCTTTGAGTTGTCGTGAGGCATAGGCTATGACTTTTTCATGTTGTATGAGAACACATCCTAACCGAACTTTGTATCTTTTTGAGTCAGCTGAGTTAGTGGAGTAGCGATTCGAGAAAACCCTTCTACGAATCTCCGATAATAACCAGCTAAGTCGAGAAAGCTACGTACTTCGGTCACTAATTTAGGTTGCTCCCAGCTTTGAATTGCTTCAATCTTTGCCGGGTCAACAGATATTCCATGACTTGATACTACGTGCCCAAAGAATGCTACTTCCTCAAGCCAGAACTCACATTTCTTCAACTTGGCATAAAGCTTGTATTCATGAAGCTTTTGGAGTGTCAGCCTCAAATGTTTCTCATGATCTTCATGACTTTTGGAATAAATAATGATGTCATCAATAAAGACGACCACAGAGTGATCCAAATATTCCTTGAATACTCAGTTCATCATATCCATGAAGACAGCAAGAGCATTAGTCAATCTAAAGGACATGAATAGGAATTCATAATGCCTATACCGAGTTCTGAAAGCCGTCTTTGGAATGTCATCGATTTTAATCTTCAATTAGTGATATCCGGAACGAAGATCAATCTTCGAAAAGAATTTGGCTCCTTGCAACTGGTCAAATAGGTCATCAATACGTGGCAATGGGTACCTATTTTTGATAGTGACATGATTCAACTCCCGATAATCAATACAAAGTCGCATACTCCCATCTTTCTTCTTCAGGAATAGAACAGGAGCACCCCAAGGAGAAGAACTAGGACGAATAAAGCCAATGTCTAACAATTCCTGCAGTTGGGTCTTTAACTCCTGAAGTTCAATAGGAGCCATTCGATATGGGGCTCTGGAAATGGGTTTTGTACCGGGTTCAAGGTCAATACAAAATTCAATTTCACGCTCTGGGGGTAGGCCAGGAAGTTCTTCAGGGAATACGTCAGGGAATTTATTAACAATAGAAATATCATTCAAAATTGACATATTTTTGTTTAGATCCGTGACATAAGCTAAGAAAGCTTGACATTCATTTTTCAATAAACGAATAGCTTTATGGCTTAAGATGACCGTGATTGATTTTAATGGTTTGGTCGCTTGAATTCGCATAATAGGTTGATTAGGAATATGAAAGCTAACAACCTTACGAAAATAATCAATTTTTTCATGATGAGTAGTTAACCAATCAATCCCTAAAATTACGTCAAATGCAAGTATTTTCAATGAAATAAGATCGACAGGTAATGTGAGGAAACCAATTTGGACCAAACAAGACTTATAAATAGTGGATGCAAAGAAGGTTTCTCTCAATGGAGTTTCCACAGATAAGTCAAAGTCTAATTTCTCCGAAGTCAAATTTAATCATTTAGCGCAAGTAAGAGATATAAAAGAATGGGTAGAACCGGTATCAAATAAAGTATAGACTTCGCTAGAGTTTATCATAATCTTACCCGTGATGACCTCATTCGGGTTCCTTGCTTTTTGGGAGGTCACAACAAATGCTCTCCCTTGCACTGTCGGTTTTGACTTTTCTGGGACGACCTTTGGTGCCTCCATCCTAGCTAAACTTATCTTCAGTGAACGACAAAATAGGGCTAAGTGACCTTCTCTTCCATAATTATAACATGCTTTGGACGGCATCGCACAGTTTGGACTGATGTGTCCCTCCCCTCCGCATTTGAAGCATATGATAGGTGGTTGTTCTCCTTCCTTAACAACAGGTGTTGGTGCTGATGTCTTTCCATCATTGTTGAATCTCCTCTTCTTGAAATAACAATTCTTATTGTTTTGGCCCTGATTACCACCGAAGTGGTTACCACTTCTGGCCTGTTGATTCCCTCCACGCTTGTTGTCACCGCTTTGATGACTGCTCTCATTGGTATTATCATTTTTTCGGCTGCTCTCTTTTGGTTGCGTTGACTCGTTATCACGCTCCACTAACTGAGCCCTATTTACAACATCTGAATACAAACACAGTTTATGAGAAATAAGATGTTGACGTATCTCCGGCTTCAAACCTCTTAAAAATATCCGCGTCATTCTCTCTTCATTATCCACCAAGTGGGACGCGAACTAGGATAACTCCGCAAATTTAGCCTCGTATTGCGACACAGTCATATTATTTTGTTCCAACATGATAAACTCCACCTCCTCCATGTGATGAATACTTTCGAGAAAGTATTTGTCGTTGAACAGCTCTTGGAACTTCTCCCAAGACATCTTTAGTGCGGCAGGTTGTGTATGCTTTACCGATTCCCACCAGTAATCTGCCTCTTCTCGCAACATAAAGGCGGCAAAGGGAACCTTTTGATCCTCGGAGCATCCCAAGACATAAAATATCTTGGTGATCTGCTTTATCCATGCTTCCGCCTTAAGTGGTTTTGGCTCTCCAATAAACTCCGGTGGTCCCAGCTCCTTCAACTATTTAGCAGTGACCGTCTGAGAGTTTCCAGTGTTTCCACATACATTTTGGACAGGAGCCGCTCTCGCCTGCTCTTGCATGAATTGCATAAAGCCTCTGAACATTCCATCATTCATCATTTGGTCAGTGTTGTTGTTTGAATGAGGATTGTCGCCTTCCTGATGCACATCAAATAGGTATACATCACCTATCTTGAGTCGCCATTAGAAGAGTCAAGTAGAGAATAAAGTCTACTATCTTCTATGATTTAAAAGGTTTTTCATCACTTTTATCGTTGGGACTCAACTTAATAAATAATCCACATCATCGAATCACCCTCTACACTACGGCCAATGATATTCATGTATTCATTAATGGTTATGATCATGCCAACAACTGTCCAACAATGCAGTACGGGCCAATGAGGACTTTTTTCACATCATTTGTAACATTACGATCATGATTATACCGAATAATTCCTGGTCATTATCATACCAAGTCCATCTATGCACTACAGGCCACAGATGACTTTTAACATAATATAAACATGAGGATGATGACAATGATATAAGAATTCAATAAAACAAGTTCAAGAATTAATTTATCCAGGAACTAATAACGTCCAAATTGTCAACATGATACTATTTTGTAGAGTAAAATTCAAGAATGCTTAGAAGAATATTTCCATGAAAAGATACTGGTTGAAGCGCAAATATCAAAGATATTCCACTAATATCATGGAGTATAGAAGTCAAAACTTTAACCAACTGAGTATAATAACGAATGGAATAACAAAAGAAATCACCATATATGCGGTACTTCGCATAGACAGATTATTCCAACAAAATAATAAGTAACGGAACTAGGTCAGGCGAAATTCGCACCGACCGGATGTTCCAACAGAATAATAAAGACGGAACCAGGTCCGGCGTAAAACGCACAGACAGGATATTCCAACAGAATAATAATAAAGACGGAACCAGGTCCGGCGTAAAACGCACAGACAGGATATTCCAGCAGAATAATAATAAAGACGGAACCAGGTCTGGCGTTAAACACACAGACAGGATATTCCAGCAGAATAATAATAAAGACGGAACCAGGTCCGGCGTAAAATGCACAGACATGATATTCCAGCAGAATAATAATAAAGACGGAATAATAGAAGAATGTCACCAAGTATAGGGTAGTCCGCGTATACTGATTATTCCAGCAGAATAATAAAGAATGGAATAACAGAAGTTCTCTTCATCAATACAAAAGAAATAATACCACTTACCGTAAAAGAAACTAGATATAAGAGTGGGGAAATAGCAGAATACTTTTATATAGTTTCTCTATAATTTCTCTCTCTAAAGCTTCAATGAATTTGTAAGAAATAATGAAGGAATGAGCTTCTATTTATAGGAGAATTGAAGGATACTATTGGACTGTACAGTAGGAATTCAGATGAAATCATTTGCTGATTCACAGCTCCACTGATCCAACGCATCAGTAACTTTTTTCAAAGAGTTGGCCAATGAAAAATGAACACATGCCCCTTTAAAAGCCTTGATCAATTAAAATGCTCCATAATTTACAAGTTGCTAATCATGCTGCATGATTGAATACAAATTGGCTAATAATATTCAAGCTTGACAATTCAATCTATAACCTACCAAATGTTATCTACTAGGACTACCATTACCCAACCATATGCTATACAATTATATATATATATAATATACATATAGCCACAAATTAATTTGAAAAACACACCACCCGTCTCACATCACTTCCCCACCCATTACAATTCATGCCATATATAATACTAATTCTCATCCCACCATTTCCACTTTTCCACCAAAATTCTACTTTTCCACCATTTTCCACTCACACATAATATTATACATATTCCACTCACCACACACATAATATTATATATATTTCACTCACCACACACATAATATTATATATATAAACTCCCTCAATATATTTAACAACATTTATCATCAATATTAAAATTCACAATATTAATCGACCAGGTCGTTCTCAGGAAAGAGGGGGCTTTCCAATAAGGATTTCTCCATATTGGCGCGCAATTAGGTGACCAAACCTCTCCTTGACAGAACTTCTAGACATTGTTAATATTGCAAATAATAATATTAATAACTTTGTTGTCTCAATTATTGATTTAATAATATAAAAAATATCGACAATAATTGAATCAAATAACGTGAGATACTATGCAACAATTACTATAGCAATAATTGAACAAAACTGAGTGACTTCTCACGTAAGCATCAATAATCAATACCGTGTGCTACTATGCAACCACACGTATTACTGTACTTTTAACACCGGGTGTTTCAACAGTTAACGGTAAAACTTCCGCCGTTATTTTCATAAAGTTTTTTTGTCGTTTTCTCAATCCGACAATAATTTCATTGTGGGGTCCACCAATGATTGTGCCATTGCACGAATATTCCCTGCTAAAACGAATATTCCCCGACCAATCGAATATTATATAACAACTTACGTACTTTGCAAAATTTATAAATATTACCCACAACTATAACATTATATCAAATTTACTCCATAATATACAAAAATGATATTTATAGAAAATTCATCTTTATTTATAAAAGTTGGGGTCTTAAATCAGGTACACATGTGGCTCCCCCCTCTATAAATAGAGGGCATAGGGTGGCCATTTTAAGAAAAGAAAAAGCGAGGAAGCCTTGTCAAATTTGCTCCGTACTTGCAATATACTGAGTGCTTTCCCATTTTAAACCCTTGTTAGCACACATATAGCTACTTTTGTACCAGCGGGAGCCGAGTTTCATCCACTTTAAAGATATAGAAGTCTTCTTTGGCAATCCACTGTAAGCCTTCTCATACTCTTTAAAGCCTTTCTCTTCATCTTTTCACACACCCTTCTTCACGTTAAGAGTCGTGTTGCGTGTGTTTGCCCGAACTTCGGTCCGTGATTTTATTTCAGTTTGTATATATATATATATATATATATATATATATATATATATATATATATATATATATATATATTTATTTATATATATGGACTAACATTATCGACTTATGCCTCGATTGAGCCTAGCCTTCGGTCCGGTGCGTTTACTCGCTTATATATATATATATATGAACTGTTGTCAAACTCTGTTCGATGAGCCTGGATTTTATATCCGGTGCGTTTACTCGCTTATATATATATGAACTATTGTCGAACTCTGTTCGATGAGCCTGGATTTTACATCCGGTGCTTTTATTACTTATATATATATATTGTCCCATATGGAGTTTACTTCGTGGTGGTTGATCGTTTTTACAGCTTTCTTTACGTTTCGTCCTGCCTAGAGTTCAGTTTGTGGCAGTTGATTGCTTTGTACAGTTTTATTTACATTTTTCCCTCCTAGAGTTCCCTCTGTGGTGGTTGATAGCTTTACAGCTTTATTTACATTTTTTTCCCACCTGGAGTTTCCTCCGTGGTGGTTGATAGCTTTTACAACTTTATTTACATTTTCGATCCCCTATGAAGGTGCTTCGTTGTTGGTGATCATGTCTGTATATATATTTACAGCTTTTATATATATACCTGCTTACTGCTTTTATATAAATTGTGATATCATGTGCGCCTAGGAATCATGTGATCACAGATTCAGCCTATTGGATCTAGATTCGGTTCCCGTGATGGATATTTTCAGTTGTAAGCAGCATGTAAATTATTCTGTGGTGTCTGAATTTTCTCAGATGGTTTTCATACCCACGAGGAAATCGACATTATTTTGTACATTATTTTTTTATAGATGCTTCGCATCTCGAAAATAAAATCAATCAAGCCGAATACTTAATAAAATGGAAGTATCAAAAGGTCTCAATTACTATTGAACATCAGGGTTTGAAAAACCTTTTTTATAAAACATCACTGCCATATCTTACTATAAACTAAATTTTTACATAAATTCAAACCATGTGTATATAGGTGCGAACGAGGCCTCGCACTACTTCCAAATAACAGCACATTGACCCATACACACACATTCAGATAATAGTTTCTTGAAAAGAGGCGGTCACCGTGGTAACACGGATGTCGGGGGGTGCCTAACACCTTCCCTCCGCATAACCAAGTCCCCGGACCCTAATGAATCTCGGTTTCACCGACCCATTTAGCAGTGTCACATCACTAGGTCAATGTGCAAACCTTTTCTCAGTTGTGTTTGTACAACCATTTAAAAAACCAACTGGAGACTCTTAACAATCCATCGTCGACATTATACATGTCCGACCTTTTTCACTTGTTTTTTAAACAAATTTCACCTAAAATGAGAACACCAAAGAACAAGTAACGGAAAGGGACATTCAAAAATCCCGACGTCGACAGGTGGCGACTCTGCTGGGGACTCCAATAAGAGGACTTAAGTCACTATTACAATCTTTTCAAAACTGTTATCTGCTTGTGTGTGGATATTGCATTTACATTTATGATGAATGTGTATGAATGCATTTAACTATTGCACTTAGTGCCTCGCACCATATCTGCTTGTGATATTAGTGCTTCGCACATGTCATCATTTTCATACGGTGAGACGCGATGTATGTGAAGGTATGTTGTGTGGTCCTTCCACCAGGAGGTTATCCCGTCGGTGTTTGATTACTGGACTAGTAGGAAGACTAATTCCCCGAGGCTCAGGAAAGGCACCACCTAAATTCGTTCAAGTTGAAAGATCTGATTAATTTCCCGTTGAGTAAATTGCGATGATTTGGGAACCTTCATGCCAAAAAGCCGCGAGAGTAACCTAAGATAGGTCAGCCTCTTATAAACCCAAAAACAGAGGAAAGTCTCTTCATGCTTTCTCATTTTAATTACTTATAAGTACAAATAACTTGTAATTTCATCCATATCTATCTCAATCTAATGAAAAATATGAAGAAATATGTATACATACATATTTAAATTGACATGCTACAAACAGCTGACATCGGTGTTGCAGGATAAAATTCCTAAAACGAACGCATCACATAGCATGTTAATTTACATTCCCTAAAGACTAAACTATGCAAGTCTTTCGCAGGGAACCAATTGGACCTACTACCCGGTCAAAATCCAAAAAGGCTGCAGGCCTACAGTCAATCATGTCGTCATCTGACCAGACTGACCTTAATCTAGTTTCTTGCAAAGAATTTGACGGATTAAGCAAACAAAATACAGATTTGGCTGTTTTACTCAAAGAACTACATCAGTCTACTCAGGGTCAAAAAATACCCGTACATGCTGAATCCTCTACACAAGGGGGAAACCAGGTCATTACAATACTTGAACTACAGTTGGATACGACCAACAAAACTCATGATGCTGCCCATCTCACAGGAGATCCAGACACCGGCGACATCAAAAAGAAAGTCCTCCAAATGGAAGAGACCCTTCGCGCTATCAAAGGAATTGGAACACACGAGAGTGTTTCATATGCTGACCTTTGCATTTTCCCTGGTGTTCATTTTCTAGAAAAGTTTAAAACTCCTGACTTCAAAAAATATGACGGGTTAGGAGATCCTTATACACATTTGAAGGTGTCTATTGGAGAACTTGGATCTTATGAAGAGGATGAAAAGCTCATAATGCAACTGTTCCAGAAGAGTTTAACTAGAGAAGCCCGTTCGTGGTACAAAAGATTAGACAACTCAAAGATCCATAGCTGGGAAGATCTAGCACACGCTTTCCTCACTTAATACAGCTTTCAGTCTCAGATGGCTCCTGATCGGTATCAAATTACCAAGATCAAAAAACAGTCTAACGAGTATTTCAGAGAGTATGCTCAAAAGTGGAGACGCCTAGCTGCCCAAGTTATTCTTTCCATGACAGAATCAGAGATGGTCATGACTTTTATAGACTTATAAGAAGCTCTTTTCTATTAAAGAGTTTTAGCTGGCATCGGCAAACCATTTTCTAAAATGGTCAAACATTGGGAGATGGCTGAGATGGGATTGAAGTCCGAAAAGATTCAAGACCTAGTTACCCTTAAAGCTATTACTGATCACATCTAATCCGAAAATTATGGAAACAACCCCCGGAGGGTCCATAAAAAGAAAGAGGAAGATGTTTCCCTGATACTACAGGGTCAAAAAGGCAATCAGAACATGCCTAATCAAAGGAGAAACTACACTCCCTTTCAAGCACAGTCTTCAAACCCTCCAATACCAAAAGGTGGAGAAGTCAAATGCCCTCGAGTGTTCACACCCTTAGGGGACACCCTTGAGAACATTCTCACTCTTCTGACAACACAGAAGAAAATTACGCATCTTCTTCCACCAACCAGCCCTAATGGACGGGGTTTCAATGCTGCTCGGAAATGTGCTTATCATGCCGGGGCACCTGGACATGATACTCAGGATTGTTGGGCCTTGAAACACAAGATCCAAGACCTGATAGACAACGGTGAGATCGTGGTCACCAAACCAGATCAGCCTCACATGCAAGACAACCCTCTTCCTCAACACAAAGAAGAAGAGGTCAACATGATCAATTGGAGCAATGGACATAGTTCAAATTTCAACTGTGAATCTTTCTAGACCCTCAAAGATGGTGTTAATAAATGGGATTATGCCAAGTTCCAGTTCACAATGGAACAAAAGATAAAAGCTCTATGCAAGCAAATTGAACAATTGGCAGAATTGGTGACTTATCAGCATCAAGTGACACGTCAATTAATCAGCCAGGAGCTTACCAGTCTCCTACCTCTTATCATGAATATTCCCTCATCACTTTTAGAAATGAAATGCTGGAAGAAAAAGTGACAAAGAGAGAAAATGCTAAAGCCCATCGGGATTTTGCCAACAAAAGGGAATTCACCTATTTAGGCCAACCTATGGAGGAAATCCTTCAGATATTAATCAATGAAGGAAGGATCAGTTCCCTTATACCTCCAATCAACCCTCATTTAGGACGGTACAATTCTAATGGAGTATGTCAATATCACTCCCCTTCTCGCGGTCACAGCACAGAAGAATGCTGGGCAGTCCGCCACCTCATCCAAAATCTAATTGACAGTGGTGTCCTGCACCTAGCAGACGATGATACTGGGTTACCTGCAAGTGAGAATACATGTAACGCCCTGAAATCAAGTCTATCTTCACACCGGGATTCTGTACATCATGAGTACATCATTCATTCTACATACATCATTATATACTGAAATATAACAACATACATTCTCAAATCCCAGGTTCTGGAAACCTTATAACCTTTCTCATTATAAATAATGATAATTTCATTATTCCTTTCATCTTACAAGAGTAAATTTTATCCGCCGCCAAGGATACATACAGTTCATTAAACTAATCTATAGTTTAATTTTTATATTTCTACATTACAAGTCTTCACTTGATCTTCTCCCTCATTCACATTCTGAATGGAACTTCATCTGGATACCGTCAGTTTGATCTATACGAGATCCTTAAGTTCTTATAACATCATTCGCTGAAAATGTTTTTCATTTAAAGCAAGTGTGAGCATTCAATTGCCCGTCAAGTCATAACAGTTGAACAAACAACTTCAAGAATTTAAACATTCTTTTCAGACTTCAATAACCGAACAAAGGTTATGAAGAAGCTTTAATAATAGGAATAGTCTTGATTCCTATCATCGTAGTACATTAATTACATACACTTTGAAATACTTTTATTCTCTACTTTCTTTCATGCACAATCTGTCTGGCTAGAATCAATAGCACAGACTTAACAATAACGGTTCATGTATAAACAAAACATTCTTTTATTGAATAGTTCAAACATAGAACAGTTCATCTCATAGAAATACCGAAGTGTTCACATTGTGGCATAAGGCCTCATACGTTCTACCACCTTGTACAAATATCGCACATTCGCATATAGATAGAACTTCTCAAGTTCAACATTTGAGAAGTTTTAGAAATTGGCATTCATTTAAAAATATGAATGAAGTTAAGAAACTTGCCTTATGCACAGCTACAGCTTACGCTGAACTGCTTATTCCAATCCCTATCACACATAAGGAAACACAAACACCAATTAGTCATATACTTGACTTACGCATTGGTTTACTTTACTTTACTTCTTAAGGTTCATGTTTTTGCAATATAATTTTACACGACTAACTTTCATTACCGGTTTACGGTTTCATGACATAAAGAGATATCTTACTCAACACGTTCATCATCTTTGATGATTCACATTCTTATCTTCTTCATATACTTCTCTAGGACTCAGTACACATCGCTTCTCTGCCAGTAGTCCATATGGTACTCTGAGTGGTTTCCCACAAACAACCAACAAACAAGTTCCCGTCTCATCTAAATTGCCATCACAGTGAGTTAGATCGGTTGCAAGTTTCGTATATACCTTCACTCTCTGAAGGAATTGTTTAGCCCAGCTCTCATATGACAACCATCAAAGGTCACGATTGTACCACAACCTAACTTTCTCTTAACTTATACGAATTATTAAACTATAATGTTCGTTAAGTCAAATTCATATTCCTTATGGCTTTCTGGGAACTAATTTCTATACCTCGGGTTTCATTCATCATCGTCTAAGTCATACAGTCTTTTGTATACTCAGAATGATCATTTCATATTCATTCTACACATTTATAGCGTTAAGCATTTTACGTTACCTTATTCTTATCTTACAACGTCCGGTTCATTCGACTCGGAGCGTTATCCAAGTTATAAACATTAACTCAACTTCTTTTACGTTATACATACCTCTCTAATTCAGCTTCTTCACCGTTCACAGGTTTAATCAATAGTCTTCGCTATCCTACGGTCAAACCATACATGGGGTGTAGGTTCTACCCGTTTAATATTTGCGTTCACTCAACCTTCACGTTGGTTAAAGTGTTCAACGTTTAAATTTCATTCTAACATTCTCATCCGACTTAAATTCGGCTTTCAGTAATCTTATTATTGTTCGCTATGGCTCTCTTAATACCATTCGTATCTTACTTACTACCTTTGTCAATGTCTAAGTCATACAACCAAGGTATACTTAGAACGTTCGTCCGACGTGAATACGATTTACGAGGATCGTTTATGTATTCAACATTCACGTTGCTTGTCTCTTAATCTCTCATTCAACCTTTACTCAAGGTTTCAATTGCATTCATCGTTATCCATCCCATGAACCTCATGTTAATTATTCTTTCTTAATGTTGAAGCCATACAGATCATTGTATGTTAAGACCGATCGTTCTTCGCAACAACATTGCATTCCCAGCGTCTATACACTTTACATTCATCTCTCAATGCCATGTCATAACATCGGAATGTTATTCATTACCTTCGTCACTCAACATCTAAGGAATCACAATCACAGTAATCCCTCACGTTCGTTCATCGTGACTACGGTCCCCGGATATCGGTTTCGTAACCCACACCTACATTCTTTGTCTTTTAATCTCATTTAATCTTTTTGTTCAACCTTTATTAAAGGTTTAAAACACTTGATTAAGTGTTACATTAGTTGAACATTATGTTCATATTTCTTTCTTGAATATCCTCCAGTAACTGAGAACTAAAAATCTCATTTCTGGGCATTACTCTACACCGGCGCTGCGGCGCCGTGCCCTTCCCTTCCTCTCGCGCTGTGGCACGACCTACTTCTCTCTCCTCTCTTCCCGGATTGGCGCTGCGGCGCGAGTCCTTACTTAGTGGGCCGCACTGCGGCGCCACACTCCAGAATATTTTCGTACTGTACATGGCGCTGCGGCGCCATAAATTGTACTACGGTTCGCGCTGCGGTGAACTCTTGCAGTGTGCTCGGACACTGTTTTGCGCTGCGGCGTTGGCCTCCAAGGCACAACTCGGGCTGCTGCGCCGAGTATGAAACCTAGAAAATTTTCTAAGTCTTTTATAAGCTTGAGACGCCGATTTTAAAATCTCATAACTTCTTCGTTACAACTGGAATGAGGTCGTTCCAAATCCCTTTTTCTTCCTTATCTTACATACTTTGATTACCCTCGGACAGAACTTTGTTCTGAATCTATTAACATGCCATTCAATTGGCTTAATCTTCACTCTTTGTTCATTTTTACGTTATTAACGTTCTTCATTCGTTCGTCCGTAATTCAGTCATCCGAACTCAGAATTCATTCGTTCTTGAGTCCACAACTCACGTTTTATACATTCTCTTACATTCTTATGAAACCCTACTCGTTTGGGGTCGTTTACTAACTTTCAAATTTTCGTTCTTCTTTTATTAAATTTTCGTCATAACTTCGTTATAGCTTAGTTTTAATCTGTTCTTCATGAACATTTCTACCGTTCCTAACCAAGCAATAAGCAACTAACTTATACGCGATGGTTTTAAACTTTTCCATCAATAACATTTATAGTACGATGGTTTTAAATTTGTCCATCAACAATGTTCTTTGTGTTCTTCGCGTGTTCTTCGCGTTCTTCGTTCGTTCTTCATTTTTAATCGATATTTTGGATTACGATTTCACTTTTTCTTGGAATTTGATGTTATAGAACACCATTCCTTACTTATTTGACCTACTCATTCATAGGATTCATTCGGATCGCTCAAAATTCTTACGAATCTTATACTTCCTTAAGAAATTTTTAAACTGAATTTCTTATTTCTTCTTTCTTCTTTCTTCTTTTCTCATGATTTCAACCATATGAAATCATTCACAATATCTTTTACTCCTTATTCTCATTAAGCTATGTTTTTGACATAGAAAACTTAAAGAAAATATTAGAAGAAACTAGTGTTCGGATTACCGTTATTCTTTATTTCTCTTCCGTTATACAAAGTCGGCGATTCGCTAGCTTTTCTATTTCACGATCGCTTTTGATCTGAGCATTCATGCTCACACACTTCCTCTTCCTCTCCCAATCGAGCTCTCTCTATCTCTCTCATGTGTAGGATTTTCAAAAATCCTAGAAAATGAAATTCTAGGTTTCTATTTATAGAAAACCAAAGCTAGGGGCAAAATAGTCATTTCACCCCTAAAGTTACTATTCCCACCTCCTCTTCAACTTAGCCACCAAGTTAACTTGGCCACCACCCTTACATGGTGGCCAAGTGGCCGGCCACATGCCCATGGGTCATCCCATGGGTTGCCCCAATGGTTCTTACCCATCGGTTCGATCCGCGGTTTCTTTTCTTGGTTTGGGCCTTAACCCTAATTTTTATTGGGCCTTTCTTGGGCTTAATTTCACAAATCATTGGGCTTGATATAATCCAAGTCCAATTGGATTCTACAAAGTCCATGAACACAAAGTCCATTAAGACTAATCGCATTCTACGCATTCCATTCTCGTATTCTCATATTCTCTTCGTATTTAACTCGTACGATGTTCGTATTATACGTCGTAGTATTCTTCTTTCTATACTCGTATAATAACTCGTATCATACTCATATTTCTCACGCATAATAACCCTAGTTATTATACGTACTCATTACATTCGCGGAACTCACTTTTCCTAACCCTTAGGTTTTGAGTCCGCAGGCGAAAACTTCATTTTTGCCATAACTAAAATATTATTGAATATTCCATCACGTTTCAAGATTTCACACAATCAATAACTTCTCGGAATTTCAAAATAAATCTCTGAGCAGAAACGGGTGAATAGTGCCTATTTCGTCTTTTTCCCCAGAAATATTTTTGTTCCCGGAAAACTTTCATTTTCATCTTGAAAATTCTTACCCGTTCAGTCTAGCTCGTAGGCAGAATCCTCCCGATTAATAATCATTCTAAGTTATAGAACGATTAATAAACACATAGCACATAATAGTATTAATAAAAATTTATTTTATTAATAACTAATTCTTTAAACCTAAATTTTGGATAATCCAAAATTATGGGCTGTTATAATACATGTCCTACTAAGTGGAAGAGTTTGGTAGCAGTCATATCCACTGAAACTAATGGGGCTAACAAATCACTCACAATGCCAACAATTCAACTCAAGGGAAGCAACAATACTTTGAAAGTGGCCGCTCCCGAGCTAATCAACTTGTCGCGTAGAGCACAATATCTTATTGTTAGCTTGTGCAAGGTTCCGTGAAATTATGGAGAAGGTGAAGGATCGACCTCACATACAACTGCTACAGTGTCGAACGAAAATCCATTGTATCTTCCCCAACGGGTGATGAAGTCTACCATCAAATCAAAGGGAAAAATACTCATGGAGAAGATTGAAAAATTCCTCCGCACTATGGGTCATAACGAAGTCAAGGTGATATTAAGCTTAAAAGAAGCTCCACAACAAATATCAATTTTGGACTTGGTCCTAACTTCTGAGGATCACCAGACGATCTTGCTGAAGGTTTTAGAAGAAGCCTATCTACCAACATCAGTTGATACAGAAAAATTTCAACATCTGGTTGATCACATTTTCAACAACAATGTGATATCCTTCACTGATGATGACATACTGCCCGAAGGGACCGGTCATTGCAAGCCGTTGCACATTGCGTTCTTGTCCTCCAGATACATGCTAGCTAGAGTCTTGATAGATGGAGGTTCATCTCTAAATATCTGTCCATACGCTACCTTGGTGAAGATGAATATCAACCTCAACCGACTCCGGAGTAGCCATACTGTCATCAAAACTTTTGATGGAGCCCGCCAAAATTCAGTCAGAGTAATTGAACTGCCAATCGAAATTGGTCCCCACACATTCTACGTATCTTTCCACATACTCAAGATAGATTCGAGATACAACCTGCTCTTGGGACAACCTTGGATTCATATGGCAAGGGCAGTCCCCTCCACCTTCATCAGTAGTTGAAATACATTATCAACAATAGCCTAGTCACGGTCAACGCTAAACCAGAGTGTCCTCAACACGGGAACATGCCATTCATCAATGCCAATACAGATGTTGAACCGGTCAGTTTTCATGCCTTGGAAGTAAGCAATACCCTATACCATGCTATTGGAATGCCATTTCCCAAGCCCAAGATTTCTGCCGAGGTCATATCGGCTACTCAAGAAATGATGTCATTGGGTCATAAGCTAGGACAAGGGCTGGGTAAAGATGGCCAGGGTATCAAGTACCCAATTCAATTAACCAAGCAAACTGTAACAGTTGGACTAGGCTATTCTGCCAGTTCTAGTCATAAGAATCCTCAGAAGCATTAGCAGATTCCTTCAGCTTCAAATGCGCGGCATTTATCTTTGCCTGCAAACTCTGAGTCCGCACAACCTCCTATAAAGGTGCCAGTCAATGTAATGGCTATGTTATTTCCCAAGCCGGTACCGATAAAGGAGAATGAAGCCTTTGTTCTAAATCCCGCAATGGAAGAGGAGGAACGAAGAATCAAGCAAGACGTCATCTGAATGATGTCAGGCATACGCATCATCGTTCATGATGAACATACAAACAGATACACCCCAGACGATGATTTCCCAGATGTAATAGCCATCATTCAGGACAGGGAGGATGATGACAACCCCTCCATCACTGCAGTCCACCCGGACTTTTCCCTTGCCAATTGGAACAGCACTCCTTGCATTGGTCGACAAGGGTAAAACGGGCAGAACTCTTTCTGCCCTGTAGATATCATAACTGCTTACTTTTCTGTACAGTATTAGCAGTTTATTTTGCCAGTATATGCTAACACTGTGTATGATCAAAATGCTTCATATATACTAAGTGAAAGCATATTTTGTTTTAGGACCCTGAATTTAGATGTGCATGTACTTGCTGATATGGTGCCTCTTCTCCACAAGGATTGTACCTTTGATGTAGAGATTAATTCAGCCTTGATGGAAATACAGGATGACATTGAGGTGCCTCCAGAAATTCAAGAATGGGTCAAAGACAAACCTAAACCAAACCTTGACCAAACCACTTCTTTCAATCTTGAAACCTTAGAAAGCCCTAAGTTAATCCAGATTGGTTCAAACCTTACCTCAAACCAAAGGAATGACATTGTTATGCTATTAACCCAATTCCAGGATGTATTTACATGGTCTCATGAGGACATGGTGGGTTTGCCCACTGACATTGTTCTTCATCGCCTTCCCATTAAAGATGGATTTAAGTCAGTCAAGCAAAAGGTCAGGCGATTGAAACCTGAGTGGAGTTTAAAGGTAAAAGATGAAATTGTGAAACAATATCAAGCTGGCATCATCATGGTGTCCGCATATCCTGAGTGGATATCCAACATTGTTCCCATGCCTAAACCCGGAGGGAAGGTGCGAGTTGGCGTGGATTACCGGGACTTGAACAAAGCTTGTTTAGAAGATAGCTTTCCCGTGCCATTTATCCATATTCTCATTGACAATACTGCTCAATACAACATGTACTCCTTTGCTGATTGCTTTGCGGGGTACCATCGGATCATGGTTGCTGAGGAAGATCGTGAGAAAACTACTTTCATCACGCCTTGGGGAACCTTTTGCTATAGACGGTTGTCATTCGGCCTCATCAATGTCGAAGCCACCTATCAGCGAGTTATGATGGCTCTCTTCCATGACTTAATGCACAAAGAGATCGAGATCTACATGGATGACATCATTGTCAAATCCCGGAAGGAGGAATACCACTTACACCATCTCAGAAAGTTGTTCAACAGGTTGCGTAAGTACAACTTGAATT